>CM021108.1:590399293-590872607 GCA_007115665.2 Sequoiadendron giganteum
ATGGTGTAGGTGAGTTGAAGAACATGCATGTGCAGGTTGGATCAGACTCAAGGATCCAGACCTATATAGATATTCAAGTTGCTGATATCCCAGAAACATATGGGATGCTTTTAAGTCAAGAGCTAATGAAAAGCATAGGTGGATATCTATCCCTGGACTTCTCACACATGTGGTTGCCTTGGAAAGGGGTTGCCACTCAGATAAGAATTGAAAGTGAACCAAAACTCAAACACATGATTACAGAGTATGATACTTCAAATGAAGTAGCATTCTTTGAAACTGAGATGGGTGTTTACAAGCAAGAGGAAGTTCTTACTTTTTCTGTAGTTAGTTCTGAGGATACACTATCTTTAGACCACACTGATTCAATGATTCACGTTAATCAGCAAGTTTTAATAAGAAAATTGCAACAAGATAGGCTGGTTTTAGGAACAGAAACTGATTTGAGTAATCTATTGCTTCCTAATTGGTGTAGAATACACTATCATAACCATTCAGAGTTGACATGTCAGTCATGCATAGATATTCTAAGGCATGTAGATTTACCCAAGCAAGAATCTCAAGAAGTAATTGAGACTCCCATCAATGAGTTTTTTTTTAAGCTAAGGATGCCACTATTCTTACACGGATTAGTATTCCTCAAGAGGAGGTTCCTTTACCAGTAGAACAAACTCAGGTCTTAGGGTTTTTAGATAAAAAAGAAGAAGCAGAAGTATCTCAGTTTCATTTTAATACCCCTATTCCAGATGCTTTACCACTGCCAAAAGAGTTAATAGAAGATGAGTTAGACCCTGACTCAGCCCAAGAAATCACTCAGGAGGTAGTTGTTGAACAAATTAAAGAACTAGGAAAGTCATTAACTAACCTTCTTCTCAACACGAATTCTGATAAAATGCAAAAGTCCGAGCCGCCACATGTCACAAGTGATAAAATCCCTATAGTTCATAAAAGGAAAGAGTTCCCAGTTAAAGACCAGTTATGGACTCTTAAGTTTGATGGTTCTAAATCTAAAGCAGGAAGTGGAGCTGGAATTGAACTAACAAACCCAAAAGGGAAAACTTATTTTGCTTCTTACAGATTGCAGTTTGGTTGCACTAACAATGTGGCTGAATATGAGGCACTTGCAAGAGGACTTATGTTTGCTCATAAGAAGAAAGTAACTGCTCTTACAGTGATGGGAGACTCTGAGGTAATTGTGAAGCAGGTACATAGTCAATACACTTGCCATAATAAAAGATTGGCTGCTTATAGGAATAGGGTGTGGAATTTAATAGAAGATTTTGACACCTTTGGGATTGTTCTTATTGCAAGGGAAGTGAATCAAATAGCAGATGCTCTTGCTGTTGCAGCAAGTACATTAGAGCCCATGCAGGATTCAAATCTGAAAAGGTTTTATGTCGAATTGATTTTAGTTCCTGCAATTCCTGATAATGTTAGATACTTCCAGGTGTTTAATGATGACCAACATATTTTGGCCTTTTTAGAGAGTTCTGATGTATTTCAAGGGCAGATAATTGATGATGTTGATAGGGATCAAGGAGACTGGAATCCAGGAAGTGACAATCCATAAGAGATAATAGATTTAAAGAGTAATAATATTCCAAAAGGAATGATAGCATTGGAAAGGATATTTGATTCAAATCCACGAGCTTATCAGAGAATGCCTACAAAGAGTGAGGGAGGCAAGTATGAATCCGTTATTTTGACTCACTCAGAGGAAGAAAGGAATGTTCTTATAGGAAAGACTTGTCCTCCAGAAATAAAGGATGAGATAATTAAATTTTTAAAGCAAAATATCGAAGCAATTGCTTGGAGCTATGATGATCTGAAAACTTTTGATACATCTGTCATCACACATACGATTCCTCTTAAGCTAGAAGCCAAGCCGTTTCGCCAAAAGCAATGCCCAGTCAATGCATTAATCAAGCCTCTGATCTAGAGAGAAGTACAAAAGCTTTTGGCTGCAAGAATAATTTTTCCAGTTAGACACTCTACCTGGGTGGCTAATCTAGTTCCTATGAGGAAGAAGAATGGGGAAATCAGGTTATGTGTGGATTTCAGAAATTTAAATAAAGCCTCTAAGAAAGATAATTATCCATTACCTTCTCTTGATGAAGTATTGCAAAAGGTTAATGGATCTCAAATGATGTCTTTCTTGGATGGATATTCAGGATATAATCAAGTACTTGTAATTCATGAGGATAGGATGGAGACTATTTTCACTACAAAGTGGGGCACATTTGCCTATAGGAGAATGCCATTTGGTTTGATTAATGTTGGTGCTACTTTTCAGAGAGTGATAGATGTAGCATTTAAAGATCTAATAGGAAAGTGTATAATCATCTATGTTGATGATCTGACTATCTTTTCTAAGAGTAGAGAAGATCATGCTGCTGATTTAGAAAAAGTACTAAAGAAATGTATTAGTTATGGTGTTTCTCTCAATCCAAAGAAATGTGTATTTGGAATTTCTGAAGGGAAGCTTTTGGGTCACATTATATCAGAGGAGGGAATTTCCATAGATCCTGATCGAGTAGAGGCCATTTTGAAGTTAACAAGGCTAAGAAGTAAGAAGGAGATGAGATCTTTCTTTGGAAGGGTTAATTTTGTTAGGAAGTTTATAACAGGGTTTGCAGAAATTGTTAAACCACTTAATGAAATGATGAAGAAAGATGTGAAGATTGAATGGAGTGAAGAGGCTCAATCTGCTTTCATGCAGATTAAACAAGCTATATCTGAGGCACCTGTTTTGACAAGCCTAGATTATCTAAAACCCTTTTACATCTATTCTTTTGCTTCTGAACATTCATGTGCAGCAGTCTTGACACAGAGAAGAGAAGAGAATGAAAAGAGGCCTATTGCTTTTATGAGCTCTCCCTTTAAGAATGCAGAGGTAAGATATTCATCAATAGAAAAATAGGCATTTGCATTAGTGCGAGCAGTGAAAAAATTCAGACACTACATAATCTAAAGTCAATTGATGGCTATAGTCCCAGATCCAACTGTAAAGTCCCTCCTGATGCAAAGTGAACTAGGGGAAAGAAGAGGGAAATGGATGGCCATTTTACAAGAATTTGACTTGAAAATTCACCCAATGAAGCTTGTAAGAGGTCAAGGTTTTTCAAAGGCAATGGTTGAAGTGGATAGAAGTATAACTTTTCAACAATACACTGTTCAGTCATTCACAAAAGATCCTTGGTATACAGACATAGTTTTTTTTCTCCTCAAAAACAAGTGTCCAAAAGGGATGAATGCAACTCAAAGAAGAGCACTAAGGATGAAAAGCACTCACTATATGCTTAAAGGAGGATCAGTCTATAGGAAGAATTTCCAAGGAATCTATTTGCGTTGTCTGGATCACCAAGAAGCTAAACATGCTATGAGTGAATTTCATGGTAGGCATGGAACAGAAAATGGATCTGCTGATTCATTGGCTCATCAGATTTTAAGATCAGGTTACTATTGGCCTTATGTATTTAGGGATGCACATCAACACTGCAGAACTTGTCATGTATGTCAAACTTCTGCATCAAGAGAAAGAAATCCTGTGATGCCTCTACAACCGGTTTATGAGGTAAGGCCATTTGCTCAATGGGCACTTGATTTTGTAGGGGTGATTAATCCAAATTCTTCTACAGGTCACAGATTCATCTTAACTACGACAGATTATTGCATGCATTGGACGGAGGCTTTGCCTTGCAAAAATAGCACCACGGAGGTGGTTATTAAGTTTCTAACAGAGAACATCACAACCAGGTTTGGAGTTCCATTTGCTCTGGTATGTGATAATGGCCCTGCTTTTTCCTCTGCTGAATTTATTTCATGGGCTTATGAGCATAAGATTGTATTAAAATATTCTTCCAATTATTACCCTCAGGGGAATGGAGTGGCTGAGTCCACAAATAAGAATTTATTGGAAGTAATAAAAAGGTTGTTAGAAAGTAACCCTAGGGATTGGCATACCCAGTTGAGATTTGCCTTATGGGCAGATCGAACCAGAATTAAAGCATCCCTAGGTAATTCACCCTTTAAGCTAGTTTATGGCCAGGATCCAATCTTTCCCATACATTTACAAATACCTATTCTGAAATTTATGCAGGAGTTTTATAATAGGGATGATAGGATTGAGGTAAGACTGCTTAACTTGTTGAACATGGAAGAACAAAGAGATGCTGCTTTGCAGCAATTCTCTAAACATCAGGCTGTTGTCAAGCGCTGGTTTGATAAAAGAGCCAAAGTGAAAGCTTTTAGAATATCAGACCTTGTGCTATTATGGGATAAGGCTAGAGAAAGGAAGGGAGAACATCAGAAATTCGATAAACTTTGGTTAGGTCCCTACCAAATAGCTAAAATATTAGGGGAGAATGCCTTTCGTTTGAGTACCCTAACAGGAGAGCCTGTTCCATTACCAGTTAATGGTCAGTTTCTCAAGCACTATTTTGGTGCATAGAAAGTCTGGTGTTTTGAAAAAATGTATTATATTGTATCATATGTAGTTAAGTTTAGTTTTTAGGTTTTACTTTTTGTTTTTGCTTGTTTGTTTGTTTGTTTTGTTTTGTTTTCTTTCTTTGTTTTTGTTTGTTTGGTTTTGTTTTGTCTTGTTTCATTGGGGATTCTTATTTTGCTCATCTCAAGTTAGGGGGTTGTTATTCGAAGTATACTATTGGTACTAGGAGAGAAGTTGGTTTAGGTATTCTCATTATAATCACTGAAAAGGATTTCATTCTAAAACTTATGTTTTATGGTCATTCTAGTTTGGGTTGGAAAAGTTATTAAGGACAGAAGATGTAAATGTGAATATCTCATGAATTGTGATCAAAGATCTGTCACCAAATTAGAAAAAAAAAACATCTGCATGAGTAGTTACCTATTTGTTTTAGAGTGACTCTATCTATGTTTCAAGTGAAAAATCAGATTCCAAAACTATCATGAAATCCATTGTAGTACTCAACCCACATTTTAGATTCATTGAATCTGAGTATTGAGAGATGCATAAAAGATTTCTGTTTAAAAAAAAAAGAGAGAAAGAAAGAAAGACAGGCAAGCTCAATATCAAGTGGGTAATCAAGTATCTCTATCGGGGCTATGGACGCCTGTCTGGCAGTAGAGCAATGCTTTGAGAGGACTAGAGGTATCTCCGTCGGGGCTATGGATGCCTGTCTGGCAACGGAGCAATATCCAGGATTTTACTGCACGATAGTTGAAGGACTCAACTTATGTAGCTTGAAACTTAGGTATAGTTGTTTACAAGCAGAGAAAGTATCTACAAAGAATGATGCACAAATAGACACACACTCAGATTCAGAAATAACTCATGAGCACATTACATTTGAGATTCAAACTCAGGATTATCCTACAAATATCTGATCTCATTCAAGGTAAGATGTTCATAAGCCAAGTAGTTTTTGGGTGACTAAAATTTTCTTTGGGTATTTTGAAAATAGGTAAACCATTTTCCCAGCCGAGTCACCATTTTTTATGCCTTGCATAACCACCCCATCTTTTGTCTTGGTCAAAATGGGTCCCCCTTTGTGTTTTTGTACTTAGTTGTTTTTGGAACAAAATTTGGAGTATAGTTTTGCCAAGTATTTTGTTTTTCTTCTTTGTTTTCTCTGTCGGAAGCGGAACCGGAGCTGAATCGGGTTTTGAAAGGTCTTTTGAGGTGTATTTTTGGTTCTGATCCCGACGGTCTTTTCTTTGCCTTTGTTTTTGCTCTTTAGCGGAAGCGGAGCAGGAGTGGGAATTGGGATGGTTCTATTCAAAATTTGCAAAATCAAATTCAATTCCGATTCCAACTCCGCTACCTTTTTAATGTTTGTTTGTCTCGGTTTTTGTGTTTTGTTTTATTAGGTTGATCTTTTACTTAACTTTTGTTTTTGTTTTTGTTTTGTTTTTAGTTATCGGACGCGGAGTCGGAATGGGAATAAGGTTTGGAAAGTTTATGATTTTAAGATCCTGTTTCCATTTTGGTTCCGACCCCGCCTTTTTTTTTTGTGTCGTTGACTTTTTGACGGAAGTTGCACTATAGACCAGTGTTTGTTCTCTTACAGTTCTGACTCCGCCTTTACTGTGTTTTAATGCATTAATGGTGGTTGCCGATGTAGGTAGAAATTCACATTTTTTTTCTTTATTAAGGGTTAAAGCCGATTATTATTGTTATTATTACAAGTCTGAGAGCGCGAAGAGCAATAGCAGAGTTCGTTTTGAGCGAATTGATCGAGATAGAGAAGGGATTGTGTGCGAATTGATTCAGAAAGTCAGCGTGGCTTTGTTTGCGTTTAAGGTAGGTCTTTTATTTTTGTTTTTGTTGTTCGTTGTTTTATTTGCGGTTGTGTTCGTTGTGTTTTGCTTTGTATCTGTTCGCGTGTTCAATCATTGTGTTTTAAGCAATTTTATGATCTACGATGTGATTGAATGAGTAGGTTCTTGTTTTAGTTTGTTTTAGTTTTTATCTTTGTTGTTTTATTTTGTTGTGTCGTTTCTTTCTATTTTTGGGCATTGTCGTTTTCACGACTTAATCGTGATCGCGTCGGGTCATTTTCGATTTGCAGTAGATTTAGATTAGATTAAAGGTTTTTACTATGGTGTAAGTTAGATTAAGAATTTACAGTGAGGTAGATTACAGATTTTTACAGTGAGTTGAGGTAGATTAGGTTTATGGTTTAATTTAGGGTTTCGTTGTTGGTAGAATGGCAGGGTTTTAAAACCCGTGCCCTAGTTTTATTAAGTTTGTTAATTTAGGGTTTCATCAGTCTCTGCAATAAGTTTTAAAAGAATGGCTCTAAAATATAATTGTTCCCCACGGTCATATGAGGGTAGAGTTTTTTTTAAGCTCCTTTGCTATGTTATGGTGACCTAGGTTTAATCATGAAGTTATGATGAAAATGAATAAAGTTGATGATGTCATGATTAGCATTAGCGGAGGCGGGATTGGAATGGGTATTGGCATGAGAGTTTGTTTTTATCGAAGATGTGAATTCCATTTCTATGTTGTTTTCGATTTCGAGTTCTAAAAAGGTTTTTAAAGTATGTGATAATTAGCGGAGGTGGGATCGGAACTGGTCTTAAGCTTAAGAATTTTGTTTGTAAAGATTATCAGTTCCATTTTCATCCCGTCTGGCTCCGCATATTGTGGAAAGTCTTTTGTCGAAATAACGATAAAACAAATCAGAGGCGGAGGCGGAATGGAAATAGAATATGAAATGAGAGGAATTTGAAGGAAAAAACAAATCTTTTTTTATTCCGATCCCGGTTCCGATAACTTCCCCGACTCCGACTCCGAGCCCGTTTGTTACTAGCTGAAGTTCCTATATTGATTTTTGCTCCGAGTCCGCCAGTCTTGTAAAAATGATTATTTTGTGTTTCTGTCCGACTCCGACTCCGATACATATGTAACAGGTATGTTTTTAAAACAAGTTTTATAATGAATTGGAAGGGGTCTAATTAGAGGTTTGCTTGCAGGAGATTTGAGAGATGTCAGGAACGTCAGGAGAGGCTGCTCGAAGGAATCAACCGGCTGGAACATCAAAGCCTGCACCAAAGATCAAGAAGGTGAAACCAGAACAGTTACCTTATACATTAAGGTATGATCATAGGAATCCGGTGGTGAAGGCGAGCAAGGTGGAATCAAACTGGTCAGATATCACAGATACCAATCTGGGCCAGTATAATTTCAAAGAATTACATGAAGAGACCTTTGCAGAAAGGGAAAACTTGACCGGGAGAACTCAAAGGATTGTTGACTCCGGTCTTGCACATATCACTGTGTTTCCTTTGTCAGTTCAGTGTCCGGAGTTGATATATACAGTGGCCAGTACTTATAATCCAGCTACAAGATTATGCATGGATTCACAGAATAATGTAATTATAGATCTTACTCCGCAGATGTTCCAAAACATATTCAATGTTCCTGATCCCAAGAATTTAGTGCAGTTAACTGAGGCTGAGGCATTGGAGAAATACAGTAAGCATAAAGACTCCAATAAGTCTCATTTAAACAAAAGATGGTTAAGTACTGAGAAGAAGTCTTTGAGCAAATTGGCAGATCAGCCAAAGAGGGCAGACTTCAAGAAGGAGATATCTGATTTAATATTGATGTTGTCTAGAGTGTTTGGGAAGAGGGATGCCTTCCATTTCAAGGAATGGATGTTTCATTTTATTCAAGTGATTTTTCAGGGTGATTATCAATTTGATTGGTCCATGATTGTTTCTGATGCCATACATGATCAGCTCACAAGGGTCAGACAGACCAAATCTTTCTTCATGACTTCATATGTGGTCTATGCTGCAGCAAGATTGGGGATTTTCCCAGGATTAAACAGGGTAGGTATAATGGGAGCTTTGGATGGACAAAAGAAAGTATGGGAACACTATGATCAATTATCCCTTCAGGTTGTTGAGACTCACTTCAGAAGAGTCAATGATGCATTTTTATATGTGGTTATCAATCAGTTGAGTGGAGATGCAGGATACAGGTTAAGTCAGGAAGCTATGGCTTCCATTTCTGAATGGGGAAGTTGGTACATCCAATACCCCAAATTTACATACTTCAGATTGTTTGGGTTTGAAGGTCATCCTCATTTACTTCCAAGATGCTGCAGCAATAGAATAGTGCTTATGGAATTTGTATATCAAGCCATCAGAGTTAATGCTAGATTTGGGATGAAGCACAAGACAGGATGCCATAAGTTTCCTATGACACTGGGGGAATATAGTTGTCAACACTTGAAGGTGGCTAAGGTGGTTTGTAATGAGTTGATACAATTGAAATTGGGATTGTATACAGCTCGTAAGTATTTTGATCCGAAAAAGAAGATGTATACTTTATTACCTTCTGTGTTTACTAGACACTTTAATTTGTTAGAGGATTTTTGGTGTGATAGGCAGGATGAATTTGACTTGAGGAGGAAGAATTATGAGAGATTACCAGTCTCACTTATGGTAGAGCTGGGTATTAAAGATAATATTCCTAACACTTTGGTGGATGATGGAGTGGTATTAGATCCCTCATATGAAGCTTTGAATATTGGCACCAAAAACTTAGATCCAATAGACTGGAGTGAAGAAGAAACGATTGACATTAAGAAATTGGGAAGAACAGTCTTGGATAGAAGTGTGCAATGGTTGATGATGAGGACTCAAGCTCCTCAGGGACCAATCCTCAAGAAAGGTAAAGGGTATAAGAGGATTAAAAGAAAGGCACCTTCCAAGGAACCATTGGAATTCTTTCCTCCGGATGTTGAAGAAACAGAGTTGGAGGTGGTTGATGAAGAAGAAGAGACACCCGAGGGAGATGTCCCAATTGAATCTGTGTTCCTATGCCCACATTGGGTGAGTCATCTACACAAGCCCCACTCACAAGAAAGAAAAGCAAAGAAGTTCAAGGAGTGCTTTATGCCATGGCTAAAGCTACTAAAGGAAAGGAAGTGGAGGAAGAGTTGGTAGAAATTGAGACAGATTCAGATGAAACTCTATCAGAGAAGGACTTGCAAGAAAACATGCCTCTAGATCCTACTATTGAGCAGATTCTTACACAGGAGGAGCAATGGAAATAGTTTGAAGATGCTACCAGAGAATCTGATGCAAGGGCTGCTGCGGAGAAACAAAAGGAAATAGAGGCAAAGTTGCAATTTGATGCTCTACTTCAACAGCAGCAATCGAAGGAAAGAGAAGTTGAAACAAGAACGACAGCTGATACAATGGAGGAGCAAATGAGGCAACGAGAGCATGAGATCAAGGTCAAAGCTAAAAATGACAAGCTGGAATTGATACAAAAGATCCATGATCTCGAGGAGGAGAAAGCAAGAAACCGAAGGGAAAAGGAAGCCCTTGTTGCTAGATTGAAGCTTGCAGAGGAGACTCGATTGAAAGAACAAGAGGCTGAAGCTCTAAGGAAAGAAAAGGAGGCTGAAGAGCTGGTAAAGAAACAGCTAGCTGAGAAAGAAAGGGAAAAGGCAGAGAAACTCATAGCCTTGGAAGAGGAAAGATTGAGAAAAGAAGAAGGAGACAGGAAGATGCAGGAACAAAGAGATAGAGAGGAGGCTGAGAAGTTGGTGCAGTTGCATGTACTGCAGGAGCAACAAGAAAAGGCAAAGGTTGATTCTCAACCTAAGATAGATATTCAGCCATCCTCTACAGTTGCTGCTTCCTCTTCCATGATGATGGCTCCTGGTGCTCCTACTTGGTTGAAATTAGATCTACAGAAAAGAGCTAGAACACCTCCTCAATCTCTCAATTGGGAGGACATGATGAAGGAGATTGAACAGGAAAGGCCTAAGAAGAGGGCTAAAGTTTTGCACTCTACCAGACTCACAGATAAAGGGGAGATAGTTGCTGAATGTGCCATGCCTATGATTGAAAAGGAGGTAGGGGATATGCAGCTTACAGACTATCAATTGAGTACAGTTAACTTGGGAAGACCCACTAGAAATCAACAAATGAATTTGATTGATGTGGTGGCTTCAACGACAAAATCCAGAATGATCAAGGACAAACAAAAGAAAGATGAGCTTAAGGCTCAATTAGATCAGTTACATTCATTTTTGAAGAGTGTCTCCTCTCCAAGGTCACAAAAGGTTGCAGCAATTGAGACTCCTATTTTGCTAAGCAAAAAGGAGGTTGATGATTTGATGCAGGTTAGAGGTAAGGCGGAGATGGTTGA
Source organism: Sequoiadendron giganteum (assembly GCA_007115665.2). Classification (NCBI taxonomy): domain Eukaryota; kingdom Viridiplantae; phylum Streptophyta; class Pinopsida; order Cupressales; family Cupressaceae; genus Sequoiadendron; species Sequoiadendron giganteum. Next base: position 590,409,954 of record CM021108.1, read on the forward strand.
CAAGTGGATAGATAAAGTGAACCGGGAGGTAGGTGAGGTTTTGGAAAAGGGGTTTGAAACCTATAAGGAGGCGAAGGAGTAATAAAAGAGATGCATCAATATATTGAGGCCTCCGAGAAGTTAGAAGAAGAGTACAAAGAGTATAGTGAAAAGTTGGAGAAGATAAATACATTGCCTCTAACTACTCTTTTAGAAGAATCTATACTCGAAGATGATAATAAAGATTTTGTAGAAAAGACTTCTCGTATCCTTAAGTTTAGGACTGGCTTCTTGAGCAAACATAAGGAGGAAATTCAGGAGCAGTTAATAATTTAACTGAGCAGTTGGAGGAGTTGGAAGCGGTTATGGCTATAATAGTAGATGTGAATGTAATGACTAAAGATGGCATGCCATTAAGTCAGGTTAGAGAGAAATGGAGGGAAAGATTCCAAGGACTCATGCAGGATGATGGAGAAGACTTGGTAATAGATCGACTTGTAGAGGTCAAGGAAGAGATAAAAGCTGCAGGAAGAGAGTTGGTCAAGGTAAAAAGCATGAAAGAATTTGCTGCAGTTGAGTTGGATCGCATCAAATTTGAAGATAACTGGATTGATGGGCCAGATATGGATATGCTACAACAGGTCTTCACAAGTTATGATGAGTTCATAGCGGATCCAGCATCACATGCATAAAATCTTGCATGCATGATATTCTTCTTCCTTGCATGATGCATGATGATCTTCTTCCTTGCATGTTGCATGCATGCAGCACTAGCAGTCTCAAGGACGTGGGATCTTCTTTTCTCCTTTGTTCTATCTTCTATTGTTAGATCAAACTGAATGTGTAATGTAAGAGCTCAAGATCGAAATTGATCTGAGTTTCCAAGACAGTTGATTGTTCCTAAAAAGGTGGAAAACCTAAGATAGAAGTAAAAGTTCGAACTTCTTTTTTGTATTCTATAAATACCAGTGGGGTATTACATTGTAAGGGTCGGCTAATTGAGAATTGGATTGGCTTACCTAGTGTTAGGAGATAGAATTTTCAGAGAGCATTTTGTAGAGATACATTGTACCAGATCTTGTTTATAGTTAATAGAATTGCAGGTTTACGAAATATGGAGTTTGGCATTAAATTGTGTGTTGGATAAGGTTAATGAGTTATAATCCACTTGAATGCCAGTGATTGTGCTGAAGCATGATAGTTTCTTATATGATGAAAGTCATTAGAAGAAACCAGGTTTAAAGATTATCTTGTTAAATTGTCATTGAATTAAGGTTATTAAAGTTTGTTGATCTATAGTTTTAATGATGAATGAATGTGTGTGATTTTGGGATCTTGGAAATATTTGTGATAGGCGAATAGAGAAATTGAATTAAGCACCTAAGATGTATATGATGGTATAGTTATACTGTGGGTTGTGTCATGTTATGGTTTTTGTGATTGGTTAAGAAAACATTCATTGTTAAAAGTATATGTCTGGATAGTAGATAAATTTAATTCATACTTACTGATTTACCCCTCGGATCTATCTTTTTCTTTTATTTTAAACCCCTTGATTTACAAAAACTATTTTGACAAAGAGAGTCATAGCTTGAATCCTTTTTTACCAGTCCAGGCCCCTTGAATATTATAGTTGCATGAACCAATTGAGTGGCATCAGACAGTTGAGAACCAACTACCAGGACCTTGGGAGTTAGGCCACTACATGTAGTCTTCTCTTTTTTAGGAGAAATAGAGTAGAAATATTTTGTTTTAATGTTGTTTGTGTCATTTTAACCATCAACAAGTCTTCAATAACAAATGATAAGGCAATATCATTATTCTCAACATGCGTCAGCTTCATTGGATAATTAGGTCCATTGACTTAATAAGTCAAGACCATGGGCAATAATAACATGACATGACTTTTTTTTTTTAAAAGTCAAAAAATCCATCATTTGAATTAAGGATTTTGAGTCAAATCCACTCGAACCCTAATCCAAACTTCATTTTTCACTTTGAAATTTTTAAGAGCCAACTGTTGTGCCGCCATGTTGCTAGGGTTTGGAGTTCGACTTGCACCATTTCTTGTAGATTTTGAGTGGATTTTTAAAGATTTTTTGACAAGAAAACAAGGTAAATGTTTCTCTCAATCAAAAAATTGGCTTTTGTTTCCACTTTCGAAGCCATTTTTGGGCTTTCATGCCATGGCCATACATTTTTTTCTAATGTATTTTCTTGTGTTCTTACTTGGTTGTTGGTGTTTCTTTGCATCTGAGGCTGCCATGAGTGTATTGCTTTAAGCCTCTAGATATTTTTCCCTGTTAGAAGACTCACAGGTTTGATTAACAAGGTAAGCTTGTTATTCAATCGAATCTTGCATTTTCATTGCTTCCTCTATGTATGTACAAAATTCTCTATTTGAACCTTCTGAGAGTGGATATTCTCCTTTTCTATGTAATAAATTCATGATTTTCTTTCCATTCTTATCTTGACTTTCTAGGTTTGTCCTATATTCTCTATGGAAAAAAAAATGATGGTTTCCATGCTTTTTGGCCGTGACCTATCCATGCATTACTAAGTAAACCTATCTAGAGAGACTTTATACTTCCTTTTGTAGATTCTCCACTATATTTTTATTCTCTCGATATAAATGGCCAATAATATTATCTACTCTTATTCATGTATTTTTATACTCTCTATGTTAAGTTGATATGCTTATGATTTTGGAGGCCAAATGCCTCCTTTCTCTCCCAAATTTCTCTGCAAGATAGATAAATCTGACTCTAAAGACTTGATTTAATTGAACGAAATAGAAATATATCTCCTTTATGTTTTCCTGTAGACATTTTTGAGTCAAACAACAAATGCCTATTTTCTCTTTCTCTTGCTTCATTAGCATGTTCATATTCTTCACTATGTAAGATGACTACCTACCTTGCATATGATGGATCCTACATGTTGAAAGCTCCCTAAAATACACATTAGATCTCTACGATTAGCTCTCATCTTTTAAAGCTATGGCAGTTGCATTTTAATAGTGAGGAATGCATTATGGTTGTCATGATATTGCTCTGTTGTTACGAAGGTTTCATTAGAAAATTGTCTCCCTTGAGTATATTTAGCATTCCATACATTTCTATGTAGGTGAAATTTCCTATTACTCTTGTGTAGATATAAACATAACACCTCTTTTTTGGATCTGTGTATGCATCTTTACTCACATGACTATACATTCTGGATTTATCATTTCCTTTCATTTTCTCTCTTCAAAATCTTTCATGGCACCACTATATTGTGCTTCAAGTATCAAGAGTATTAACAATTTCTTTTATTTTGATGTTTTGGGTTTACTATGTTTCTCCATCATTGCTCTTCATCATTTTGACTATCATTTTTCATGGAATTCCATTGATTATTCTTCTATAAGGTATAGTCCATTAAGACTCATGGAGGATACACCATAGGACTTCCCTCTGTTTTACTTGTTGATGAAACTATCTTTTTCATCAGGTTATGATGATCGAGTGTGACTATCCCTTGAGGATTTGATTATTCCATAATCAACATATGCTTACTGCTTTCTCAATATTATGTGTTGGGATCAAACCTTGTGGGAGCCACATTTTATACCGCAAATAATCTTTGAGAAATATCTGTTGAATGACATGGCATATGCTAATGAACTATGAAGAAACCTTTTATCTATATAGAAGGATCAATAGTGTTGTGCCACATCTGATACTATAGTAAATTTTATCATCATGATTGGTTAATAAATCTAGAACATCTGGTGCATCACCTCCTAGGATAGGTTTTAGTTTTCCAGGTTTCTTTCTATCATTTTTCCCATCAGACAAGTAGTTTAAAAGAGGTATCACAGGGAACTAGCCCTTTATTTGGAGGTCATCTCGATCATCATGATTGGAATATAATAGAACTAATTTTCAAGGTCATACATTAATTTTTTACTTCTTGATTGGTTAATGAGGGTTTTTGTAGCGATTCCATAACCTTAAGACACAAATTTGGGTCCCTAGTTTCCATGTGTGAGTTTTCAACACTATGCCCATATGCTTTGGGACTTGTATTATTGCAGGTCATGTGAGACATACCCAAAAATTTCTATGACAGTTTTTTTCCAAGTCTTCATTGTTGGGTCTTCTACAATTGTTCTTATAAGTTATTTACTCACTATATGTATCCAAGACCCACTATTCACACATTTCAAATTGAAGAGATATAACATATTGGCCAAGCAATATCTATGTCACCTTGATCATGTTTTATGTTTATATTGGAACAATACAATATATCAACACAACTAGGAAGCTTCACTGATCAAAACATTGGAGGAATGGCCTACATGAATGAGGAAGCACATTGCATTCATACTGATCGACAGAAGAAATTGGGTTGTATATTTTGATGAAAAGGGAACAAATAGAGAATGTAGCACCACAAGAAATACATATTGGCATAACTCATGAAATTATCCCCAAGAAAATACTCATCAACCATCGAAAGTTGAAGTGACAATTCTGATCTCATATACTACTTCAATGAAGGTAAAAGGCTCGTATCGGGGACACATTATTTTTGTTCTATCGATGGGTTATTCAAGAAAGTAAAAGATAGACTCACCTAGGATTTTGGCGTGTGGTACACTGATATATTTCATCGGAGGAACACATTGATATCGGTACCGCCTGAGGATACATCTTACACCAATAACATTTAGTCAGGAGAACATATCGCAAGTTACGCTGACATAATGGATAAAATAAGGCACCATCGGTGAAATTTGTGCCAATGGAATTCATCAGTGTGAGTATCACCATCGAAAGTAATGAATAACTTTGGGCCCGATAGAATGAATTCTCTCTAATAGGATTACATCGAATAAGCTACAGCAATAAAGAACGCAAGGAAAGACAAATACTTGTCGGAGTGACTTATATCAAAATATACATCAGCCAAATTATTCATGTAAAGAACAAAACCCATACATATAACCATGTTAGGGAGGGAAGATGTTTGAACGAATAATTTAAAAAAAAAAAATTGCAGGGTTTCGTCGCAATTTTGACGAACATAGCTCGATGAACCACAAAAAATTGTGATGAGGTTGTTGTACACGCGATGTAGTTTTCATCGTAATGGAAATGATGGTTTGCTCCACCTCATCATAAAATGGATGAATGTTTGGTGTTTTTTGACGATTTCAAATGGGCGTTCTGCAACATTTTATGATTTTTTGCATCAATAGATGGATGAAGTTACGTTGATTTTGCGATAGACACCACCAACATTTTCAGCGGCACTGACCAAAAATTTGGGTCATGGTTTTGACGTATAAAAATTGGTCGTTAAAGCGATGAAATTTCAATCAATGTTGTGTCAGTAATTCAAAAATATTTTATCGATATGTCACCAAACATTAGCCAAAATTTGTAGTCAAATATAGTAGTGTGTTTAAATGAATGAACAAGGTGTGTGGAAAATGTATTCTGATGGAGCATGTAGTCAGGAAGGCAATGGAGCTGGTGTGGTTTTTATTTCACCCCAAGGAATCACATTCAAATATTCCTTTTTGTTGACTTCTGAGTGTACAAATAATGTGGCAAAGTATGAAGCTCTGCTAATTGGTTTAAATATGGATGTCAAACATAAGATCAAGCTGCTAACTATCCTCAGAGATTCAAAATTAATTATCTCACAAGTCAGGTCAAGATACGCTGCAAAAAATAAGTGGTTAAAACAATATAGAAATGTTGTGTGGCATACAATTAAGCTATTTTATGCTTTTTCAATTGAATTGATAGATAGATCAAAAATAATAATGGAATATTTCCTAGTTAATATAGCCCTAAAAAGAGATGATATCACCTTGGCTGGAGTATCTCGGGTTGAATTCAAAACAAGGCCTGCTATTCTTGATAATATCTATAGTTGGAAATTTTTCAATGATGACACTGATCTCATAAAATTTGTCCATTGTATTGATCAATATGAAGCTTAGGAGATCGATTTTAATGCCTTTGTTGATGAAGTTGATGGGAAACAGACTATATTTGAGAAAGAAGTTTTGCAGCTTAAAACCATCAAACTTCCCAGAGGACTTGTGGCACTAGAAAGAGTATATGATGGAAATTATCGCTCTCTCATGAAGCAAAAACCAATCAAGAGAGAAGATATTGAAGAAATCAATTTAGGGATTGAGTCAGTACAAAGAAAGGTATAAATTGGAAAGAAAATAAGTCCAACGATTAGAAGAATGTTGATTGCATTGTTAAAAAAGTACAAAAATGTGTTTTCTTGGTCTTATAAGGGTCTCAAAGCGTACAGAGAAGATATTTTTCAACATGATATTCCACTAAAACCAGACACAATACCATTCAGACAAAAGCAAAAGGCCCATCAATACAACTTTGGAGCCTAAAATGCAAGAAGAACTGGAAAACTCAAGGATGGAGGCTTTATCAAGCCCAATAGACATTCAACATGGGTCTCCAACTTGGTCCCAATAAGAAAGAAAAATGGAGATATTAGGCTGTGTGTAGAATTCATAAATCTAAATGTTGCTTCCCTCAAAGATAATTATCCTCTCTCTAATATGGAAGCAATATTACAAAAAGTAACAAGATATGAGTTGATGTCAATGACGAATGGGTTTTTGGGTATAACCAGGTTAAAGTTAAAGAGTTCGAGCAATACAAGACAACATCTACTACACCGTGGGGGATATATGTTTATGTGAGAATTCCATTTGGTCTCACAAATGTAGGGGAAACTTTTCAAAGGGTCATGGATGTGGCATTTGCATATTTAAACAATGCTATAATGGTTGTGTATCGGGACAACCTCACTGCTTATTCCAAAAAGGTAGAAGACCATGTAGAACACCTAGTGAGAATATTCATCAAAGCTCTTGAATATGGTATCAGCCTCAACCCCAAGAAATGGCATTTTGTTGTCACATAGGGTAAGGTTTTAGGGAATATTGTGTCAAAAGAAGGAATTAGAATAGACCCTAAAAGAGTAGAAGTCATAGAAAAAATCCCCATTTCCAAAATTGTCAAAGCCATTCAATCATTTTTTTGAAAAATTAAATTTGTTAGGAGATTTGTGTCAAATTTTGCTAAAATCATCAAACCTATATCCAAAATGTTGAAAAATGGAGAAAATATAGATTGGACTGCAGAAGCCCTAGAAGCCTTTTTATCCATCAAAGAATCCCCCATTCTAAAGTCTCTTGATTTTATTAAACCTTTTCAAATATTCTCGTTTGCCTCATTTCATACCATAGTAGCTGTTATGTTACAAAATAATGATGAAGGTCATGAGCAACCTATATCCTTCTTTAGAAAATCATTGCAGGGGTCAAAGTTGGTCAAAGTTGAAATATGATATTGTGGAGAAAAAAACTTTTGAATTAGTCAAAGCAACAAAAGCTTTTAGACCATATCTAGTTGGAGCCAAGGTAGTTTCATATGTACCACACATAGTTGTGAAATATATTTTGGTGTAGACAGGGGTGAAATGGAGAATATGTAAATGGATTAATAAAATCCAAGAGTTTGATATGGAAATTCATATTACCAAGTTACTAAGGGGACAGGGCCTAGCCAAACTGATGGCAGAAACCAATATTGAAGCTAACCAGATTTGTAATATGGAAAATGAGGATGGCATAGTTGTGAGAATTGAACATACTCCTTGGTACACAAACATAATGTATTGTCTCAGACACATGAAATGATCTGAAGGGTTGAGTGATAATAAGAGGAGGACTCTAGAATTGCAGGCATCCAATTATCTATTCATAGTAGGGGATCTATTTTGGAAGAATAGGGATGGGTTGCTATTATTGTGTCTGGATGAATCACAAGCAAAACATGTCTTGAGAGAGATGCATGAAAGAGTGTGTGTAGGTCATTATTCTGCCAAAACCACTGCACATAAGATTCTTAGGGATGGCTATTATTGCCCTAAGGTTTTTAATGATTCTTTTGCACACATAAGAAAGTGTGAAGCTTGTCACAAGTTCTTGGGAAAATTGAATTATCAAGGAGCTCTACCACTTAGACCTTTACAAATAGAAGCCCCTTTCCACCAATGGGGAATTGACTTTATTAGGGAAATACAAGAAAATTCAAGTGGAAGACATAAATGGATATTGGTGGCTACTGATTATTTAACTAAATGGGTAGAGGAAATCCCAACCAAACAAGCAACAAGCAAGGTGGTGATAATTTTTTTGATGGATAATATCATAATTATATTTGGTACAATAGTAAGGTTGATCACAGACAATGGGATGTGTTTTAGGTCCAAAGAATTAAAAAACTTCTACAACACATATGGCATTACTGTCTTTTATGTTACCCCTTACCACCCACAAGAAAATGGCTAGGTAGAGTCCAATAATAAAATTCTTTTAAAAATCATAAGAAGGATGTTGGATGGAAACAAAAAGGCATGGGACTCAAATTTGAGGATGGTTGTATGGGTAGATAATATTACTATAAAAAAGGCAATTGGAAACTCTCCATTTGAACTAGTATATGGAACACAAGCTAGGATGCCATTGCAAAACCTTTTTCCAATCTATAATTTCATTCTACAAGAGGATTTAGATGTTCCAAAGCTAATGGAGGAAAGGATGGTGCAGCTTGTAGAACTAGATGAAACAAGGAGACTAGCCCAAAATAAAAATGTGAAGTTGTAATCACAAATGAAATACCTTTTTGATAGGAAAGCAAAAATTAGAAAATCTGAGGAAAATGATTTGGTATTAATGTGGAATTCCAGATTTCAGGAAAAGGGAAACCATGGAAAGTTTGAAACTTTATGGTTAGGATCCTTTTTTATCATTGGGAAAGGAGGGGAGGACTCCTATTACTTGTAAAACATGTCAAGAGAGGAACAAGAATTGTTTGTTAATGGGAATTTCCTATAGCACTTATTTTCTTGAAGAACATAGAGGATTAAGGGTTGCCAGTGCATGGACAACTCTTAAAAAACCTCTTTAAATGTACCATTTCCATGCATAATAGAATAGGTGAAGGTTAGGGATTGCCAGTGCACGGACAATTCCTAGATAACCTTCTAAAATTTAATGAAACCTTTCCATGCAAGGTAGAATAGGATTTCACACCACTTCCACCACTCTTCATTTGCCTCATTCCAACCACCATTCATTGACACTTGATTATTGGTCTTCTCTCACAGTGATTTGAGTTCTTGCAATGATTTCACAATCATTCATCCCTAGATGGAACCACTGTTGGGACCATAAAATTTCTCACCTTTTCACTATCCTCCAAATAATTTTCCCTAGCCCCCATAGGAATTTTCTTATCATCAGTCCTATGATAAATAAAAATCAGTGCAATTAGTTTGAAAAAATTCATTCCACAGTCCCACAAAATGGCATCATGCAAACAAATGTTCCCTTGGTTATAAAAAAATACAATTGAGCTATGTGTTCCTAAGTTCCTTTCAAGTTTTATTTATGTTTCTTCATTTCCATTTGTCATTTCATCATTCAACACCATTACCATGTCATGCATAGACAAAATATAGCAAATTTTCTTCTCTTATCATGGATAATTGCCCCTTATTGGAGGAATCATACACATATATTCCCAATCAATACATCAAAAATTCCTCATTTGGACATTTTCTAAAAATTGGTGAGACATGAATTAGGTCACAAAAATCTAAAGATCCATACGATAATAAAGTTGCATGATTGGTAGGACAGAGCCTATCATCCTACCAATGAGAATTAATCGGTGTAATCAAAAAGTTAGAGTGAATCCTTTGAAAACATACTGAGATCAAAAGTCACACCGATAAAAACCCTATCGGTGATAGACACACATAATCTCGCTGATAAAATCAAAGGTTTTTTATATCAGGGAGACAAACATCTTTGGCACAAAACTCTTAAATTTCATCGATCTCATAAGTTAGGCTAATGGTGAATATATCGGGGAAGGTCTCACCGAATCAGCCAAATGAACCAATCAAAAGTGGGAGACATATCAACAAGACATAAAGGATCGAATTGAAACTATTAGGTTTCTTAGATGAAGAGAGTATCACCGATGACATTGATTTTAGGGAGATTCTCACTGATCATTCCCAAGTTAACAAAGTGGTAAAAGGAAGTGCATCGAGAATACTAAAGTGTGTCAGTGAAATATCTCATTCTCCTAGCGAGGGGTTATGCCAGCCCGATGGTGATAAATTAACGGCTCATACTCATTGGTAAGATGTAAGGTGATGAAAAACCAAATAATCTAGACCTCGGTAGAACTTTTCAATCTTCTCTCCAAAGTAAAATAAGCTAAAGGAAAACAGAAAGGGTTGTTGCATGGTGTCGGTGAAAACATCAAATAGTCCTGTTGATCAAGTGAGGAAACTAAAAGGATATTTCTAATCGAAGAGACATTCAGTTATGTCTTAGTAATCAATCAAAAGTGTATAAATGAAGATGGCACCAAGTAAGTAAGACGATTCGGCCTAAGATGAAAGGGGTCTCATTGATGAAATATTTTTTCATCACTCTAACAATATGAATTTTGAGAAGACTATTGCATTCAATTATAGAGGCTGACATTAATGGCCACACGAAGGAACTCCATAATAAATTCATGATGAAACGAGAAATTGAGAACAAAAATAATTGTCAGGAACTGCAACAAGCGAGCATGGGAGGCTAAGAAGAATTCAGATAACACAGTGAAATCAACAATTCACAAGTAAGTCCATGAAAACTCCTCTGCAATTCACAAATTCCAATTCAAAGGATTGAAAATAAAGGGCCCTATTTCTAGAAAAACCAAGGGTAGAAAGCAACAAGGTGAGAGTAGTAAGAGAAAAAACAAAAAACAAAGGACTGATACGCGTGATGACCCAGAACCAATAGAGAGGAAGTTCAACCAGGACCTCATTGATCAATTTTCTGGATCTAGGCCAAGGGCTAGGAGGTCCAAGCAATTATGGGCTGAGGTAGACAAATTTCAAGTCAAATGTAAATATATAGGAGATAATTGGACTTCCATTAGAGGATATGAATTGTTCCTCTTCCAATACCATCAAAGAAATAGGTTCGAATCGGTGTGTAATCCATGGAACCTTGATTTAGGGAAATTGACTATGCCCAATGTGTTTGTAGATGTTGAGTTGATGAAACTATTGGCCAAACATTACAACCCTGAATTGAAGGCCATTTGTGATTTACAAGTAAAACCATTCATATATGTGTCTAAGGCTGCAATTTCAAAAGTTTTCAACCTAAGTGGCCTATGTGATGAACCAATTGTGTATATAAACTTGGAAAGGGAATATTCGAGAATGGACACAACCTACAAAGGGTGGAGATTGCCATTGCATAAGCCTAGAAAATATGGGAACCTCATTTCACTTGAAGATGATGATGGACCACCTTTTCATGTCGATATATTTGAACCATACTTAAATTATACACACCTCTTAGTGTATCAAGTGTTAGGGTCTAAGGCTCCTGAATACATGTTGATTGGACCAATGGTGATAGAAAAAAAATTTGAGTGCCATAACACTAGACCATTCAATTATGTTGCTTACATTGCCAAGGAAATTGATGCAGGTTTTTAGGCTATCAAAAATGAATCACCTACATTGCATTTTAGATATTATTCCATGCTTATGTATTTGATATTATACTATGGCCAGGAAATGATGATGTGGCCTGAAGAATTGAAAATTACACAATATGATAAGGAGGGCCAAATTTTTCCAGTGCAACTGTGGACTGCTATTTGGGATAGCGAGTTTCTAAATTCTAGCTCTGTTATTTTCGAGGAGAATTTTGTAAAAGCACTGTATAGATTTTTTAATCACCCCTACGAGTATTCCTTAAGTGATGAGATCAAAATATTTTGGTGGACCCATAACAGTTGAGAATAAGTGGGGTGATTGGTATTTTTATATTAATGCTACCATGATCAAGGTGTACGGTTTTGAGGATACACCTTTCCTCTTACCAAAAACAATTCCAAATAGAATTGCATATTTGGAAATTTTTAGGAAGATGGACTATTCAAGTGTGATGAATTTAAGTGCCTATGAAAAATAGTCTTTCATGCCAAGTACTTTATGTTTTGGGGACTTTATTGTGTTGTCAAAGGAAGGGTATGATCAAATTTTAGATAAAATGTCACAGTTCAATTTGAAAAGGGCTACACCATGAAAAGGGTTTGATCTAGAAGGATACATTGATGTTGCTAGAAAGAAAGTGAATTTGGGTGGATATGTACACATACCTTACCCAAATTATGATATAATTAGAAACATGGAGGAAAGGGAGACTGAACTGGCCATTGATGAATATAATAGAAAAACTGAACAACAATTGAGAGAAATGAAAAATACATAAATATTATCCTTCGGGAGTGATGAGGCCACTAATGGAAGGGAACATCAAAGTCATGATGACAAGATTTATAAAACCAAAAATGAAAAATATCAACCATCCAACATAGAACAAGAATTTTATGAAAACTCTGATGTAGATACCAGGCAGCTCGCTTATAGATCATTTGTCTTTGACAATGAATCATCTAAATTCTGGTCATTCTTCTACAAGAAAAATGGGAAAGAGATAAGGAATTATGTCACAAGCATCACACCTAAGAATGAAACTAAATTATTGAATACGTTGAAGAAGGATGTGGATGATGAGATAAGGAGTATGACCCCAAAAAGGAAAGAAAATTGTTAGAAGAGTCTAGTGTAATGATCTTTCCTAGTTTGGATTTGAATTCATCTCTTGTTTTTGATAATTTCTTGCATAATAATAATACTAATCACAAAATCGGCCCTGAAGGAGTTACAGAAGTGTGTACCGGATCCAAATTCAATCTAGATGAGAACTCTCTCATGATTTGGGCTCTGTATCATCTACATAAGAAATTTGTGATCATTGACATAGAAAGGGCATTTAGACACGTGATGACATTATAGGTAGGTGAAGTTGATCCTATAGCTACTATAGATATTGGCATCAATGTGGCCAAGTTGAACAAAGCACAAATCCAAATGTTGATAAAAGAAAGGGACATCTACAAAAAAAAAATGAAAGAGTATTGAGAGAAAATGAATTTCTAAAAGATGCTAATTTATTGACACAGGGAGAAAGTTATGAGTCTAAAGGAAGATAAGAGGAAGCATACATGGCTAAGGTAAGATATGAAGCACTATTTGTGGTATTGCAAGAAAGACACAATAATTTGATGATTTGGATGAACAAACTATGGGGAACGCATTCCCAAAGCCATATTGCAGTTAAAGAGCATAAAAGAGTTAATGACCAAATCTAGGAAAGAATCCAAGAAGCTCAAAGTAAAGATCCTCCTGACAAAAAAATCATAACAGCTGTTGAATATCTTCAGAAAGAGCACAAGAATTACCATGATGAAATTCAAGTAGATGCAAAGGAATTGGTTGATGTTGCCAGAGAAGGAGTTCCTGCGCTATTCAGCTAAGAAGGTGAACAAAAGGACAAATATGGATGGATAGAGGAGTGTAGGTTGATATTGCAGAAAGCTTTGGATACAGCTAAAAATGAAGATTCAACATTGGATGATACCTATAAGCACCTTGAAACTATGGTAATCATGGAGATAGCAGTAAGGAATACAGTAGAAGATGTCGATAGCCATGGGAGATAGGATTACCTAGGTCATATGACTAGAATTAATTTGTGGCTAACTAGAGCTGAATTTTTATGTTTTATTGTTGTTAGTTTCAAAATACTCTTATGAAGAGGTGTGTCCTCTTCATAATATTGGTATTTATGTTGAACACGTGATGGTTGAGGAAGATGATTTGAATAGGTTGATAGGATAGATAGATAGCAAAAATTTTCCATAATGTTTACACTTCAAAAGACTATGTTGCAAGCATAATTTTGAGGAAATCAATGAAAGAGCTTTGATTCGGTGGTTTCATTTTGGTATTTGTTGTTTGTTGCAGTTATTCAATTATATGATTGACTCCAATTTAATGTTTCTTGGTTATTTAAGATGATATATCAAGTATATTCAATTTTTCAATACACATTTGTTGTACTTGTGTGATGTGATTATTTGGTTTCTTTAAAGAAGAATAAAATTCCTTTTTGATCAATCATAGTAATCTGGAAGTCTCATTTGGATTAGTAAGAAGAATCATATAATTATGATTGATATTTTGTCTCCAATAGGTTTTTCAATCACTTTCTTGCATGTTTATACAGGTTATAAACTAATATTTGTATGCCAAGCAATTAGAATTTTTTCCAAATAGAATCCATTCATCGTAGACTTTAATTTGACTTCGTTTTACCCAACAAGGCACTGGTCTCACCCATTTTATTTATTTGGTTTCATTAAATTCATTTCAAAACTTCACATCTGTTAACTGAACATATTGAATCATACCTTGATATTGCTTATACAATTTATACCAAATTAGGATCACATCCCCCCATTTTCAAATTCCCATTGTGGATAGATTGATCAAGTAGGAAGCACAATCTAAGTGTGCTTCACCTGCATAGGTACACCCACCTAGTTCTTGCAGAGCATGAAGAGAAGTAGGTTCAAATTCATCATTGGGCCTTGTATGGTAGCAAAAAATGTATCAAGAGCTTGGAAACCTCTTGTGGTTTCAAACCATTGTTTTTGATACCTAAAATAATCAATGAAACCAACCAGAGTACACTCCTTAGAAAGAGAATATTTTGTGGGAATATGCCGATTTTGTCGATTGTGTAGTGACCCACAATCCATATGACTTAAAATATTTACCTAATGCCCCAGTGGAAAATGTTAAAAATTAATGAATTGATAATTGATCCTTAGTTTCTTGGGCCTTCCAGATGTTATAGAAAGGTTTTATTTTTCCCAAAGTGATCCAAAAAAATAGCTACCCCTTGAATCCAGCAATTCAAACCCTTCTTAAACCCTTGTAGATCAATCAAAACATGATGAAATTTGACAAAATGAAAGATAAACTTGACTTTCTCTGACACCCTAGATTCAACCGTGATGTGTAAAAAAAATAGAATCACACCCAACAAAAATTTCATGCCAAGATAGGTCCCTCAGTGGGAATAAATTTTGCAACACTGAAGCTTTGATACGATGTAGGATTTTATGGTGAACTCCTCAACACCCCAAGATCACCTCTAAGACAAAAAATACTTCCACAAGAAAGAAATGGTAGAAATAGCTCGCTATAATCATGGATTCAAGATTGCCAGATTGAATATTAGAATATTGTTGGATTGTTTTAATGTGCATATGAATCCTTGCTTATATAGGAAAAGTGTGATGACCTAACAATATAAAATGACATTGTCATAATTAAATGACATGAGCCAACATTAAATGACCTAAGACATTAGCATTAAATAAAAGGTCCAACTATATAAGATAAGTTACAACTAATGCTTCAAGTGTAGAAAATTCCTTCCTAGGACCTAAGTGGACTTAAATTGTAGATAAGACCTAGATAGGCAAAACACCTATGTACACCAACAAAGAGGAAAATAAAATCTAAATAAAAAATGGGGCATGTGTGGTATATGACAAGGAATTCTTACATTAATTGGGTGTTAAATTACCCATTCATTGAACCAATGGAGAATGCAAATAAATATGAACCTCCAACAAAATGCAAGTGTAAGATTTGTAGTTGAAAATATAAAAGGGATAAGAAGTTGCAACTAAAAATTGACACTATAGAAAATAATATTGGTAAATTTTATGAAAAAAAAATCATAGACAAAAATAAAAAATCAGTAGTAAGATGTAAATCAAAGGAAGAATGTTTTCATGTTAAGCATGCCTTGTAATATGATGAGAATATACAAATAATGGTGAAGCTTGTTGAATGTGGAGGTTCAATTGAAGCTCAATTTGGAGACATAATGGTATGAGCACAACTAGGAAAAAATGTTTAGTTGAGTGTTATTTTCCATATTTTGTCCAAAGGGTGTCCTATGATAGACAAGCCAAAATATAAGAATTTATTATCTTTTCTAGGCATTACTAAATTTCCTAGTACACATTGGTCAATAGAATCTAGATGGGAATGTGCAAGTTTGTTGCAAGAATGGAAAGATTGAAGTTGTCATTGATGTCAATTGATCAAGTGGTTATCAATTGGTTGTTGTTGGCTGTATATGTTGAGGATATTGATAAAAATTTAATTAAGATATGTTGTAGGTGTTTAGTGGTTGCTCCGGGTTTTGCTATGGATTTTCTCCTATGTTTGTGTAGTCCAAACATGTTGTTCATGGTTGTTAGAAGATTATTTATCCATAATTTTGGTTGTTGATTCATTGTACTATGCAAGTTGTGTTCACAAGTTGTGAACTATGGTTGTTTATGTTTTTGGTTGAGGTCCAGGAGAAATGTTGTTGATCTACATTTCTCTTTGATGAAGTCTTATGACTTTTTGTTCTAGAGTTGAGTTTCCCTGGCTCTATTGAAGATAGTTTTGGAATTTGGAAGATTTGTGCTTAATGGCTCTATGTGTTTTTTCACTTGTTTGGTTGACCTTGAGTAAAATACTACTTTCGAGGATGATGAAGCATGTTGTATATCTTTGGGTCCCTTGAAGAATGTGTTTGGGTTTACCTCATTCTAATTCCACCCTAGGATGTTTTGGCGTTGACCTAATTTGAATTTGCATTTGGATGGATGACTTTGGACATGTTTCAAAGTTGAAGATGGTATAAATACAAGATGAGTTAGTGGTGAATAAATATACAAGAGAAAAGAAGAAGAGTGATAAAGGGAAAAGAGGAACTTCAGTTAGATGTGGCATTCATTCTATTTAGTAATTGTGTGCGATATGAGTCTTGAAGATCAGTGTGAAGCCTAATGTTGAGTTTCCAAATGCAGTGAGCAGAAGCTAAACTCTATCATTCATGCATGTTTGTGGGTGATTGTGGTGGAATCCTTTGTTGCATTGGGATTTTAGTCTCTCTATAGAAAGTCTTCTTTGTATATTTATGGTAGTGATCCATCTGGGTTGTTAGCCCTATTAGATAGTGAGTCATTTATTAGGATAGTGAGTCCTTGTTCTAGACAGTGAGTCCTTGTTCTGGTAGTGAGCCTTATTTCAGGTAGTGAGCCTCCTGTAATTAGTTTTGATTATTATCTATAGTGTGAGTTAATCCTCAATATGGTTTTTCCCTTATTGATTTTTCCATGTAAATTTGGTGTTATTGTGTTTATGTGTTGGATTTAAGTTTCTACATTAGCATTTGATGATTAATCATTAAAAAGATATTAAGAACTAGTTTCAGTGATTGGATTGAAGTTTAATTCTATGACAACTTATTCACCCCCTTGTCTCAGTTGTCTTATTCAATAATTGGTATCAGAGCTTGGTTCCTTGGTGAAGATATTATCCGCTTGAGGAAGGTCTAGGATGGCTAGGAAAATGGTTTATGATTATCTGAGGTTCGATGGAACTAATTATGGTATCTAGAAAGTATTGATGGAAGAATATATGGAGTATTATGGATATGATGTGGATAAATCTTACAAGAATCCTTACACTCATTCTGCTAATGATCTGAGTACGTTTGATGTGATCAAAGCACATGAAGAAAACAATAAGGTGAAGTACATCTTGAAGAATAGTCTAGTACATTTTGAGTTGATTAAGGTACAAAATTTGAAGACTACTAAGGAAGTTTGGGATGCTTTCGAAAAAGTGCATTATGGAGATAAAATAGTTAAAGAAGCAAAATTATAGAATTCAGAGACATAGTTTGATCTTCTACATATTTGTGAAGATGATAATGTTAAAGCTTTTGTACAAAGTGTGTACGTTAGAATATGTAAATCAAATTGAATCTAAACTAATACACCAATGAAACATTAGATTGAAGAAAGTAAATTAAAGAAAGTAAATGGAAACTCTAAACCACAGTTTCTTCAAATTCGTCCCATTGTCCTCTATCTCCAAGGATTCGTTGCAAGATGCTTGCTCTCAGTTGTTTAAAACAGCAGCTTGTACAATGGCAGCTTGAGAGAATGGGATTAATAAAAATGCATATGCATTGCTACAAGATTAAACTATGAAAATTGAAATGCTATGAATGCAACTATAGTAACTATGCATGAAAATATGAGATTCGAGGTCCTTCTTCACTCATAAGAGGGTTGTATTTATAGATGTTTGAAGGTAGGAATTCAATTGGCCAAGGTCGACGGTTGAGTTCAAACCTGTTAAAATGAACGGTGAGAGATCAAGAATTCGAAAAGAAGATGGAATTTTAAGAGACGGATGGAGAATGAAGAGACAATTTGAAAGGTGTCTGTCATAATTAAATAGATAAATATTCAATTATATGTGAGAAATGAAAAAAATTTAATTAAATATTAAAAATATTTAATTATGTGAGAAGAGAAAAAGATTTTTAATTAAATATTGAAAATATTTAATTATGTGAGAAGAGTGGGAAATTTAGAAAGGGGTTAATTAAATATCGAAAATATTTAATTAAATGTGGAATGAAGAATATCATTTAAATTTAGAATTTAAATTTGTGATAATTAATGTAAATAAATTGTGAAATCTATTTAATTTATTAAGAGGAAGGATATTAATTAAATAGACTTTATTTATTTAATTAAATTAGAAGAATTGGAAAATGAACAATATAAATAAATAATTAAATTTATTTATATGTAGATGACTTAAGAACATTAAGTAAATAATTCATATTTAATTAATTAACAGGTTTGATTAACCGTGACCATTTTTAGATGTGTACATTTTGCCCCTCTTTGAAGTGACATGTTTTACGCATTGCTTCAAAGAATTTTCCCCTGACTTTAAAAAATTTATTGATGATGCTATATGCCCCCTCGAGAGATAAATCGCATGATGAGAATGATTATAAGAATAATTTGGAATATTTTCAGATGATTTTGGAGAAAATTCGGTGATTTAACTCTCGAAATAGCACTTTGCATAGTAATTAATGCCATTTTTACCCCTTTAAAAGGTGAAAAAGGTGAGAAGTTACTTTCATTTGAATAATAACCTTTGAGGAATTTTGGAGCTCTAAGAGAGATATTAGCAATGCCGATCCCTTATGAGCGTCACAGATTCGATCGAGGTCGCCGTCATCAGAGACCACCTGCGTATGGACCTCCGGTAAGTCGATCCAAACCTCTCTGTGAAAAATTTGATTATTTTTGGATGCTTTTTTGAATTTTTAAAATTATGTTTTAGCACATACGAGCTATAGTTTAGCGCATACAGTAGATAAATTGGCACATCCAAAGTGGCCCATAGGTGCAAAACAGTCGTGCATAGATGAAAAATAGTCGCACATAGGTGATTTAGTGCATAGGATAGATCAAATGGGGCATCCATGACATTTGCCTACAGAGGATGATAGATTAGTGCATAGATGAACTATTTTAGCGCATTTGCTTGATAAACTAGCGCATTCATGGAATCGTGCATCCATAGACTGTTTTAGCACATCCATGGAGGAAAGTTGTGCATCCATGGTTTTAGCACATTTATTGATTATTTTGGCACATCCATGGATTTTTGCTGAATTTCAATTTTTGAAGAAAAATTGATGCATGCTTGATGATTGTTACTAGATTAGACAATAGATTTTATGCTTTTGAATATCATCAATGATTAGATTTAATAAATTTGTCTTCGTGCTTGAAGAACAAATAGGTCTGATAAATTTTCTTCCATGTGATATGAAAACAAATAGAAATGATAGATTTTCTTTCTTGATTGAAAGTCAAATAGATAGATATTGAGTCAGGATGACTGTTAAATTTGTTTCCATGCAATATGAAAAACAAATCATATTGATAGATTTTCTTTCCTATTTGAAAGTCAAATTAAGTCATGATGACTATTAAATTTGTTTCCATGCGATATGAAAAACAAATTGATGTGAACTTGCTTGATGTACTGATTGATTGATGATATCCATTGTTGATTGATTTGCATGCTTGCTTGATGATATTGTAAAGGAGGAATTTAACCTCCCCCAGATCAAAGAGAGATTTCCGCAGACATGGGAGATGATTCCCTGACTGTCCCATGAGGATTTGGGAGTGATAGACCAGTGTGGCTTGAGAGCTCTATTGAGTATCCCGTAGTATCGGATCAATAGGGCACTATTGACTACCTTAGCAGTGCAGTGGCATAGCGAGCATAACACCTTCCACTTGCCAACAAGAGAGATCACGGTGACCCCGGAGGATGTTTACAGGATTCTGGGTATTCCTATGGTTGGAGAGCTTGTGATTTATGATTACAAGGAGATCGGAGGGACAGATGCTTTGAGACGGGTCTTCCAGGATCCTCATGTCTGCGGATATGAGTTTCCCTGGAAGGAGATGAGGGAGAGATATGCCCCACTGCCTTCAGTTTTAGCAAGGATGATCAATGGTTTCCTTTGTCCTGATCGCAAGTCAAAGGGACTATCAGTTGGGTGGGGTAGGATCTTGGAGGACATGCTTCTCCACTGCACCAAATATGCATGGGGGTCATGCATGCTTGCCCATCTATACCATGACCTTCATCAGGTCATGTACATAGATGGGAAGAGTCTCTCCTACGGGGTGACCTTTTTACAGATATTCGCATGGGAGCACTTTGCGATTACATGCCCCATCATCCAGAGAGAACACCCCATTGGATTTCCATATGCTTATGTGTATACAGGGCCCCTTGTCTAGCCAAGGTTGGGAAAATTGGAGTACTGGTGGCGGGTACTTGATGATTTGGATATGGTCATCTGGCGACCGTATGTGGACTGTGACCCATGGCATATAGATGACATAGAGCTACCGTATGTGATGAGGTCCAGATACTTGATTGGATGCACCCCATTTATCAATGAGCGCTTTCAGGGCTAGAGGGTTCTGAGGCCATTTGGATGGGTATAGATGATGCCACAGGGGGTTGCACACTATGCCAGGTGTCGAGGGGATATATCAGAGTGGGGGCCAATTTTGACCATTGAGGTAGCCAAAGAGGAGTACTTTGAGTTATAGCTAGAGGATTGGACAATATGGCCAGAGGTCACAGATGTAGGGATGACAGATGACTATGTTTCATACTTCTACACACATCCCTTTCCTCAGTTTACCAGTCTAGAGGAGCCTGGCCCATTGATGGGAGGTCCAGTTATTCAAGTAGGGTGACAATAGCCACAGGGACATCTAGTAGTAGGGCAGCCATAGGGTCAGGGACAGGTACCAATAGAGCAGGTCACAGATATTGGTGGGTTGGCCATGGATGTGGATGATGAGAGCTCTGAGGATGAGGAGTCAGATGACTTGGATAGCGGGGATGATGGGGATGATGGGGGTGGTGGGAGGCATAGATTATTCTTTGATATTCCCTTCAACACGAGGCCATGGACATCCAGAGTGGTGGGTCAGGCCAGCACTTCAACGCCATGCATTACCATCAGGGATCTGTCACAAGGATAGGTGTATGCTTTGTAGGTTAAGGTTCAGACTCTTCGGAGTCAGTTGGCATAGGCATAGGTGACTATTAGTTAGCTGCAGACACAGATCACACAGCCACCACCTCCTGACCCATAGATAGCACAGCTCACAGCCGAGAGAGACAGCTTCAAGGAGCGATGCATACAGGCTGAGGGGGTAGCCAAGAGACTACTGAGATCAATGGAGAGCACCTCTATTGGAGAGGTTATAGAAGAGGGACTAGAGACTGCTCAGGAGACCGAGTACTACAGGATGTGATATTTTGAAGCAGTGCCACCTGAGTGGCAGATAGCTTTTACTCAGTTAGGTACTCGGACTCGGACTCACTCACGCAGTCACTCTAGGAGTGCGATCAGGAGTGTGGGTTAGTCGGTCAGACAAGAGATCAAAGCTTCTAGGAGCAGAGATCCGTTGAGACCTACTACCTCTAGAGGCAGCAGTAGCCATGATCCATGGCCAGATGCCCCTAAGTGATGAGCATTTTTTTGTACACATCTATGCCATTGTATGCGATATGTCTTTTTGAAACATTTGATATCCTTTGTATTCCTGGGCATTCGTTTTGATGAGATCTATGATATGCAGTGGTAATTTGATTATGCACATGTTATGGATGCAAGTTTTTATTTTTATATGCTATGTCATGTATGATGATGCGATAATGATACGATATAATCTAAATGAATTTTTCTTTATGTTATGATGTATGTAATGAATGTATGATGCAAGATGTAAATGCTTTATGATGAAATGAGAGAATATGATCTATGATGATGTAATATAAATGATAATAATGATGATGTAATGGAAATGCACTTATTTAATGAACCTATGATATATGATGTAATGGAAATTAACATGATAACCTAAGTGATGATGTGAAATGAAATGAATGCAATTTTATTTATGAATGAATGTGAAATATGCAAATGTATATGTTAATGAATGATTAAGATAATGATCATGCATGTGATTTGTAATAATGGATAATGATCATGATGAATATGATAATGAAATGAAATGATGATGTAAATATGCAAGTGCAATGATAATGAAAATGAGATGTAACAAATGTTCAGTCATACTCAACCATTGTCTGAAAAAGATATTCAAGAATGTGATCCACCCTCAAAAATCTATTTAAAAAGGCCCTCAAAATGTGAATGAATTATGCAGTTCCTAATAATGAATTATGCAATCCCAAATGAAATAATGAACCATTCTCCTTGTTGCCATTTCCTGTTGTGTTTAGTTGTCATCATTGAGCCTTTTGATATGTTGAAAGTTAGTACAAGCATCAAGGGTATGCTAGCACCAATGATGACCTGAGTACTGCTTTCATAATGTTTGATGTAGCAAGTTATACAAGCATCGAGGTATAATTGAACCAATATGCCCTGAGTATTGCTTGCATAAATAGACAAAAGTTAACCATTTTCCTATGCAAATTTTGAATTGTCATCAATGATACTTTATAGAGCATGTCCCATGACCAATTTGCATCATACTAATGATTAACTTACAAACATCAAGCAAAGAAAAATCATACTTCTTCCTTGTGATTCTAGTTCAATACATCATTGAACCACTCCAAAGATATGATGTCATCAAATATCAAAACAATATTTTGCAACTTATGCTTTTAAGTTTGTCATTCATTTTATTCAGATTAAGATCATCCAATTTGTTTTAAATTATTTCTCAAAATAGTCATGTAAGCTCATTTTAATTGGACAAGACTGTTGTTTCTGATATCCTGATGCTAGACACATGCTACCGACTACTTGCTAGAAAAGCGAACTTCCCCCTAGTGACCTTGTACTCTAACTCTTTCTAAACACAACTGTTGCGATGGATAATCCTCATATCATCAAGCCATGATGAGATCCTTGTTGTTCCAAGGAGAGGATGCAATACAAATGTGATGGTGAGGTGTATGCGCGATGCTGATCAAAAGACGGATATGCAGAATGAATCCTAATAGATGAGAGAGCCAAATAAAATCACAAACAATGCATGTTTGCTAGGTTTTCACCATTTTTTTCTATTGTACTTTTTCCTGATTTTATGATTTTTTTGTTATTACCAAGATGCCTGTTTGCCAAGTTTTCATCAAGGCAATATTTTATTTTATTTTTAATCTTTTTATATTGTTTTTTTTTTTTCCCAGGTGTAGAACCTTTTCAAATGATTGTTGTTGGTTGGATCTTCGAACAGGTCTCCTTCTACTATTGAAAACTAATATGCCCCTTATCCATATGCTGCAACGATAATGAATGGGCGCAGCCAATTAGGTTCAAACTTGCCTTTCTTTTCCCGATCTTGTTGATTTCGAGGGTTTTCTCTGAGAACCAAATTGCCCACTTGGAAATTTCATGGTTCGACTCTATAATTATAGTTGCAGGACATAATTTATTGATACCCCTTCAAGTGATTAACCACAGCCTGACATTGTTCATCAAGCAGTTCTAGCTCTTATAACCTTGATACTTTGTAGTCTTCATCATTGATTAGCCCTTTGAGTAATACTCGGAGTGAAGGAATCTCAACTTCTAGTGGTAGAATAGCCTTTGCTCCATAGACCAAAGCATAAGGAGTAGCTCCTATTGGTGTTTGAATACTTGTTCTATAGGCCCATAATGCTGGATTCAATTGGACATGCCAATCACGACCTGCTTCATTCACTGTTTTTTTTTTAAATCTTTAGATTTTTTTTGTTTGAAGCTTCAGCTTAAACATTCCCCTACGGATAATAAGGTGTAGAGAACCTGTGTTGGATGCGAAATATTTCACATAGTTCATCAACATCTTGATTTTTAAAGGGTCTACCATTATCTGTGATAATGTAGTCAGGAATGCCATATCTGCAAATGATATAATTCAAGATGAATGAAGAGATTTGTTTGCCCATAACTATTGTCAGAGAAACAACTTCAATCCACTTAGTGAAATACTTAGTGGCTGTAATGATAAATTTATGTCCATTTGAAGATGATGGATGTATCTTGCCAACCAAGTCTAATCCCCACTGAGTGAAAGGCCATGTTGTGGTGAAAGGTTGTAATTCCTGAGCAGGAGCATGAATGAGATTCCCATGAAACTGACATTTTGCACATTTCTTCACAAAGGCGAATGATTCTTTCTCCATGGTTGGCCAGTAGTATCCTAATCTTACAAGTTTCTTTGCTAAGGTTAGTCCAATTGAATTTGTCCTAAAAATTCCACCATGGACCTCTTGCAAGTCCTTTTCTGATTCATCTCATTCAAGACATCTAAGGAGGGTACCATCCAGACCACACCGATATAAGACATCAGCAACTAAGGTGTAACGGGATGATTGGCGAATGAAATTTTATTTTTGATTCCTAGCCAAGCCTAAGGGTAAAGTAGTATCTTTTAGGTAAGTGTAAATTTGGCCATATAAGGAAGAGTCAGAACTCGTAAGATGGCAAATGATTTGCATTTCAGGATTGTCATAGGCGGGGGAAAACAATTGTTCCACTAGGAAATCATATCGTTTTTTATTCTCTGACAATTGGAGTAGAGAGGCGATTGTAACCATAGCATCTATTACTTTATTATCAATGTGCAAAATCTGTATGAACTTGATATTAACAAAGTATTTCTTGAGATCTTCCACCATTCTTTTGTAAGGAATCAATTTTTCATCTTTAGTGTGATATTCATCATTGATTTGATTTATAACAAGTTGTGAATCACCAAAAACTTGAAGTTCTGCGATTTTCCAATCTACTGCAATTCTCATGCTGATTATCAATACCTCATATTCAACTATGTTGTTTGTGCAAGGAAACATTAGCCGATAAGATTTTGGGATTGTATGTCCTTGAGGTGTAATAAAAAGAATTCCTACTCCTCAACCATGTTGAGTGTAAGAACCATCAAAGTAGAGTGACCATGATTGTTGGATATCTGATGTGAACACATCTACATCAGGAAAATCAACATGTATTGGGTGTTCTGCTGGCATTGGTGCTTTTTCTAATTGATCTACAATTACTTGTCCCTTTATAGCTTTTCGATCCACATATTGAATATCAAACTCACTTAAGATCATAACCCATTTAGCTAACATGTCAGTTAAGGTTGCCTTACTTAGAAGATATTTGAGTTGGTCAATCTTAGCCACAAGCTTCACTGTATGAGTTAGCATGTAGTGTCGTAACTTTTGAGAAGTGAACACCACTGCTAAACAAGCTTTTTCAATGAAGGTATAATTTAGGTCGTGACTTGTTAAGGTTCGGCTAATGTAATAAATGGCTCCTTCTTTTCCTAATAAATTTTCCTATGCCAATAATGCTCCTAAAGATACTTCCATGGCAGCAATATATAATATGAGAGGCACACCTTGTATTGGTGGAATCAATACTGGTGGATTCATGAGGTACTACTTTATTTGATCAAATGTTGCTTCACATTTGTGCTCCCACTTGAATGGAATATTCTTATGCAAGAGATGTGTAAATTGTAAACTTGTATCTACCAGTTGAGTAATGAATCTGCGAATGGATTGTAACCGTCCCTATAAAGAGCGTAGCTGACTAATGTTCCTTGGTGGTGGCATATCAAGAATTTCTTGTACCTTATCTGGATCCACTTCAATTCCCTTTTTTGACACAATGTAACCTAGTAACTTTCCAGATTTCACTCCAAAGACACATTTCTTTGGATTAAGTCTCACTTTGAATTGTTCCATTGTCTTGAAAATTTTAGATAAGATATCGATGTGTCCTTCTCTACTATTAGACTTGGCAAGAAAATCATCAACATAATTTTCCATGAATGTGTGCATCATATCATGAAAAATTGTTGTCATTGCTCATTGGTATGTAGCTCCTGCATTTTTCAATCCAAATGGCATTACGTTCCAACAATAGGTACCCCAAGGACACGTAAATGTTGTTTTATCCTGATCTTCTAGTGCAATCTTTATCTGGTTGTATCCTGAAAATCCATCCATCAATGAGTACATTGCATGTCCAACAGTTAAATCCACAATCATATCAATGTTTGGTAAGGGAAAGTCATCTTTAGGACATGCTTTGTTCAAATCCCTGAAATCTATGCAAATTCTAATTCTTCCATCTGGCTTTGGAATAGGCACGATATTGGAAATCCATTCTGCATAATCTATGGACCGGATGAATCCAACATCTAAAATTTTCTTTAATTCCTCTTTAACCAACAACGCAACATGTGGATGCATTTTTCTAAGTTTTTGTTTTACATGCTCTACCCTCGGCGTAATAGATAGATGATGCATGATGAGATCTGGATCCAATCCAGGCATATCTACATAGGACCATGCAAAACTGATTTGATTATCTTTGAGAAATTCTATGAATTTAGGTACTTCTTTATCTGTCAGAGACGCAACTAATTGCAAAACTTTAGGCTTTTTTGTAGTACCTATATTGAGTGCCTCTGTTGGTTCAATTAGAATGGAAGATCTTTCCTGATAATACTCTGGAAAAGTGTCAAGTTTCCCATCCTCTGGCGCCTTTGAAAGGTTTTCACCATTGGATATGCTTTTTATTTTCCTCTTTTCTTGATCTAACATTGCCTTTGTTAGGTTTTCACTATTAGATCTTTCTTTCATTTTTCTTTTTTCTTGACCTAATACTACCTTTGTTAGGTTTTCACCATTAGGTCTTTATTTTATATTATTTATTTCGTAGCTGAGAAACTTGGCACTTTCCTGTTGAAAACTCTAATCTTGTGATTCCTCGGTGGAACTTGTTTTAGGATGGGATGAACAAAGAAAGTTTATTATGGTTTCGTCATTTGGAAAAGTTGGAACATCAATGGGTGTAATTTGTTCCCAATCAATGAGTTTGGGATGAACCAAATGTAATGGATCATTAGGATGAGTAAGGTCATTGGCTGTTAGGGTCATGATGTTACTGTCAACATTATTATGGGAGAAGTCTAGGATGATATCTTCCTCAAAATGATCTATCTCACTTTCAATCGAATTGCTCTCACTAAAGTCCTAATTGCTTTGTATGACATATTCAAATGGAGGTCTTGAGCTTTCTCCTTGTAAGAACGTAGGTGAGAATCTATGTATGACATCCACCCTTTTCTTTGAGATGAAAGTATCGTCCGAGAAGTCATCCCATTCATATTCATTTGAGTTTGTTTTAGAATTATCTGCTTGAATTCTCAAAATTGATTTAGCTATTTCCTCATTTGATGGCCTTTGATTAGTATCCTCACCATATCCTAACCCAGTCTTATCTTTTGGGTGCATTGTTTTTAATTGGATAGGTTCAACAATACCTTCTTTTCTTTTACCTAGAGGGCCATTTCCTTCATAACCCATCTGTTGCATGATAGCATAACCCTTTCCATATTGTTGTGTGGGTATCTTGATATGTTGTATAGATTCTTCTTCATCTTTATAGAGCCAATCCAGAATAGCTCTATCTTCTCCTTCATTATCTTTGATAAACATCCCATTAAACTTGGTGATGGGGATTGAAGTTGAGGCTAAAACTGCTGCAGCTTGTTGTGTAGATGTTGACAGTTGACCATGGGATCTTCGGGATAGGGGTAGATTAGAGAGAGACAAAATATTCTCCCACCCCATTATCTTTTAATTTTAACTTGGTGCCAAAATTTCTTATCATTTCTTGCACTTGTTCTTTGTTTTTGGAGGTAGAGATGGCCAAAGCCTCTCTATTATGTGGGACGAATGTGTCTTGAGTTTCTCTTAGGTTAGAACAAGTTTGACTGCTATTATGATCAGTGAGTATTGTTACTTATTGTCCATCATATGGAAACTTCAAACGTTGATGATAAGTAGATGGAATAGCTTGCATGTCATGAATCCATGGACGACCCAATAGTATGTTATAAGTTAGATCCTGATTGAGAACTTGGCAAAAGTTATTCTTCACAACAGGTCCCACTCTGATTGGTAGCATGATGAGACCTTTGGAAGTCCTTTCCTCATCATCATAGGCTTTGATTGTAATTTTCCTCCATGGATCTATAGAGTATGTTGAATATCCCAAAGCTAGGACCAGTTTCAAAGTACAAATATTCAATTCGTCTTACACATATTCAACCCGGCTCCCCCATCTATAAGAACACATCTAATGCGAGCTTTGTGAACCATGACTTCTAAATAGAGTGATGAATTATGTGGATGGGTTATGGATGAATCATCTTTTTCAAAAAAATATAAACATGTGTAGGAGGACAAGTGTCCCACCACGGCTTGAAATTTATTGGTATTTAGATCAGGAGATACAGTTGTATCAACAAGAGCCTTTTCCAGAATGTCCTTATGTGCAGGTGACAACTTTAAAAGTTCCAATATAGAAATTTGGGCTGATGTTTTTCGTATGTGATCAACCAAATTGTATTGACTTGGAGGAGAAATTGCTGCTTTAGATGAGCTGCCTTTGACAATGATCTTGGCTTGTCCCCTTGTCGTAACATTGACCTCTCAATATTTCGGCTTACCTTTGATTCAGATAGTGTTGATTTGAGGATCATTAGTAAAGATATGATTGATAATAATGTCATGGATGTTATTAACATTCTTACCCTTACCATTCAAGGATTCCCCTTTGTGATAATTAGGGAGCAGGTTCTTGAATGCTTGATGATCATTATTGATATTATGTCCCTCCACTGTGATGGTATGATTATCAATCAAATCTTGGACAATATTCTTCAACCCTTGGCAATTTTTTGTCTTATAACCTTTACACCTATGATAATCATAGAAGTGTGAGTCATTCCATAATGGTGGTTTAACTCGAGGCTCATAATATCTTTGTGGTGGCAATGTGATAGTATTTTGATTCAATAATTCTTTGAGAATGGATTCCAAAGATTGGCTCAAGGGAGTGAAACTCCATCGACCTGAAAAGTATGATGATCTAGGCACATTTGAATTTTTATTATTGCCAAAATTATTCCCACAATTGTTAGTTGTGTTTCCTTGATTAGAAACATTGCCTTGGGTGCTAGAATTTCTGATATTATTGTTACATTGAACACCTGACACATTAAGGATGAAAGGCTTCGTATTCCACATTGTTAGCACCTACTACCCCATCATTCACAACATTTTTATTTCGAGTCCAAAATTGTGACTTGTCATTGTTGTTATTATGGTTGTTGTTGATGTTATACGAATTTGAACCCTCTTTATCAATTTTAAAATCTCCATGCTTGATCAATGCACCTTCAATAGTAATTATGTTTTCAATAAATTTTTCAAATGATTGAGGACAGTGAAGGTTTAGTCTGTAACTCATTTCTTGATCAAGACTATCGATGAAGATCTCCATCTTTTCCTTTTCAGGAACAGGGTGAGAGTATCTAGCAAACACCCTTCTCCATCTTTGCAAAACTCTAGTGAAAGATTCCCCTACTTTTTGTTTTATCTTACAAAGATCAAGCATGGTTATCTCATGTTGAATGTTGTAAGAGTATTGTGATATGAACTTATTTATCAACTCTTCAAAGGTTTTGATGGGGGAGTGATCTTTGAAAGCCACTCCATGGATTGTCCACCCAGACTTTGTAGAAACAATCACATTAGATAGGTATCTTCATGCGCAAATTCTAAGCTCATATTTTGGAAATCCCTTACATGCTCAATGGGGTCAGTTTTCCCATTATACCTATCAAACTTAGGGATTTCGCAATGTTTTGGAAAAGGAATCATTCGAAGATTTCTATTGAATGGATAAGGACATATTTCCTCCAAAACATACTTCTTTATTGCTCCCCCTTGCATTTCTTTTATTTGTTCTTGTAATTCCTTAATCTATTGAGTAAGGGCACTAAAATCATCAAGACAAGTTTTAGGATTTTCTTCTTTAATCCCTTCCATATCAAAATCAGCAGGTAACTTGGCTCCTTGAATAGCTAAAGAAAGAAAGTATCTTTCCTTGTTTCTTTCTAAAATCTTTTCCATAAGAGTATGGAATTGAGGATCCTGCTCTTCTTCTTGAAGTTTTTCTTCCGTTAATTCCTCAGTATTTGAAATGTTAAAGGGGTTTTCCTCCCTCTCACTATTATCACCCATTTTCCTCATTGTACTTTCATCTTTTTCTATGTGCTTTCAAGATCTCGTGGTAACAGGCATAAGCTTTACTCAAATCCTACTAACTTTGATCAAAGGAATGAAATAGTGCAATGGTGATGTAAGTCAAGATAGAATGAAGATTCTATGACTTTAAAGATTTTTAATCTTTAGCTCGTGATTCCCTAAGTGAAAGGATGAAAATTCTGTTTGCAGGAATTAAACCAAAGATCAAAAATAAAGATGATTTTGCACTTTGTGAAGTTTGATCTTAGCTTTGTACAAAGATGAATTTTAAAGATGCCTAATGTGTTTGAGTTCTCTATTGCAGAATTTGATTTGGACGAGTAGCGTATGTGATAGTAGGTTGGGGAATATAAGAAGGATGAATACGCTGACTATGGTTATGCTTTGAGAAAGGGCTCTTCTTTGAAAGAAAGCTCTTGAGTATAAAGGTTCTATAGCATAATCATCAATGAAACCTCTAATATAGTCGTGATATTGATGAATAAAGGTTATGTGTTCAAGCAGGACCTTTTGACTTTGATATAGAAATTTCCTCCTCTTCAATATCTTTTTATAACTGAGAGACTTCTTGGGCTTTCTAATCTTTCTTTCTAAGGACTTCTTATCAAATGTTGTAGACTTCCAAACTCTGAGCATAGGAAAGACTAGACCAATAAGACTTGATTTCTGAAAGTCAGAAAATCACCTAGGCTCAGAAAAATAGATGCACCAAAACAGAGACTGAATGCGCTAGAACAGAGCACATATGCGCTAAAACAAAGCACAGATGTGCTAAAACAGAGCGCAGATGCACCGAAATAGAGCACAGATGCGCTGAAACAGAGCACAAATGTGCTAAAATAGAACACATATGTGCTGAAACAGAGCACAGATGCGTTGAAATAGAGCACAGATGTGCTAAAACATAGCACAGATGCACTAAAATAGAGCACAGATGCGCTGAAATAGACACGGGATGTGCTAAATTACCTCTGAGACTGACATGTTTTGATAGTTTGATAAAAATTTCTTGTTTTGGATGATCTTAAATCTGATTTTAAATGTGAAAAACACAGCATATAAGCAGACAGTTGTTTTATTAATCCTAAAATCTAAACAAAGAGTGTATGTTCTTGAGATTTCCACAGGTTTTAAACAAGATAAGCACTTTAGTTAGACTCATTCTTAATTTGTCAAATAGGTCATCATAATAATCACAACCCATAGTTTAAAATCATGTTGACTCACACAACCTTATCACCCCGTAGAGGGCGCCCGTGTTTTTGTCTTTTCCAGGTGCATACTCAAAGTGACGGAAGTGGATACTGAATTCCTTGAGCAAACAATCTGTGGCGACTATATGGTGAGTGTCTTGGGGGAAAATTCTTCCCTCCCCTTGCATTGTGATTAAGACAATGTTTGGATACTGACACGACTGGCTTTCTACACTATGGTTCGTAGTAAGGGTATCCGTTCAGTGTGGAAAATAGATATACTCCCTCGAGAGAGCTCCCAACCTTTAGAACAAAGGTTTCTGGGATGGTTATCTTGCACACTACTGTCAAGTTGGATTTTCATCAACAACTTGCTTTTGATTAAAGTGGGTTGGAAACCTTGGGTTTAGGTGTTCCCACTTAGGTCGTTCCTCTTGGGTGAATACTTTTTCCCACAAGAGCAAGCCTTCTAATGGATGCAATAAAGCATTAAATTGCAGATAATAAAAGGTAAGTCTGGTGTTCTGATCACCCAGTTAAGGGGAGAGCATAAAACTATTACCCACAATCACAACAAATAATAATGGTTCAATTTTAAATCCTTAAATTGACAAATTCACTATTCTAAGTGAAGATGTTGCTTCACTAAAAACATGGAGTTTATTTTAACCAATAGAAAATTTATGTTTGGTGACTATCCTAAGATTGGTTAATTCAGATTTAAATGTCTACCCTAGGATTGGTTCATTTTGTTAAAAATAACATTTAGAAAATTTTGTCCGTGGATTGCATCAGAATCAGAATTTTAAATTTTTACAATTGTATGTGCTGAAATAGGTCATCTATGCGCCAAAAGAACTCCCAGGGATGTGCCAAAACAGAGTGTTTATGCATTGAAACAGGTCATGTATGTGCCGAAACAGGTCATGTATGCGCCGAAATAGGCCATGTATGCACCGAAAGATCCCATGAATGCGTCAAAATAGTCCTTGTATGCGCCGAACCGAGACTCGTATGCACCAAAACATGATTTTTGTTCGTCACCTACCAGAAAAATCTGTAAAAAGAAAAATTAAATGCGGGGCTTGGCCCCACAATGGGTGCTAGAAATGTGTATTTTAGAATATGTAAATCAAATTGAATCTAAACTAATACACCAATGAAACATTAGATTGAAGAAACTAAATTAAAGAAAGTAAATGCAAACTCTAAACCACAGTTTCTTCAAATTTGTCCCATTGTCCTCTATCTCCAAGGATTCATTGCAAGATGCTTGCTCTCAGTTGTTTAAAACAGCAGCTTGTACAATGGCAGCTTGAGAGAATGGGATTAATAAAAATGCATATGCATTGCTACAAGATTAAACTATGAAAATTGAAATGCTATGAATGCGACTATAGTAACTACGCATGAAAATCTGAGATTCGAGGTCCTTCTTCACTCATAAGAGGGTTGTATTTATAGATGTTTGAAGGTAGGAATTCAATTGGCCAAGATCGACGGTTGAGTTCAAACCTGTTAAAATGAATGGTGAGAGATTGAGAATTTGAAAAGAAGATGGAATTTTAAGAGATGGATGGAGAATGAAGAGACAATTTGAAAGGTGTCTCTCATAATTAAATAAATAAATATTCAATTATGTGTGAGAAATGAAAAAGTTTTAATTAAATATTAAAAATATTTAATTATGTGAGAAGAGAAAAAGCTTTTTAATTAAATATTGAAAATATTTAATTATGTGAGAAGAGTGGGAAATTTAGAAAGGGGTTAATTAAATATCAAAAATATTTAATTAAATGTGGAATGAAGAATATCATTTAAATTTATAATTTAAATTTATGATAATTAATGTAAATAAATTGTGAAATCTATTTAATTAATTAAGAGGAAGGATTTATTTATTTTAGAAGAATTAGAAAATGAACAATATAAATAAATAATTAAATTTATTTATATGTAGATGACTTAAGAAAATTAATTAAATAATTCATATTTAATTAATTAACAGGTTCGATTAACCGTGACCATTTTTAGATGTGTACACAAAGATTAGATGAGATAGTGGCCAAAATGTGAGGACTTGGTGCTACTATAGATAAAACCAAGATTGTAAAGAAGGTTTGCAGAACTTTTCCTAATGCTTACAGTGACAAGGTGAGTGTCATTGAGTAGAATATAGATTATAAGACATGTACTAAGGATCTATTGTTAAGATTTTTGACATCTTATGAGGATGAGGAAGCTGAATCTAAGGAATGCATGCAAATATGAGACGGCTTTTAAAGCTACAAAAGTTGAAGATTTAGTTGAAGAAAAATTTGATGACATAGAAGTTAAATTTGTGAGAAGGATGAGGAAAGGATCTAATAAATATGAAGGTTAGTTTCCCTTTAAATGTTTTAGTTGTGGAGAAATATGTCATTATGATGTAAAGTGTTCGAAAAAAAAAAGGAAAAAAGATTCACATAGCTTATTATGTGAGTGAGATTTCTATTATATTTGATGAGGATTCAGAATATAAAGATCATAATGATAATTAATGCTTATTCTTGGCGATTAGGGTGATCCCAAAATAGTGGTTTACACTTTTTGGGACATTCTGATTTTTGTTGAAATCACATATTTTTAGAAAATATAATGATTTAAGTCTGGAAAAGTTCCATTTAAAGGATTTAAATTGAAGAGGATTTGATCAAACCACCTTAGATCAAACCCCCTTGGATAAATCCCCACTAGTTTTAAACCATACCTATAATAGAGTCTCCTTTACACTTATCAAAATGCTGATAAAAAACCACTTTTGATTTACTTTTTGGGGGATCAAATGAATCCATTTAAAATTTATTTTTTGTATGTAGTCCTTATTATAAGATTCTCAAAAGGTATAGTTTTAAATATATTCAATCTGATTATTATATTTATTTTTTATTTCTTGTGACTGTAGGTTTTTCACTGAAAAATCAAGCTCTATGTTCTGCACATGTGAAAAAATATCAGACCATCAAATAAAAATTTGAAACAATATAAGTGTGCTATATATTGATGTCCTTGATGCATCCAAAAAAAAATGAATTTTGATCATACAAACAAAGTTATGTTTTAGCGAGTAAATCATGTCTAAATTGTAACTAGTTTGACTTTGAAACTTAATTAACAAAAAAATATTTAATGAAATTTTATGAAACCAATTCCATGCACTAGATATTGTAGTTACAAATCTAAATTAAAAAATAAATAAAAATTTATCCTTCATAAAAAAAAATAATGTGTTAGCCAATAACATCACTCTTTAAAAATGGTGTTTACTGTTAAAAACTATTTTTCGAAGGAGATGGATAAAGAAGTGCAATCTAATTCCAAAAATTTTGAAAAAAATATATTTAGAATCTATAGACAAAATGCCACAAATTGCCAGTTTGTATCATCTTAAAATTCCTCATGGTTTAGCCACTAAAGGTGCCTGAAAGTGAATATTTAGTTAAAAAAATCAATTCAATGCCCAGTTTGGCCAAAAATTATAAACCAATATTGCGGGATCACCCATTAAGGATGAACCGAATTTTGCTAATTCTGAAAAATGGGTAAAGGAAATCCCTATAGAGAAGGAGAAAAATGAAGGTATGGTTATCTTTGTCCTACATGCTAAACAAGAGAAAAAAATATTGGGTAGTTAACAGTGGTTGTACACATCACATGACTAGTGATAAAAGTAAGTTTTTTAAGCTTGATAAATATCATAGAGGCTAGGTTATGTTTGGAGATGATACTGGTGCTAAAATATGTTGGATAGGTTCAATAAGTTTCAATTGCAAGCATCATACTAACGATGTCCACTATGTTAAGGGTTTAAGGCATAATATGTTGAGTATTGGTAAGATGTGCAGAAAAGGATATGATCTTGTGTTTAAGGATGAAAAATGTGAGATCCAAAAAGGATCCAAAACATTGATTGCTACAGGAAAGAAATCTGAAGGGAATATCTATCAACTTAAGGGTGTTGATGGACGATGCTTTATGACTTAGATTAATGATAGTTGGTTATGGCATAGGAGAATGTGTCACATGAATTTTGATAACTTAGATGGAATTAGTGTTGTTCAGGCTATGAGATATTTATTGAGAATTACAAAGCCTTTTAATGCTATTTGCAAGAATTTTCAGTTTCGAAAGCAAGCAAGAAATTATTATAGATCAAAGGAACAATCTACTACCGGACTACTGGATTTGGTTCATATAGATCTTTGTGGCCCTACAAGAGAGAGAAGTCTACCTGGTGAAAGGTACTTTATTCTTTTAATTGATGATCATTCTAGATATACATGGGTTACATTTCTTAGAGAGGAAACAGATGCTTTAGATAGATTCAAGGCATTCAAATCTATGGTTGAAAATGAAGTGAATTTGAAGATAAAATTCTTAAGATCTAATAGAGGTGGATAATTCACCTCCCATGAATTTAATATTTTTTTTGAAGTGCATGGAATAAAGAGAGAGTTATCTGCTTCAAGAACTCCTCAACAAAATGGAGTTTTTGAAAGGAAAAAAAGAACAGTTCAAGAGGCTACTAGATCAATGATCACTGAGGCTAGTTTACTAGAATTCTACTCAAAAGAAGTTATTTATACTATTATTTAAGTATTCAACCAAGTCCAAGCAAGAGAAAATAGTACAAATATTCCCTGTGAGCTATGGCATGGAATAATTCCTAATGTTAAATATTTTAAAGTATTCAGAAGCAAATGTTATATTAGAAGAGTTGAAGAAACTTTGGGAAAGTTTGATGAAAGAAGTGATAAAGGTAATTATATTGGATATTATACTAAAAGAAATGCATATAGATGATTCAATAAAATACTGAGAAATATTGTAGAGAGTTCAAATTTCAATTTTGATGAGACAATGAATAATTCTATTGATATTGATGGATATGTATTTGATGAATATGATTGTGTAAGAATAGAAGGAATTATGGAAGAATAGGAAAAAGATGAGAAAGAGAAGCAATATGAAAAAAATGAAAGAGAAGAAGATGCTCTGGTGATATCCCATAGGATACCTAGATATATGTACAGAAGAATCATTCAAAAAAGAAGATTATTGGAGACAAAACAAAAGGTGTATTAACTAGAAGCAAAGTTGCCACTAAAGTGAATCTATTTTTACTTTCTAAGATTGAACTAAAGACTGTAAGTGAAGCATGTAAAGATGAAAATTGGAAGGAAGCAATGAAATAAGAACTTATGTATATTGAGAAGAATTAAACTTGGGAATTGGTCCCAAGACCGGTAGACAAAAACATCATTGGATCAAAGTGGGTATTCATAAATAAGTTGAATGAGAATGGAGAAGTGGTTAGAATTAAAGCAAGGCTTGTGTGTAAGGGTTACTCACAAGTTGAAGGCATAGATTTTATAGGAAAAAAAACTCTAGTAGCAAGAATGGAAGCTATAAGGATTTTCTTGGCAATTTCTAATCATAAAAACTTTAAGGTCTATCAGATGGATGTCAAGTCATCATTTCTGAATGGTGGGCTAGAAGAAGACTATATAGAACAACTGGAAGGATTTTAGTTGAGAGATCAATCAAATATGGTGTGCAGCTTGAGGAAATCTTTATATGGATTGAAGCAAGCTCCCAGAGCTTGGTATGCGAGGTTAGATAGGTATCTAATTGAAAAAGGTTTTAAAAAAGGTATGATAAATATTAATCTATACCTTAATATTGAAAATGGCAAAATCTTGATTATAGTTGTGTATGTTGATGATATTATCTTTGGAGGAAATTAAAATATGTGCAAGATGTTTGAAGAAGAGATGTAGAAAGAATTTGAAATGTCTATTTTTGGGGAGGTGAATTTCTTTCTTGGGCTACAAATTAATCAAACTAGTAAAGGAATTTTTATTTCAAAGTCTAAATATGTGAGAGAGATGTTGAAGAAGTTTGGGATGGATGGTTCCAAACCGGTAAGTACTCCTATGGTGATTGATTACAAATTGCGTAAAGATGATAATTCACCTAAATTTGATCAAAGCAAGTGTAGATCTATGATTGGTGGAATATTGTATTTGACTACTACTAGACCAGATATCATGCATGGTGTCTTTCTTCTGGCTAGATTTCAAGAAGATACTAAGGAAACACGTGTTGTTGTTGTCAAGAGAATATTCAGATATTTTAATGGCACTCTGGATTATGGATTATGGTATCCTAAAGATACTAACTTAACACTTAGTGCCTATATAGATGCAGACTCGGTTAGATGACAAAAAAAGTACAAATACTGGTGCATTCTTTCTTGGATGCAGATTGGTGGCATGGTCACGTAAAAAGAAAGATTCAGTCTCCTTATCTACTACTAAAGCTAAGTATATTGTTGTTACATCTTGTTGTACACAAGTTCTATGGATGAAATGGACATTGAAACATATCACAGTGGTATATGATGACCCCATTTATATTTTTTGTGATAATACAAGTGCAATTAACATTTCAAAGAATCTTTTGATACACTTGAGGACGAAGCATATATCTATCAAGTATCATTTCTTGAGAGAGAAGGTCATGGAGAGTTAAGTAAATCTTGAGTATGTTCCGATGAAGGATTAGATTGTTGATATTTTCATGAAGGCTCTTCCAAAAGATACTTTTGAGTATCTCTAGGAGAATTTAGGGGTTATTTCCCCTCCTTTCTTGAACTAAATGCATATGGAGATGCATCTCTAGTGGATCTATCTTTCTTTTGGACTAATGTTTTGGTGGCTACCTCTCAGGGGGAGCAGGTAGTATCAGGTGTTGTCATTGTGAGTATTCTATTGTTCATGTCAAAGGAGAAATCAATTTAAAATATTATTTTTCCTTTTCCATTAATTTCAAAGGGGGAGAAGAAACATGTGAAAAAGGAGAAGAAGAATGGGAGAAGAAGCATGTGAAAAAGGAAAGGAAGTATCTACTAAGGGGGAGAAACAAAAAAAGTGTATTCAGAGCTAGTATGTTTTCTTTGATGGTTTTTCATGTCATGTGTTGCCATCAATGAAAAAGGGGGAGATTGTTGCAAGAATGGAAATATTGAAGGTATTTTCTTTGATGTCAATTGATCAACTAGTTATCAACTAGTTGTTGTTGGTTTTATATGTCGAGGATGTTGAGAAAATTGTAATGAAGATATCTTACAAATGTTCAATGATT
Organism: Sequoiadendron giganteum; assembly: GCA_007115665.2. NCBI lineage: Eukaryota > Viridiplantae > Streptophyta > Pinopsida > Cupressales > Cupressaceae > Sequoiadendron > Sequoiadendron giganteum. The sequence goes on from CM021108.1 coordinate 590,448,944, forward strand.
GCCCTAGATTTTGTACTGGATTTTCTCCTATGGTTGTGCAGTTTAGACATGTTGTTCATGGATTTTTAGAAGATTCTTTATCCAAATTTTTGGTTGTTGATTCATTGTCCAATGCAAGTTATGTTCACCAATTGTGAACTATGTTTTTTTGTGTTTCTGGTTGAGGTCCCGGAGAAATGTTGTTGGTCCATATTTCTCTTTGATGAAGTCTTATGACTTACAGTTCTAGATTTGAGTTGACCTAGGTCTATTGAAGATATTTTAGACATTTGGAAGATTTTTGCTTAATGGCTCTATTTGTTTTACACTAGTTTTTCCAACCTTGTGTGAAATGCTACTTTCGAGGTTGATGAAGCATGTTGGATCTGTTTGAGTCCCTTCAAGCATTTATTTGCATTGCCCTCTTTCTAATTCCACCCTAGGATGTTTTTGTGTTGAACTAATTTGAATTTGTATTTGGATGGCAGACTTTGGATATGTTTCAAAGTTGACGATGGTATAAATACAAGATGAGTTAGTGGTGAAGATATATATAAGAGTGAAGAAGAAGAGTGATAAAGGGAAGAAGACAGTGTAGTTAGATATGAAATTGATTTGATTCAGTAAGTGTGTGTGTGATGCGAGTGTGGTAGATTAGTTTGAAGCCTAATGTTGAGTTTCATAATGTAGTGAGTAGAAGGTGAACTCTATCATTCATGCATGTCTGTGGGTGATTGTGGTGGAATCATTTGTTGTATTGGGATTGTAGTCTCTTTGTAACAAGAATTCTTTGTTTTCTTTGTATCTTTGTGGCAGTGAGCCCTCCGAGTTGTTAGCCCTATTGGACAGTGAGTCCCTATTCTAGACAGTGAGTCATTGTTCTAGACAACGAGTCCTTATTTTGGTAGTGAGCCTTATTTTAGGCAATGAGCCTCTTGTAATCGGTTTTAATATTATCTATAGTGTGATTTAATCCTCACCGTGGTTTTTCCCTTATTGAGTTTTCCACATAAATCTAGTGTTATTGTGTTTACGTGTTGGATTTCAATTTCCACATTAGAATTTGATGATTAATCATTTAAGCAATATTAAGAACTAGTTTTGGTGATTGGATTAAATTTTAATTCTATGAGAACGTATTCAGCCTCCCTCTCAGTGGTCCTATTCAACAAAGTTTTATTGTTGAGGTACATAAAAGAGTCAAACTTCACTGTATTATATTTAGACAAAGTTATTTTCATCTAGATAATACTTCTTGGGTATGTATGCGTTGGGTGAAAGCAAAAAGTTGAGTTTACTTCTAGTGGAAGTTTTATCTTAGAAAATATCTTTAAATCGGGAAAAATGAATCATGATCCCATTTCTTACAAATTGGGATCTTGTTACACTTCGAGGTCTTGAGCCTAAATTTAAAATAGCATCCCATTTTTTTAAAATAAGGATCCTTTTTAGTTTCAGTTTCCTAAACCTAGATTTAAGAAACAGGATCTCGATTTATACAAAACAGTATCCTAATTGCTACAAAATGAGATCTCAATGTATAATAAGTGGAATCCCACTTCATAGAAGTTATTTTTAAAAAGGTCTACAACCTCATTTTTCACCTATGACTGTGGCAACATGAACAAGATCTCGAGTAAGGAGAGTGATTTTCATGGTGTCTAAATGCACGAAGAAGGGATTTTTTTCCCTTTTTTCATTTTTTTGTTATTTGGTGTTTGGTAGTTCACTTTTTTATTTATTTTATAATTTATATGTATATATTTGGTTTCAATGTTAAGAAAAATATAAACCCTAGTTTTTATTTGAAAACTAAAAACCTATATATATTTTCATTTGCATTGGTTTATGTTTTAAATTTGTATGCAATAATTTCAAAATCTCTATGCAATTATTTCAAAATTAGATATTTTTTTTGAGGAAAAATAATAGATTTATCTCAACTTATTTCATTTCATTATTTAGCCACAAACAATTATAATTTTCAGCACATGGCATCCATATTTACCCTTGCTCAAACACATAATCTCTAACATATCAGCATGCATATAGTTTTCTACCAGCGTAATCCTTAAACCTCCTTTAAGAATGATTTTTAAAACTCTCAAGTAAACACCTAAAAACCTCTTCAAATTCATCCAAGAACCCCTAACATGGATATTTTTGTAAATCAATATACACAATTTTAATTACATAACCAATTTTACCTAATATATAGTGTATAAAAATGTATCCCTTTACATTTTCTCACTTTTTTGGGCCCTCCTAATTAAAATGGAAATAATTGTGCCTTGATTTATTGTTGTAAAGTGTATCTCTTTACACTTTCACACTTATTAAGATCTCCCTTAATAAATTGAGCTTATTTTTTCCTTAATAAGCCCTATAATTCATTTACAAGTTCATTAAATTACATTTTTCAAAGGAGAAACTTGACATTAATTAATGCCAATACATAACACCCTACATTGAGCAGTGTGTGTTCTAGGAATTAGGGCCTGGGACCCATTCGCCCATGGCCAAATGGGTTCTCTCTAAGCCTTGGAACCCATTTTTAAATTTTTTTTGGCTAGGATTTCAAAGGTCGACTTGTAATGTTTGAATTTTAGGAAATTAAGGATAAATGTCTATAAATACAAGGTTAGTTATCAACTCAATTAATCTAGCAAGAGGTGAACTTGAAATGCCACCAAAAACATATTAAAATTTGGGTCTTGGCATTTAAGGAGGACACATTCACCCTTGGGCGAATGGGTCCTAGGACCTAAATCTAGGACACACAATTTCTAAGGTGTTTAAATTAATGTTAATTTTTTTTTAATTTCAGCTTCCCTTTTAGAAAATGGGAATAATAAGGCTTAGGAATGTAAAATTTAGGAAATAAGAAGCTTAATTAAGTCCAATTAATTAAGGGAATGCAAACATAGTGTAAAAATGTAAAGTACATTTTTCAACACTACATTTAGCCCCCACTTTAGTGAGAGTATGAGGCCATGCTCAAAATCACACTAAAGTAGGCAAATAATTCAAGAGAGGTCTAATTGTACAATTGTTGGAAAGATAAGATGACAAAGATCAAGGAGGATGATCAAGCCCCTAGGATCAATTATCCTATGGAAAACCAAAAAATGCACAAAGAGACATAAGAATGCAATACTGACAAAATATACAATATCATGCAATGTAAAAATTAATGCAAATATAAAGAAGAAAAATGTTGCAAGCTTTGATTGTTTTTCCAAACAATATGGATCAAGCCTACATTGTTTGTCCAAAGATACACTCACAAGGGCTAGTGCAATTTGATATAAATTAGGTGAGCCCCAAGGAAATATGAGAAACACACAATGGTGTGGTGTAGTCCAATATACACCAGTGTGTACCCATAACATACCAAAATTAATACTCCCTTATAGCTTTGATAAGGTGCCACACACAATAATCACAATGCTAGCAAGTTGCATTATGCTAGACACTCGTGAAATAAAGGTACCAGAAAATAAGTTATGTTATGCTTGGTGGCCAATTTTTATTTAATAATAGTCAAAGGGGTTTTTTATTAGTTTATGAGAGGTCTCACTTTAGGGAACATCACACTTGATATCATCATCAAGAGAGGACTAGTCGAGAGATAAAATATTCATGCCTTAGGGAATGCAATCCATAGCATTACCACTAAGAGGAATGTCATATGCCAATAAAGGTCATTCTTTTGAGGTACATCAAGCCCAATGTCACCAACAAGAAGACACATCATGTGAAGTAAGAAGACCACACTTTAAACAAGGTCATGTCACCAAGAAAGTAATAATTGGGAGTTATAATTCCCTCCACTCTAAAGAAACTTCTAAACACCATGCTATGAGAAATTACGTTCAAGTCAAATATGATAAATGTCAATTGATAAAAAAGACATGGGAGATTATTTTGAAAGCCCTATGCCAAACATATGATTCCAAATAAATCTACATCATGAAAAGGAGTTTTCCCCCCATATTAAATCATAAGATAACACATAAGGGATCCATGGATTTGGGGTTGGCATATTTATTTGATACAATGATATAAGCAAGCTTGAAGTCATCATCATTCCCCAAATATCTCATGGAATAACAAGAACAAAGGAAGAATGACATATAGAGAGTGAAAAAAATGGAGAAGCCTTTTGGGTCAACATCAAAGAGACCTAAATATCTTAATGCCTTGTTTCATGCCGAAAACAAAAACACAAGACAAATGAAAAGGCGATGGCTATGATCAATAGAAGAATGAAGATATAAATAGAAGAATGTCACAAGAGATTCACTTTATTTGTATCCTTGCACCAATGAAGTGACAAGGGTCATCTAAAGTAGGCTCACAAACATAAAGACATGTCAAGAAACATAGTACAGGAGGTCACATTACACACATTCAACTACACAAAGAGTATATAAAGCAAGTATGACACATACGAGCCAATATAAAGTAATTTGTTTGCATGCCAATCTTGTTCATCATATACACAAGGTGGATGGCTAGCCAAAGAGGAAAAAATGAGTGATAAACTAGGAAAATCACCAGGTTCAACATGCGGTGATGCACTCTTGTTAGGAGGGTCATCACGATTGTTCTCATCTATAGTCACAGATTCCTAGCTTGTTTGGGCCCTCCTTGTGAGTTAGGCTTAATGTTGCCTTGATTTAGTATTGTATTGTGTTTGACACATTCACATCAGGTCTTGGCCCCTTGTGAATGAATGAATTTAAATGGTACCTTGCTAAAGTGTTGTGAAGTGTTGTAACACACTTTATACTTTTCTAAGGTTTAATAAAATAACTAAATCAAAATGTACCTTAATCTTGCCTTATTTGGAGTGTTGTATAATGTTGTAACACACTTTCACACTCTTCTAGGATATTCATTAATAGTTGGGATTTATTATGCTTTAATTGGCCCTATTTTGCATCCACAAGCCTAATTTATTGCATATTTTTAAGAATAATCCCAACACCAATCATCACCCAGTCATAATTTAGGTGTTTCAAGTTTGAATATCCCAAATTTAGTGAACTAGGACTCATTTTCCACCTTGGTAAAATGGGTCCCACTTGGATCTTCTGGTCTCAAACCTAGTTTCATACCCTTCTAAGAATTTTTAAATTTGGTCCCAAAAATTAAGCCTAGTGGGACTCATTCGCCACCTTGGGCAAGTGAGTCCCATGTGGCCTGAAATCAAAATTAATTCAAATTTCTGATGGGATTTTATTCATTTAGATATGATGTCAGCTTGTAGTGTTGTAATTTCGAGAATTATTCCATAATTGAGTATAAATACAAGGTTCTTTCATTCATTTTTAAATCTAGAAATCTAACAAGAAATAAAGTGTTCACAAGAATTCACAAGAGAATTCAAGGGTGGATTATCAGACATTTTAGAGCAGCATTCAAGCATCAATCATCATGTCAAGGACTTCATGCATCATGTTTTTTTTTAGCTAACAATTGTGATGTAGGTCTTAAGATTAAATCAAGCATTTTAGTCAAGATCAACATCATTCAAGCAAGGATCAAGATCTACATCCATTGTAGCCATCTCAAGCATATTTGTAGCACTTTATTTCTAGGGTTTGGTGTGTTACAACATTTTCATTTTGTTCATTCATCATTCTCCATTCCTATTTCATTTCATTACAAGGATTGATTTCCAAAATAGGGTTTTTACCAAGGAAAACCCCTATCCACTAATCCAACAACATTTTTTCCTCTCCATTGTGTGTGATTTGTAAGTCTAGGTTGAAGATTTCCTAGGGAGAAAGATTGGAGAAACGTTGTCATCAAGCCTTGGAGAATCACCTACAGGTTAAAAATTATAAATTCATACCTGAAAATCAATCAAGAAGCATAGATCAGATGGATAAGAGTAGGATCAGTCTTTGAAGCTTCAAAAAATCCCAATTGGACTAATTCGCCAGTTTTGGCGAATGTCCCAGTTTCAGTCAATTTTTAGATTTTGTAGATTTGGATACCCATTTGGTAGATTCTTGTTCTTGCATAGTTTTACAAAATCTAGATTGATTTTCCAAGCTTGGCGAATAAGTCCCAATTAGCAATAAAAGAAAAATTTCTAGTGTTCTCGATCTCCATCCAGTCATTTTCGGGTTTCTAGGTGCAATTCTTCCTTTCTGTATTTTTTTGTTTCATTTCATTCACTTTTCTAGGTCATTTAGTATTACTTTGCCTTCAACTAGGGTTTAGAGTTGCATATTGCATTTCATTATCTTTTCCAAGTTTAAACTTGGTGGTGAACCCATCATTAGTCTACTTTTAGCTCCTAGGACAACCCTATTGCAAGATCTTTTTCTCTTTTGCATTGATATCTCTAGAGTTATCCTTGAATGGAATAGCTTCAAAGTGGGTGTGATAGCACTTAATTATCTCTCCTTCATCCACCTATTTTTAAGAAGTTCAATTTTGGTGAACCCAACAATCACAACAAGAGTTGAGCTCTTCCATTTACATTATCATTCGACCTCCTATTGTCATTAACTTAGATGATGATAAGGAGGTTGCTAAAATTGATGAAGAGGTGCAAAATGAATTGAATACATTTTTTTCCTCTTCCATGAACTTAAACAAAAAATCTCCTAAGAAGAATGTTGAACTTGGTAATGATCCTAGTTCCGAACTTTCTATTGTCCCTTTGGCTAGTTTCCCCCCTTCGGTATATAATGAATGTGACTGGGAGGCGGATGACCTGCTTAAAGTTGACTCACCTGTGCCTTACTAGTATTTTGCATTATTTATTTTTTCTTTTCTTTTGTGTGATTGCGTGTGTGTAATTTCATCCCATGTGACATTCTATTTGATGATCTCTCTCTCTTTGTGACATTCCTCTATTTTCACCTTCATTCTTCTCTTTGTCATACATATCAAAATCTTTTCTTCTTGATTTTTATTTTTTCTTGCGTTTTCCTTTTGGGGATTACCCAAGGTGTTGAGACATTCATGTCTCTTCCATGTTGACCCAAAAGTTTTTCCTTTGCTTTTCTTTATTTATTTTCATTTATTTTGTGTTTTCCTTTTGGGGATGATGCAAGACATTGAGACATTCATGTCTCTTCCATGCTGACCCATAAGTTTTTCATTTTATTTTTCTTTATTTCTTTTCATTTATCTTGTGTTTTCATTTTGGGGATGAAGCAAGGCATCGAGACATTCATGTCTCTTTCATGTTGACCCAAAAGATTTTTCATACTTCTAGTTCTATGTGTATTTGGGGGATGATGATAGTTCCAGTCTCTCTTAAAAATATTGTAGCAAGAACATACTAACCCCAAATTCATAGATCCCTTATGTGTTTGGTATTTTTATTTTGGAGGCAACCCCTCTCTTTTCTTTTTCTTTTACATGACTCAGCTTTACTTAGAAAAATATGACTTGGAATAGGGCTTTCAAAGTTAGCTCTAATGTCTTCTTTATTGTTTAAATTTATCTTTTTCTACTTTAAATTAATTTATCATAGCGTGGTGTTTAGAAATTTCTTTAAAGTGGGGGAATACATTGGCATTATTCTTTTTCATTTTCTTCTTTTTCATGGTGAAGTTTTCTTACTTCATACGATGTGTTTTTCACTTTGTGGATGACATTGGGTGTGATATACCTCAAGATCATGATCTCTCTTAGCATATTGGATTCCTCTTAGTGGCTTGATGTGACACACTACATCCCCTAAGTTTCAAATCTTCTATTCTTTGATTGGTCCTCTCTTTGAGAGATTAGACACAATGTTCCCTAAGTTAAAGACCTTGCATCCACTAAGCAAGAATCCTTTGATAATTCTTTGCATTTTAAATTTGTATTTATATGGCCACCTTGCATAACATGGCTTGCATGCCTATAGAGCTATCTTGTTTGGTCATGAGCTCCAAGCATAAAATTTTTTGCTTGTATCAGGGGATATGACTTTGGTATGGTTTGAGTGGGAAGCCCTGATCGAGGAATGACTTTCCCCATAGCCACTCGCATGTGTGTGTGAGTGAATACCAGCCATGAGTATATGTTTCTCACCTTCTTAGACTTATCACCCAATGGATATCTAGGAGTTTTGTTTCCACAAAGTGAGTATGCATTTTTCAAACAAACAACCTAGATATGATCCAAATCATGATGGAAAAACATTTGAAGTTTGATCCACCTCTCTTTTTTTTTTACCTTTTCTCTCTCGTTTCTTTGATAGTGCATGCTTGTGCTTTGTTATTACTCTTTATATCATTCTCATGTGTGTTATTGTGTTCCTATGTTGGTTTTCCATGGGATCTTGATCCTAGGGGGCTTGATCACCCCTCTTGATCATTGTCATCTCATTTTAATAGCATTGTTACACCTCAACCTCTCTTGACATGTGTTTGTCTACTTTAGTGTGATTTTGATGTAATTTCATCCTGTCACTAAAGTGGGGGCTAAATGTAGTCACAAAAAAATTATCCCTTCTACTTTTCCTGGCTTTTTTGGGCCCTCCTTGTTAGTTATAATTAATGTTTCCTTGATTTAGTGTTGTAATGTGTTTGACACCTTCACATTAGCTCTTGGGCCCTTGTGAAATAATGAATTTAAATGGTACCTTGCTAAAGTGTTTTGAAGTGTTGTAACACACTTTCACACTTTTCTAACGTTTTATCAATTAACTAAATCAAAATGTACCTTAATCTTGCCTTATTTAGAGTGTTTTAAAATGTTGTAACATACTTTCACACTCTTCTAAGCTTGTCATTAATAATTTTTCTTTCTTATGATTTAATTGGCCCTATTTTCCATCCACAAGCCTCACTTATTGCATATTTTTGAGGATAATCTTGACACCAATCATCACCCAATCATAATTTAGGTGTTTCAAGTTTGAATGGCCCAAATTTAGTGATCTGAGACTCATTCACCACCTTTGGTGAATGGGTCCCACCTGGATCTTTTGGTCCCCAACCTGCATTCACGCCCTTCTAAGCATTTTTAAATTTGGTCCCAAAAATTAAGCTTGGTGGGACTCATTCACCACCTTGGGTGAATGAGTCTCGTGTGGCCCAAAATCTAAATTAATTCAAATTTCTAGTGGGATTTTATTCTCCTATATTTGATGTTGGCTTGTAGTGTTGTAATTTTGGGAATTCTTGCATAATTGAGTATAAATGCAAGGTTCTTTCATTCATTTTTACATCTAGGAATCTAACAAGAAATCAAGTGTTCACATGAATTCACAAGAGCATTCAAGAGCATTAAAGGGTAGATTATCAAACATTTTAGAGAAACATTCATGCATCAATCATCATGTCAAGGACTTCATGCATCATGTTCTTTTTTGAGCTAACAATTGTGATGTAGGGTTTATGATTCAAACAAGAATTTTATTCAAGATCAACACAATTCAAGCAAGGATCAAGATCTACATCCATTGCATCCATCTCAATAATATTTGTAACACTTTATTGCTAGGGTTTGGTGAGTTGCAACATTGTCATTTTTTTTATTCATCATTCTCCATTCCTATTTACCTTCATTTCAAGCATTGATTTCCAAAATGGGGTTTCACAAAGGAAAACCCCTATCCACTAATCCAACAACATTTTCCCCTCTCCTTTGTGTGTGATTTGTAGATCTAGGTTGAAAATTTCCTAAGGAGAAAGATTGGAAAATAAAAATTCAAGAGCTCAAAGTTGTCAAAGTTTTCATCAAGCCTTGGAGAACATTGAAGATCACCTATAGGTTACAAATTAGAGATTCAAACCCAAAAAATTAATTAGGAAGGACACAACACACGGAGAATAGAAACATTAGTCTTTGAAGCTTCATAAAAATCCCAACTCGACTGATTTTCCACTTTTGGAAAATGAGTCCTAGTTCCAATCAATTTTCAAAAAAAATTAGATTTGGATAATTATTTGGCAGATTCTTGTTCTTACACAAATTTTTAGAATCTAGACCGATTCACCAAGCTTGAAAAATGAGTCCTAGTGAGCAATAAAAGCATAATTTCTAGTGTTCCTGATCTGCATCCAGTCATTTCTAGTTTTCCATGTGCACCTCTTCCTTTCTGTAATTTTTTGTTTCATTTCATTCATTTTTATAGGTCATTTAGTGTTACTTTGCATTCAAATAGGGTTTATAGTTGCATCTTTCATTTTATTATCTTTTACAAGTTTAAACTTTGTGGTGAACCCCTCACTAGTCTAATTTTAGCCCCTAGGACAACCCTATTGCAAGATCTCTTTCTCCTTTGCATTGAGATATCTAGGGTTATCCTTGAATGGAATAGCTTGAAAGTGGGTTTGATAGCACTTAATTATCTCTCCTTCATCCACCCATTTTTAAGAGGTTCCATCATCTAAGCTAATAGAAGAGGAAAATAAAGAATTCAACTCATTATGCACTTCCTCTTAAATCTTAGCAATATCATTATCATCATCCAAGTTAATCACAATAGGAGGTCTAATGATAATGTCCATATATGTTTCATTTTTGTGTTATGGAAAATCTAGAGAAGCATCATGCTTTGCCTTAGTTAAATTTTGATCTTGGTTTGTTTGTTTGTTACCTTCCTTTAACTTGCAATCAATAGCATGAAGTCTATGCCTATGCTCTTTAGCATTTCTATTTATTTTTGCATAGTTTTCAGGTTGTGATTGTGTAGGAGTAGGTTTATCAACCATAGGTTTATTTTCTTACCACAAGGGAGGAATGGAAGGAACCATAAAGGATTGTTCAACCACTTTCTCTTTGGGTTTATAAACTTTTTTGATCTTAGGAGGCACAATGGGAATTGTATGGTTATCTCTTGGTCTCTTATAAGAAATAGGTGGAGGTTTTTTCATAGATTTATCTCGGTTACTTGGAAGGGCTTTTGGTTCAATCATGGTTTCATTAATGATAGGTGTGGTGTCAAAAAAGTAATCATTTTTCACAATTAATTTGGATAATTAACATAAAACCAAATTAATTGTAACTTAGAATGGTGTTATAATTTGTTGTACACATTCACATCATTCTAGAGTCCTTATTTGATTAAAATTTACCTTAAATTGTACTTTTTAAGGGGTTGTAAAGTGTTGTAACACACTTTCACACTTTTGTAGGGTTTATTTATTGAATTAAGCCTAACGAGCGCCTTTCTAAAAAATTCTACTTATTGTGTACCCTATTTAGGTGTTGTAATTTTTTGTAACACATTTTCACACTTATCTAGAGTCCTTTTAATTAACTATGGTTAATTGGAGTTAATTAACCCCTTTAATTCAAATTTAAACCTTACTAATGACACCTCCTGGAGATCTATCCTGACACTCACAATTCAAATTACACAACATTTAATAAGGAAATATTTAGGTCCTAGAAAATAGTTCTAGGACCCATTCACCTTAGGTGGCGAATGGGTCCTCCCTCTATAGGAGCCCCTTTCTTTAATGAATTGAGATGGTTTTATGACCCTCTTTCCATCCCCCAAGGTTAGGTCTTAGAAAATAGAGCCAAGACCTATTTGCCCTAGGTGGCAAATGGGTCCTCCCTTAATGAAGACCCCCTTTTTGAATTTCATTTTGGTAGGAATTTAAAAATGTTTATCTCTAGATCTAGTGTCGGCTTTAATCTTTTGAATTTCAAGGTTAATCTCCTAATTTAGTATAAATAAGGGGTTAATTCACATTTTTTCTCGTAAAACACTTATGTGACTTCATGAGATAAAGAGCGAGAGAATTAGAGAGCATTACAAGATCATTTACAAGTCATTTCAAGGTAGATTATCATGATTTTATTGCAGCAATTCAAATTTATTTCATCATGTCTAGGGTTTGATGCATCCATGCATGTTGTTGAGATAAGAAAGTGAGTGTAGAACTGAAAATCTACTTACAAGCATTGTTCACATCATATTCAAGGATCAAGATCTACATTATTCATGGCCACTAAATATTAGTTTGCATATTTTCATTACAAGACAACATCCAAGTTATATACATTGCATCATTTCATGTTTCACGCTTCAATTACATAATTTCATCATTTCATCATTTGGTTTAATTACCTACAAGGTATTTGACCAAGGTGTAGACAACCAAATTTTACCACTACCATATAGTCAAATTCACCCTTGCATTCCTCTTTCCTACACCCTTAAGTCATATTAATCAAATAATTTATTGATTGGTTAATATTTCACTTTAGCCTAATATCCCCTAAGGTATTTAATTAATTAATAAAATACCTTGCCCTATTCCTCTCTAAATTAAATAAATGCTTAATTTATTTAATTTAATTACTTTATCTAAATGAATTAAATCAATTTTTAATTCATCTTCTTCTCTCTCCTCATGTCACATCCTCCATAATCCCCTCTTAATCTAGATTAATCTAATTAATCTGTGATTAGAGTGTGCACATCCCTAATCATCATTAGGTTCACATCCTCCATAATTTTGCTTTTTTCCCTTAATTCTCCATTAGGCCATCTAATCTTGCATTTGCGCAACCTTAATCACTACTTTAGGATAATCTAATGTTTATGCCATTTATGACATGTGTCCTTAGTCAACCTTATTAAATTATTTCTCATTTTGGAGAAGGAATCCCCTTTCCCATTTGAATTTAAAATTCATGTTTATGTCCCCCCATGCATCCTATGTGGAATTTTTAATTCCACTTCATTTCTCCAATATCCTTGGAGAAATAAATGACTAATTTAAAATTCTTTTTCCAATTCCAAGGTCAAATCTTCAAAACCAAGGGATATTTTAGAAGAATTTTAAATTCTTCTATTGTCACATCACCCCATGATATGAGGAGATGAGACAAGACTTGTCTTTTCCAACTCATCTCCTCCTCATCTCCCCTTGTCCATCTCACCATCCATGTGTTAGCATGAGAGGTCTTGTGAGTTCTAAAATCACCCTAGCCCTTGATCTCCTCCACCTTGGATGAATTTCAGCCATCCATTAGTTTAGAGGCACTTCCCTGGTAAGTATTGGAATTTCCCTCATTTTGGAACTAACACAAAACACACTATGGAATAAAACTCTCAAGCATTCAATCAAGCACTCCTACATACCATCAAGAATCCACCATTATTGCAACCATTAGAGCTACCATATTGTATCCAATCCAATACCCATATGCACCATTGTATTACTCATCACCTCACCGTCATTTAGAGCTAGGATTTGAAGCAAGGAGCACACATTCAAGCATAAAAAAGGGACAACAAAACTCATCAATTCAAGAAAGGTAAAAAGGTTTCATTTCTTTTTGTTTTGTTTGAATTTAAATAGGCCTTATCTTGAGGAGTTGTATTGATTTTCCTTTCTTGCATTCATTTTGTCTTGCATAATTAGAGTAGGAAAAATATTCCACATATTTTTGGAACACCCGGTGGGACCCACATCATGGGTCTCTTTTATGTTTTTTTGTTGTTTGAAAAATTTCAAGTTTGCATTTGACACATAGGGGCGAATCTGCCCACCACGGGCGAACCCACCTGACACAAGGGTGGACCTAAACTAAAGAAAGGTGAAATTTCTCTTGCCCTTCTAAAGAAGGGGTGAACTTCCATCTCTCAATCTAGACCACCAGTTTCAGAGGAAAAATATGTTTGGGACAAGTTGAACGAGCGAACATAAGAAAGGAAAAGGTGAATCTTATCAAGTTATAGAGGCATAAGTGCATACACCTCTCCATCCAATAGATGAATACAATCCCACCCATTTAGAAGCCAAGGAATCTTACATCATAGACAAAGGTGAATTCACTCGATGTAGGGGAAAATTTGAGGTATTATAGAATGTTAAAGTTTTCGATCTGAGCTTTAGTTTGATTTTGGTTTTGGATACTAATTATTGACTTGTTTGTCTCTAATTGTGTGGTTTAACTAACTATTTATGCAGCCTGTCTCCCATGTCTAAAAAGACCAGTGTTGAAAATTACTAGCATTTTTGTTGTAGGATGATCGATCGAAGACCCCTAGATTATCTCTACCTATGTGTCATTTTTTCATACTAATTTAGGTAGACGTAGACTTCATTAAAGGTTCAATGAATTGTTTTACTATGTTTGGGAGCGGATTTTTGATGTATGCACTCCCCTTGCACCTTTTGGTGATCCTGGGTGACCAAAAATTACAACTCATTCTAGTCTATTCTAGTCTACCTAGGAGGTGCTAGTACACATACGCTCTCCCCTTGTGCTACATGCTAGCCTAGGGACCAGTAGAAATGTCTAGTGTTTCCTTTCCTTAGTGAGACCTTCCTAGGATTTCATCACCCGGGGGACGATCTCGACCATGTGTCACTGGTGGGGTATATAAAGGTGGGAGAACTATATTTGTACCTCAATCCAATCACATTGTATCTATCAAAGCATCAAATCTAGGGTGATACCTATATAAGATGTGCAAGGTTGGTTTGAGTCTCCTATACCTCATTGGGGCTCCCAATCTACACTTGTGATGGGCTAGTGTTCACAGTTGTGCCTCACATACCCTCTTGGTGTATCGAGGACACACAAGATAGCTTGTTCAACCTAGATAGAGACCCATGTTTTAGACATGGATTGGTGTAGTACAAGGGATTTGCACCATACCCCAAAGTTACTCACCATGTACTCCCTTTGGTTGAGATAGAAATCCTCATGGTGGACTATGATAGTCTCTAAGAGAGAAAGTGAAGGTGAGCCCATGGCATTTGTTGATGAACCTATGCCATTGAATCTCTAGCTATCTATCTTCATGAGCAAGGGTGATTCAAATAACCACCCCTATATCACAGAGTATTAACCTTGGGGTGTCCCCTCAAGGTGGTGGGCCTACATCAAGTTTGTAAACCCTTATCACTAATTTTAGGTTTGTGTTATCTAGACTACTTTCTTGTGTTATGCTAGTGCTTCTCATCATTTCAAGTTAGTCAAACCATTTTCTTGTTGTTTGTCATGTTTTTTGTCCTTTTCCATAGTCTGCCCTTTCCCTTAGTAGTGATTTTTCTTCTCACAGGGGCGAACTAGCATTATGGATAGGCAATCCTACCCTAAAAGGGGTATTTTAGATCTTGAATCTAGTCTAGTCATCCTTTAGGTGAACTCACTCTTGTTAAGGGAAAATTTTCTTGTGGGTTCCTTATTTAGGTAACCCCACATCCACCTTTCCTTGAATAGGCGATCTTTCTCCCCCCATAGGTGAGTCTGTGTCCATACCGTGTAATCCTCATCCACTCATTCCTTGAATAGGTGATCTTTCTACCTACAAGGGTGATCCTATGTCTTGTTCAAGTCTCCCTCCTTTGTACATCCCTTAGAATAGAAAAACCTATTTTCTGAGGGGCGATCTAATTTCTACCATCCTTGTCCATATAGTCCAATACATAGGTGGTTATGTTCAACCGATAGGTGATCCCATAAAGGTGTTTTTGTCCACTATCCATACATCCAAGGAAAATAGGTGAACCCATTAACCCGATAGGTGTTCCCATTAGCATTTGTACATCTGAATAAAGTGGTTATCTTAAACCCTAGATATGCGATATTGTGTCCCATGCCCACCTATTTCTATTTAGCATCTGAAGATATAGGAAATCCTATGGTCTAGAGAGGTGATCCTACATTACATAGAGGCAATTCCATCCACCTTAAGATAGGTGATCTCATTGCTTGGAGGGATGAAATTGTTACACATATAGGAATATGCACTTCCCACACAAAAAACCTGAGAGTTATTCCTCTTAACCACTGAAAGCCTATTATTTTTCAAGTCCATTCCTATGATTGAAAAAAGTGTATCACCATCCATCTACCTATAATCATAATTCTAGTTCGTCTGCATTTTTCAAAAGTCATCGAATCCTTAATCAAATCATATATGTGAATCTTAGGACATCCTTAGATTGCATATCCATAATCATTTTATCAATATGAATCATTTAGACTTCATTTTAGGGGCTTTATCCAATTGGGCTAGGTAATTGACCCTAATCATCATCATCCATTCTCACTTAGGATTGTTATCCATCTTGAGTTAGTAATCCTCTATGGCCTTATCAATATCTTCTCATCATGAGGTATATTTTGTGTCATGATTATCCTTTTATAGTCCAATCTAATCATCACCATCACACATCATCAAGTTAAGCCCCTAAACTTAGTTTAGAGTTAGTCCTATCAATCTAATCTAATCAATCATTTGGTCTTATCAATTATCCATTCCAATCAATCGACCCGATTGAATCCAACCAAATAAATTATCCAAATCATCTATTCAATCATCCAATTGATCGATCTATCACCTTATAAATTATTTTAGTCATATCTAGGACATCATTTAAGGGCATCCTAGGGAATAGTGTCATCTTAGTCACCTGGTCATTTTTCATTTTCATGCCCCTTACCTGATCGTAGGTAAAGAAACTCATGGAACAATAACAAACCCAATGTGCTTAGCCTCAACCTCCTCAGGATCAACAATCCAACAATGAAGTCTCCATACAATCCACCCCTTAAGAAAGCATGGTTAATCAACCTGAGCTCACAGTTGATGAATATCTTAGCAATCCTACTAATTTGAAAATGATGGATCATCTTCTAGATGAGTGTGAAGATAGGATCCTTGCCATGTTACTCGTGAAGGGTATCAATCCACCATCAGAGTTCGAGTTGTAAAAATATATCAATATTATACCCCCTGCTCTACCATAGGACCCTCAAAACTCGCAGGTCAATCCTAGTTCATCAGTTCCACAAATACCCAAGTTACACCACAAGATGCATGGTACCAACCCAGATTTGGAAATGATGTGTGTTATTAGCTTCCCCCCACTCGCATCCTAGTTTTCTTCATAGGTGAAATACCCAATCCTAAGAATCCCAAAGGCCTTGATCCTAATAATTCTCTTGGCCTAGGTAATTCACAAGGTCCTCCCAACCTGCAATGCTTGAACATCTGGCAAGGTCCAACCCCTATACCATCTTCCCTACCTCTCTCACTGAATCAATTAGGCCCATTATTAGGGAATATTAGGCAAAAATATTATAATACTTGTGTTCTTCCACCTCCACCTCCATTTACATCTCAACATCCGCCTCAAGGAAATCTAGCACCACAAAAAACCCTATCCCAACCTCCACCTCACACTCACATCCTATTATAGACTCAACAAACACCCTTGCATCAATCCCAAGTTTATCCATTACAACCCTTGCATTAGTTGCAAGGTAATCTATAGAAAACTCAAATCCCACCACAATATCAACAACCAACTCTACACAAACCTTAGGTAAATCCATTACAACCTCCCGATCAATCACAAGTTCCACCTCAAAAACCTTAATTCCCATCTCAACCTCCTCAACAACAACCATCATTCTACCAACAACCCCCTCAGCAATCACAAATCTTGATGTAATCACAAAAATCCTTCCAACAAATTATGTGCAATCCTATTTCCCAGTACTTATATCATCCTTAAAACACCTATTATCTGCAAGCTACTACATCAAACCCCACTCCCAATTACTATTACTATAATCCACAACAATCCCAACAACAACCATCCTATGGTAATCCACAACAATCCTAGCAACACTCATCCTACACCAATCCACAACAATCCTAGCAATGATCATCCTAGACTAATTCCTAAAATTCACAACTAGACACCTATTACCAACAATCCAGACCACAACCATCTCCATATGCTTCCCACCAACAAACTACTTACAATTACCAATCCAACCCATATTACTTCCAACAGCCACCATCATATCAATAGGGTGCCTCTTCATCATATTACCAAGCCTCGTCATCATACAAACAAACTTACATTAATCCTCAGTCCATGTACCCCCATCAATACAAACAAGTCCCTTCATATCCACCTCCACCATCATATGATCAATCTGTTCCATCATCATGTCAAAAAAATATCCTTTACGATCAGTCCAACCCCACAAGACCTTCCTCATTAGTACCAATCAATAAGGAGTGGGAAGAGATGAAATCTACCCTCAAAGTCTTGAAAGTGGGGACCTCCAATAAGTCCTTTAAGTTTCTAGGAAATTTTTCCTTACCCATTTGACTTGTCCATCTCACTTATCCCTTTCCCTAAATATTTTGAAATGCTAAAATTTGATAAATATAAGGGAAGGGGTGATTCAAGGAATCACTTGCAGGAATTTTACATGTAGTTTTAGGAAGTCTACATAATGACAACTATCTCCTTTGATTGTTCCGTACAAGCCTAATGGGGCAAGCTCTAGACTGGTTCATGGGTCTTTTTAGGGGATCGATTTCTTCCTTTGTGGACTTGTCAAGAAAAATCATTGCGCATTTCTCCTTCAATCTGGAGAAATATATGGACACTCTAGATCTCTTGAATGATAAGCAACATAAAGGAGAAACTCTTGTGAGCTACCTGCAAAGGTGGTGAGCCTTGGCTAGTCGGCTAAAATCCAATTTCCATGAGAAATACTTAGTAACCATCTTTGTTGCAAATTCCCACCCTGGACTAGCCCATAACTTATGCCTCCATTATGTAACCACCTTTTTAGAGGTCATTGACAAAGGAAATACCATCGAGAGGGCCCTTATTGCTAAAGGAAAAATAAAAATCTTCAATCAAGATAAGTATAAGTCATCTAGGAATAAATCCTGCTACTGGAACAAGAATAAAAGTGTTGGCAATGATGGTGTCACTGACACTAGACACGTCCAAGTAGCTAACACTTCACAAATATTGTAGTATGTCCCCAATCCATAGTCGATATCCAACGTCATATCTATACCACATGGTGCACCTCATCCTCCTCCATAATCCAATCAATACAATCAAGGGAATAATAAGTGTACCTTTACTCCTTTGGGAGAATCTTTAGATGTTTTTAAGATTTTTCTTCAAGCTAATTATTCGGTCACTTATCCTATGACAAAGCCTTTTGATGAGTCAAAACCCAAACCCACTTGGTATAGTGAGAACAAGTATTGTTATTACCACAAGATCAAAGGTCGCTCGACCAATAAATTTCAAGGAATTAAATGTTACATCCAAGATCTTATAGATCGAGGTGATATCATAGTGGATGCAAATCAGACTACATCATCCAATGCTCAATTACAAATATATCAAAATTCCTTCCCTAAGCACAATCAGGGTCCCAGTACCTCAAATGCAAACCTTGGGTCCAGTAATAATAGCCAGAAGAATAGCAATAATAATATTAGTTATAAATTTTCACCCTTTAATTATGATGGCATTTTTATGTGCATTAATCAAGTAGAGCCACATGTATCTATGATTCATGTCAAAGTGAAAGACCCTCAATGTGTTGTTACTACATGTTGTACCTACATATATGTTCCTAGGCCTACCACTTTTCATCTTAGCAAGCTCCTGTGATCTCACAATACAATATCCTTGACCATATTGGTAAGACCCTAGTCCAAATATCCATTTTAGATTTGTTAAAGTCTTCCCCCATTCATCAAGAAATCCTTACAAAATCTCTTCAGGTTATGTATGTACCCAAAAATATAGATGCTACACATTTATAAGCCTTAGTAGGACATTTTTCATCCACATACCAGCTAGGATTCAACTAGAATGATATGTCACCTATCGACTCATCTCATAAATGTGTCTTGCACATTGAGATCATTGTAGCCCACCATAAAGTGAAACAGGTCTTGGTAGATAGTGGTTCTGCCCTCAATCTATGTACCTTAAAGTTTATAAAACATGTAGGATATACTCATGCTAACTTGGATAATCATACCATCATCATCAAAGCATATGAAAATGTATAAAGGGACTCGAAAGGTATCATTTGTATTCCTATGTAGTCGGTCTCATGGTCCAGTACACTACCTACCACATCCTTGATCTAGATCTACCATACAACATTATCCTTGGCCGACCATGGATCCATTCCATATAGGATATTCCATCCACCTATCACCAATGCCTGATGTTCCCATATAATGGGTTGGAAGTAACCATTCATGCAAATCCTTAGCCTTTTGAGTACTGTCATGCTGTAGAGACTTATTTTCCCCACTTCCTATATTTTCCTGGAGTAGAATTAGGGGGCCTCAAGCTTCGCCTTCCAATCCATCATCCAACACATCATCCACTCCATCCACTACATTTGAATCCACCATTACCAAGGTCCTGATCACTGATAAAGGGTGTGGATAATATGAGATGTGCACAACTCTTAATGTGGCAACCATTCCACCATCTCCTCACACATATGGTCAACCTTCTCAGTCTACACCAAAGAAAGAAGTGAAGAAAAAAATATCAACTCTAAGAACATGGGCTCTACCACCTTCCAATACCCAAGAACATGACAAGATCAGATGGAGGATGATATCATTCAATGGGTCTATAGAGAGGAACCTGAGCTATCACCTACCCTCCTTGAATATTTCCAAGACATGTATCCCCATTGAGACACTAGTGCGACCAAAACATTTGCGCTTAGGCTATGACAAGAAGCAAAAGGGTCCCGCATCATCCTCTAGTACCTTGAATAATGTCAACTCAGATAAAAATTTACTTGATGAAATACCTGAAGAAGAAGCCATCATACTCTCATACGATGATGTAGATCTCCCTTCCCTCTTTGATTCCACATCAATCTTTACCATCATCCTTTCCCTCCATCACCCCAACCTAATTTTTTGGGACCTACGAGGGAGTGCACGTATGGATATCTTTCTTTTAGAGGATGCTTATGTAAATCTTATGGGATTGGGGGAAGATGAACAACCTAACCGCAAAAGCAAAAGGAAGCGAAACAAAAAAGAGTCACCTCATGAAAAACTCTCTGAGGCACTTTTTGACTTGTCAAAAGTAAAAATAAAGGGTGTATCTTCTAGTGAAAACCTTGATGAGGTGCTAGAAGATGGGGATGTTCATCTTCCTCTTGTTGGAGCTCATCCATGTGAATGGTCTTCATTTCTTACCAAGGAAACATAAGAAGTTAATCTGGGAACAAAACAAGAGCCCAAAATCACTTATGTGGCCAAGTCATTTTCAAGGAAAGAGTACCCCGTTATTGTTAATTTTCTAAAGGAAGGGATCATTAACTTTGTATGGTCCTATTTAGATATGTAGGACTAGACTGTGCATTGGTTGTATAGCACCTTGATGTTCATCTAGATGTCAAACCAGTTAAACAAAAGCTCAGGAAAATGCATCCCCAAGTAGCTCTACTTGTCAAGAAAGAACTAGAAAAAATACTAGAGGTTGGATTCATCAGACCTATTGACTACTCCAATTGGATATCCAACATAGTGCCTATGGCTAAGCCAAATGGGAATATTATAATTTTTACACACTTCTAGGATCTTAATAAAGCTTTCCCGAAGGATGATTTCTCACTCCCTAAAATTGACATGTTGGTAGATCTTACAATAGGACATGTAATGTTATCCCTCGTGGATGGATTTTTTGACTACAATCAAATTAGAATCACACTTGAACATCAGTATAAGATTGATTTTACCACCCCCTGGGGTACCTTTTTCTACAATGTCATGCCCTTTGGTCTCAAAAATGTGGGGGAAACTTACCAACATGCAATGACCGTCATCTTCATGACCTCATTCATATTATAATGGAAGATTATGTTGATGATCTACTAGGGAAATCCAAGGCAAGAGAAGAGCATCCCGAGATCCTGAGGAAAATATTTGAGCAGCTAGAACAGTACAA
Source organism: Sequoiadendron giganteum (assembly GCA_007115665.2). NCBI lineage: Eukaryota > Viridiplantae > Streptophyta > Pinopsida > Cupressales > Cupressaceae > Sequoiadendron > Sequoiadendron giganteum. Next base: position 590,470,633 of record CM021108.1, read on the forward strand.
GCTACGCTTGAATCCAAACAAGTGTGTGTTTGGCATCACATTTAGTAAATTTTTAGGATTCATAGTATCTAGAAGGGGAACTAAATTAGATCCAGTGAAATTCAAGGAAATAATGGAAATGCCCCAGCCTCGCAATTTGAAACAATTGAGAAGTCTATAAGGAAATCTATAATTTATCATATGCTTCATATCCCAACTTTCTGATAAATGTCAGTCATTCACACACCTCTTGCACAAAGAAATAACCTTCAAATGGGATCTAGAGTGTCAGGAAGGTTTTGAAAAGATCAAGGAGTACCTAGCTAATCCACCCATTTTAATGCCTCCCATTATAGGTAAGCCACTCTTGTTATATATCTTAGCCACATTAGTTGCACTGGGGGCATTGCTAGCACAACATGATGAGTTCTCAAAAGAACGTTCCATCTACTATATTAGCCAAAAACTTGTGGGTTATGATCTAAATTAATCCCCCAGGGAGAAATCATTTTTGGTAGTTGTTTTTAGTTCACAGAAGTTGTGCCACCATATGTTGAGTCATCCTATGAAGCTAATGTCAAAATTTGACCCACTCAAATATTTATTATCTACAATGTCATTAGTTGGTTGCATGGACAATTGGGTTGTATTATTGAGAAAATTTGATATAGAGTATGTGGATCATAAAGAAATCTAGGGGTAAGTGATAATAAATTAGTTGTTTGATGGTGCTTTGGACACATATCCATTAGTGGTCGAGTTTCCTAATGAAGGGGTCCTTATAGTTTCAGAAGTAGATACATGGATTTTATATTTTGATGGGTCCTATACTCACAATGGAGCTGGTGCAGGTGTCCTCTTTGCCACCCCTCAAGATGATTACATTCCAAAGTCATTTAGGCTAGCATTCCCATGCATGAACAACATTACTGAATATGTAGCTCTAATCACTAGTTTAAGAATTGCAGTCCAACGGAATATCACTCGACTTCATGTATTTGGAGATTCTCAACATATAGTTAGACAGGTCAATGATGAGTTTCAAACAAAACATGATAAAATTTTACCTTACAAATGCATGGTGGATGACTTCAAGAAATATTTCACCTACATCCAATTTGAGAAGATCCCTAGAGTGTAGAATAAGGTGGTGGATACCATGGCTACAATTGGCTCCCTAATCAACATGCCTAAAGACTGAATGGACTATGAGTTCCTCATTGAGCAACAATTACTCCGAGCATACAATATTTCTGAGAATGAGATGGTGCATGATATTGTAAGTCTCAAAATACCCTAGTATTACAAAATTTATGTCTATATCCATGATAACATCTTACCACCTGACCTTACCCCTAACCAAGACAAATCATCTATCTAATGCACTTCTCGATACAGAATTGTGGGAGATACACTTTATCATCGAATGTATGATGGAACTCTCCTTCTATGTCTCAATAAATCAAAATCTCACATTGCATTAAATTACATGCATAGTGGTGTCTACGAGTCTCATTCTAATGGGATTTCCTTAGCAAAGAAAATTCTTAGAGAAGCCTATTATTGGCCTACCATGGAGCATGATGCTTGTGAGTTCATGAAATAATTTGTACCTTTCAAACAACATGCAGATCTAATCCATTCTCCTGCATAGGATTTATAGCCTATCATTGCATCGTGGCCTTTTTCATAATGGGGTTTTTACTTGATCAACAAGATATACCCTCCCTCATCTGATGGTCATACCTTCATCATCACCGCCACTGAATACTTCACCAAGTGGGTGGAAGCTATTCCACTCTCTCAAATCACTAGTATTTAGATATCCAAATTCATCATTTTCCATATCCTCTACAAATATGGTATCCCCTCCACTATCATTACTGAAAATGGAAAGCCATTCAAAAACCAGTATGAAACACCTTTGCAAAACCTATCACATCTAGCATTGTTGGTCAACTCCCTATTACCCACAAGGTAATAGAAAAGTTGAAGCCACCAACAAGACTCTTATTAAATCCTCAAAAAGGTTGTCAATAGTACTGGTCAATATTGGCACCTCCACCTTAATCCCACCCTTTGGGTGTATCACACATTCATCTGTACCCCTACAGGAGCTACCCTGTACTCCCTTTTTATGGAATTAATGCCATCTTGCCGATTGAGGTCGAGATACCATCACTTTTAATTTCTCTAAAGAATCTAATCAATGATGAAGATGTTGAAGTCGCATGGGTAAGTCAATTGGAACTCCTGGATGAGAAACGTATCAAGGCCTATAATCATCTCCAAGCATATCGGCATCATCTTAGGAGAAATTAAAACAATAATTTATGTCCCCACCAATTCAAAATTGGTGATCTAGTCTTGAAATAAAACCAATGTACCCAATAGGATCAAGCAAAGAAGGGAAAGTTTGAAGCAAATTGGTTGGGTCCATATGTTGTCACAAAAAAATATGGTTCTAGGGAATATGGGCTTCTAATACCTAAGGGGGAACCCTTGGACGAGCCTATCAACATCATGCATCTGAAGAGGTTTTATACCCAGGTCAGCAGAGTTATCCTACATTGCAAAATACCAAAAAAAGTAAAAAATCATAAAAAAATTTCCAAAAATAGTAAAGAGAAATAATTCATCCTATGGTGAAAACCACCCTTGGTGGTACCTTGGATAAGTAAGTTTGGTGAAAACTTGGCAACAAGCACCATTCGTAGAGGGCTTAATCATTAGCTACCTTGTTTCCTATTTTATTTTATGCTTCCATCCTATCCTATCCTCCTATCCTATCTGCATATCGTATCCTCACATCTTATCGTACCCATCCTCAACTTAACATCCCATAGTTTGTTGCTTATATTTTGGTTGAGCATTGGATGATTCAGATTGGTTATCCCAAAACCTGAGCTTTTATCTTGAATTTGAGATTTTCCGTCATTTGTATATCTATATCGTTTCGTTGGTCTCATTTCCTCATTTAGGCCATCCATCACATTGTTCATCACAAGGTCCCATGTCATCTTTGGTCCATTTTTTCAAACTAAATTTCCTCTGAACTTTCACATACGCAAGGCTAATCATTTGATTATCCCCCAAGGCTTTGGTTGTGTTGGTCATCATCATCCATCAATGTCTTCGTTGTCATCTTTCCACTTGTATCCATGGTCAGTTGTCAGTCTTTTATCAAACTATGAGGTCTCTGCCCTTTCACGTAGGCAAGGCCATCAATCAATGAGCCCTCAAGACCCTAGGTCTATCCTTAGGGTGTGTCTTGGTTTTCTTTTGTGTCATCAAATATGTCCCTATCTAGTTAGTTCTTAAAAACAAAATCCATTAGTACCATGAGATTCAATCCATTTTGAGTATCCTAAGTCATATCAATCACCTAATTTATCCTCCATATTTGGTCTTAAGAGGATGTATCTTTCCTTAAATCAATATACATCAATCACATCCATCTCCTGATCCTATGGAAAAGGAAATTTGAAATTTATTGTGATCTCTTGATACTTGTGGAATTTTGTTTATCATTTTAGCTTCCTATTATACCTTTTTGAGGTTGCCATGATCCATCATATCATGGTGCACTTTGAAAAGTAAATATAGGGGAATATCTTTATTTTTGGTGGGATCTAGTCTTCTTGGTTGTCTCACGTAGTACTCACTGAGATCCTTGTGGTCTTGTGTTACATTTGGTCATCCTTTGTTCTTGTGGTTATTCCAACACTAGGCCTGACCAAAGACATTGTGGCTTTGGGGTGTTGGGATAACCTCATTTTCTATGTTTGTTTTTTACATTTGACACTAATCAGCCTTGGTTCTTCATACCTTGGCATATCATGTCCTATGTTATAGAAAAAAATAGTACTCCTAATATGGAAAAATGGAATTAGGTTTGCATTTCATTTATCATCCCATTGCATTGCATCTATCCCCATCCAATTCTTCCCCTAGCCTATGGTTAGTGAATTTTGGTTGTGCAAATGTTATTCCCCCCATCCATTCTTCCTATTAGTGTTCCTAGTTTTCATAGGTGCACTCTCACACCCATCATCATTCATCTCACTATGCAATACATTATCATACCTATCATTATTCTCTTAGGTTCATTTCATTACATTATCATTTGATTATCATCTTAAATTGTTTAGATTAATATACATTTGTTATTTTAAGAATCTTAAGTTCATATCATTTCATTCATTTCATTACATTATCATTTTCTTTATCATCTTAAGTTGTTTAGATTAATATAAATTTGTTATTCTAAACATCTTAAGTTCATATCATTCCATCAATTTAATTTCATTATCATTGTAAGTTGTTTATATTAATATAGATTTGTTAGTCTAAGCATCTAAAGTTCATATCATTTCATCCATTTCATTACATTATCATCTGAAGTTGTTTAGATTAATATTTATTTGTTATTTTAAGCATCTTAATTCCACTTTCATTATCATTTTACATTGTTTATAGTTATTATTCTAAACATATTCATTCATTTCACTACATACATTGCATTGCATCACATTCATTACATTTATCCATATCATGATCACATATGCATACATCATATATTTTCATCCATTACATTTCATTTCATTTTCATGTCATTTGTCTATACATAATTAATTATTACAATGCATCATCCATACATAATCAATCCTCATATCATATTTCATATGCATACATCACAAATCACAATAACATCGCCACCTACATCACACAACCATTAGACATAATGCATGTAACCCATTGTAATCACATTCATACATCATAATCATGAACATACACATGAATATAATAAATACCCCATCACATCATATAGGAATCATCCATATCACATCAATATCCATCACATAGAATATATATATATAGATAAAAAGTGTCTATCGCATAGTCCATCAAAATCCATAATAAAAGTCCACAAATTCAATAACAACCCATTATAGTTCATCATAGGTTCCATGCATGTCTATAAAATACATCAAATAAAAGCACAAGCGCAAGGTCCTAATCAACTATAGATGACTACATCCAACACATCATAGCGTCTTGAATTCATAATCAATAAAGAATGAATGAATAAATCAATTTTTGAAATTTGTACATAAAAATATGTAGTCTTTGTTGTACTGTAACCACCCCCATACACCTATTAAAAAAAGGAATCCTAACCACATCCCCTCTACCTACCCACTGCTACATGCATATGACCTCTGTGGGGAGTCTGTACCTAATCCTCGATCATGGGGAGAGGTCTATCTATAGGTTATGTACCCTTGGGTATGCATCTGAGTTGACCAAGAGGGTGTTGGTGCATGTGCCACTACTCTAACATATAATGGAACCCTTTGTGTAGGATTTGAGATGGCCTGATAGTAGGAAATCATATAATATGATGCATTGGTCCTATAATTGGCCTCTCTCATTGCATGTGCTCTACCTGCATCCCTCTCTATGCGGTACATATCCCTCTGCTAAGTGATGCTTCATCTCTCCAACTCCCAAGCCTCTTGTGTGAGCTGCATCTACTCAACCTATGCTATCAACTATGATAACCTTCCCACCACCTCATCTCTCTCACTCTATAGAGTCTATACATGCCCCTTTTCTACCTCATCTCTCTTCATCATTCCCCTTGCATCTCCCATAGCTTCCTCTACACACTCTTCTCTCTCTCGAGCCTCCTCCCTCTCCCTCTGATCATCCTCCAACTTCCTCCATAGATCATCTCTCTCCCTCTGAGTGTCCTATACCCCCCTCACATCTCCCCTACCAGCCTTTGTAAATAATCTTGCTTTGTCTCTATCATTAACAACTGCCTCCCTGCATCATTTTCGGATCCATATAGTCTTTGTCCCCATCTCTCTACACACCTTGTAGTTGCTCCACCTCAACTTGTAACCTACCCACCTCCATCTATAGTCTATCTCTATCATCCTTTGAATCTCTAAGTTTGTGCTCTGCTATCCCTAGCCTAGTCCAAACTCCTGTCAACAAAACCACTGGGTCCTCTGGTGGTGGTGGTACATATGGTACCATGGATAATGGCTCCACTAAAATTGCATCTACCTCTATCATCTCCCCCTCTCTCATTGCCTCTTGCATCTCCACATCGGCATCTCTCCTCTGCCTACCACCTTTCCTCCTCCTTTGTGGCCTTGCCTACTCCTCCTCCTCATCTGATCCAAAACCTAGGGCACCTATGATCGGGTCTACTATGGTCATCATCCTTGGCCTATGATGGGCCCACCATGCAACATACCACACTGTAGTGTCTACATCTGAATCTCCTCCCCTCCATGGCCACACAGTTATCAGAACTACCCCCACATCTGGTGGGAATACTTCATTCTGATCTACTCTTGCCAAATCACCCTAAAATCTTGGCTAGTCCGTCTGAAAAATTTGTGGCCCTAATGGAATATCCTACTTAGTCCTGTACTATCAGGTAACCCTATTAAGCCTATGCAACTCAATTATAATGGTGTCCCACCCTAGCAAATAACATCATGAGAATAGATTTTCCCTCCATCCTGCAAACCATCACCCCATATAAATTCTCCAAGTGATATCCCCAGCCATCAACCCATCTAGCCTCCACTGCCACTCCTCCAAACTCCCTACATCCTAATCATGTAGTCTCCACCTATACTTTGATCCCCACTAATACACCATTGGTAGTGTCTCATCTTGATCTCTGAAAATCAAAATATCAGGCCTCACCACCTTGATATGCTCCCAGGCCCATAATTGGAGCAATGTGACATGTGTGATGCTTAGCACCCGCTAATAGCACACTACGTTCATGTCCCGATGTAGTTGGGCCAATACACATGGCCCCCACGCAAACACTCCCTCACACCTCTCTACAATGTGTCTAACCACCTCAATCATCTTGAGGCTAAAGAATCAACCACTCCTGTCAGGCAAGAGGATCCTATTGATAAGTCTTCATAGATCTAAGGGTAAGGCTACTATCCTTGTCCCCAAGAATGCATCAATATCTAACTCCTTCCCTCAGATGGGAAGGCCAACAAGTCCAAAAACCGCTCATACAATCCTATCAACCAATCACCTGGGTGTTGCACTAATCAAGTGTACTCTAACATGAAATCTCAAAATCCTCCATACATCCTCTAAGGTCACTATCATCTCCCTTGTAAGGAGATGGAATTTTGAGGTCTTAGAGCTCCATGTCATCATAAATTCTATTAGCAGACCTCTATGTGCTGTAATGTTGGGATACCCCAACATGTGTAGTAATCTCACCTAATCTATGGTCGCATGATCCTCAAGGGTCATCTCCTCCAATGTCACCTCCAACATGGCCAAGTACATCTCCCGCATCCTCAGAGTCTCAAAACTATACATCCATACCAACCACTCTATCAAATTTCCTAACATTCCATTCCTATTATTTTATTTTTAATTCTTGCCCCAGTCTAGCGAGTTCGCCTCTATGTAAGGTGGGTTTTCCTATTCCCCTTTCTAGAACGTTCACTTATCTAGCTCGTGTGTTCACCCCTCTGATTCCTTTTTGTAGTTTTTCCTTTCCTACAATCATCCCCGCCCTTTTATGGTTTGAGCACAGATTCACCCTTTTTATCCGCAAAGGTGAAATCGTGTTCGCCCCTTTTCCCTTATCGGTGACTTCACAATCGCCCCTGTGTCTTTCTTTCCAAGTGGTGAGTTTGCATTTGCCTCTTCCCCTTTTGGGCAGATTCACATCTTTTTGTTCCCATTTTGGGTGACTTTCAGTTTTCCCTTTCCCATATTTGGTGATTTTTCATTCACCTAACCTCTAGCCCAATCACCCCTACGTTTTGCAAGTTCGCCCTTGTTGGAGAGAGCCAATTTCGCAATCGCCCCTCTCTCCAGTGCATCCGCCCCTGCAGTATGTGCATCTACCCCTTTCCTCACCAATTTTTTGGATAGGAAAATGTGCTTGGCCAAAAGGGAAAATATGCCCTTCCATAGTGAGTTCATATGCACTAGCTACCCACCCGAAACTAAAACATGTGCTAAAATTCAAATGATATCACAAAGTCAGGATTTGAACCCTACTTGGCAAGGTACCACACACTCATAGTAGAATGCTTGCACCTCCTCTCCTTAGTGGATAAAATCATCGTATCCCTCCACATAACTCATCTTTTCAGCTATCACAGTCACACTCTCTCTCTCTCTTTCAATCATGCGATAGTGTGTAAATGAAAATTAGGTGAATAGTGAATTTTCAAATTTATAATTTATAATTTTTATTTTTGACCCTACTTAGCCTTATAATTTTTCGGTAATTTTTCCCTTAAATAACCCTCTATTAAATCATCTCCCTCTTTTCTTTTGAGGGTTGTCATTCACACCCTGTATGTCTATTTTCCTCTATTCAAAATCTATTTTTCATGGTTTTTTGCACTCTGTTGCATGGTGCCCTTCATTTCTCCATATCGATAAGTCGCTTAAGGCCCCTTTTCTTCCCCATCCGCCCTCTTGAGGGGGCATACCCTACCTTATTTCTCCATTTTTCCTTCCTACCCATTCTCCTACGATACCAAGACACCATCTAAAATTCTTTTCTTATATTGAGTCATCTGTGTTTTACTTTTCTTCAAATCATTGTTATTCCAATAGAATTTCAAAGAGGGGAAAAATGTAGACACTTGAATTTTACCACTCCCATATGTTCAAATTCACCCTTCCATTCCTCTGTCTCGCACCCTTAAGTCATATTAATCAAATGATTTATTGATTTGTTAATATTTCACTTCAGCCTAATATCTCCTAAGGTATTTAATTAATTAATTGAATACCTTGCCCTATTCCTCACTAAATTAAATAAAGGTTTAATTTATTTAATTTAATCACTTTATCTAAATGACTTAAATCAATTTTTAATTCATCTTCTTCTCTCTCTACATGTCACATTCTCCATAATCCTCTCTTAATATGGATTAATCTAATTAATCTATGATTAGGGTGTGCACATCCCTAATCATCATTAGGGTCACATCCTCCATAATTTCCCACTTGCCCTTAATCCTCCATTAGCCCATCTAATCTTGCATTTGCAGAACCTTCATCACTACATTAGGCTAATATAATCTCCATGCCATTTATGGTATGTCTCCTTAGTTAACCTTATTAAATGCTTTCTCCTTTTGGAGAAGGCACCCCCTTTCCCATGTGAATTTAAAATTCACATTTCTTTCTCCCATGCATCCTTTGTGGAATTTTTAATTCCACTTTATTTCTCCAATATCCTTGGAGGAATAAATGACTAATTTAATTTATTCCTCTTCCAATCCCAAGGTCAAATCTCCAAAACCAAGGGAGATTTTAGAATAATTTATTCTTCTATTGTCACATCGCCCCATGATATGGGGAGATGAGACAAGAATTTCCTTTTCCACCTTATCTCCCCTTGTCCATCTCACCATCCATGTGTCAGCATGAGAGGGATTGTGAGTTCTCAACTCACCCTAGCCCTTGATCTCCTCCACCTTGTATGAATCTGAGCCATCCATTAGTTTAGAGGCACTTCCCCTAAAAGTAGTGGAATTGCTCTTGTTTTGGAACTAATACAAAAAACACTAAGAAATCAAACTCTCAAGCATTCGATCAAGTAGTCCTGCATACCATCAAGCATCCACCATTATTGTAGCCATTAGAGCCACCATATTATATCCAATCTAATACCCATATCCACCACTACATTCCTCATCACCTTAGTATCAGTTCGAGGTAGGATTTGAGCCATTTTTCTAAGCAAGGAGCACACATTCAATCATAAAAAAGGGACAACCAAAATCATCAATTCAAACAAGGTGAAAAGGTTTCATTTCTTTGTGATTTTTTTGAATTTAACTAGATCTTATCTTGAGGTGTTGTATTGATTTTCCTTGCTTGCATTCATTTTTTCTTGCATTTTTTGACTAGAATAAACACTGCACACACAAGGAAAACCCCTATTCACTAACAACCAACAATTTATTCTTCCCTCGAATGTGTGTTTGCAGATTTACAGGTTGAAGATCAAGTGGAGGAAATATTTGGAGCATAATTGTCAAAGTTTTCAAGTTGCATGATTTACCTTTAAACTGCAAGAACAAAGATTTGAAGCTACAAAATCAAGTACAATTTTTCAAGGACTGACAACCGAGGATTTGAGAGTGTAGACATCAAGGAAAATAACCTTGATCTCAGTTTCAAAAACCCTAATAGGGATCCATGATTCCTTTGTGCCCTAAAAATAGGCTTCTTGTAGCAAGGTACACACCTCTTTGAGCTCTTAAACCTTCCCTCATAGTTTCTATAGCAGTTAGCTATCATTTTTTATTGGTATTTGTATCTTTTGGCTCTCATAATTGCATTTATTGAATGTTTTATAATGGAAAATTTAGTGGTTCATCATCTTGATCCATTCATCTTGGTGGTGAACCCTATTTTTCCATTAAACATTTTGTTGAACCTGGCCTATTGAACATTGCATTTTTCTGATTTTGAATTCTTTCATTGCATCTTAGATTACATCTTGCATTTATTTGCATATCATTTGCATTGAATTAAGATCTTGTTTAGGGTTTCTTGCATTGCATTTACAATTGCATCTCATTTAAGGTTTAGATTTGCATTGTTTTGCATCTCTATAAAACTGAAAAATACAAAAAAAAATTAGGCATTGTGCATATCATTTAGACCTCAATTATTTGCATTTAAAAATTTTTAAAAATGCATTTCAACATAGGTTTTTGCATTGATCTTTTCCCTGCATTTTCACATAGCATTTCTAGAAAAATTGAAAATGAAACTCACTACCTCAGACCTAGAACTAAAAGATATTATTAAAATCTTTTAAATCACTAAAAGAAAAATTAAAAATACCTAACCAGGACCCATTTGACTTTACTAGAAAATAAGTCCCTCAACAGGTCCAACCTGAAGCTTCTGACATCTAAAATTACATTAAAAATTACCCTAAATTCCACATAAACATCTCAGAAAAACCTAACCAAGACCCATTTTCCCTTACTAGTGAATGAGTCCCTATTAGCTATAGATCTGCATTTTATGGACATTAAAATCTCAATTTTTAGCTTTTGTTTGGTGTTGTTACTTTCCTATTTTAGTTTCCTAATTTTTTGTTTCATCAAATTCATTGCATCTAGCTTAATTTACTTCATTTAGTGCAGTGTAAAAATTCAAAATTGCGTTTACAACATTTCATTTGCAAGTTAGCATTGTCAAATCTAGCTTACTTTTTCATGCTAGCATATTTTATTTTCAAATATTTGGTGTTCATAGAGTATCACATGGCTTATATGATTATATTTTCCCTACTCATGAGCATAATCTAGGAAAACAAAATAAAAATTTTGACAAGCATGTTGGATACCCTCCTAGTATCTATTGGATTTGTAAGAATGTCATAACACAAGAGGATGCAAGAATAGACATGAAAATTATAATTGTTCTTCTCCTGATATATCTCCTATTAGTGATGAATGTATCTTGGTGAAATAAGATACAATCATTGGGAATCATGCAAGTTGTGTTTGTCCTTCTCCTCCCCCCTTGTAAATATATTATGAAATAATAAGATGAGATCATTGATACTACTTTACCTAGTCTTCATTCATCTCCCAACACCTTCCTTGGGAGAATTCTTTAGTGAAAGAGGATGTAATCATGCACAATAATGAAAATCACATTTTTGAAGAGGATATGTTGGTGTTAAGAAATCCAATGATTGAGAGTTATAGAATTATTTCTCTCCTTCCTAATATCCCCAACATTTGGAAATTTATATTTTAAGAGGATCCAATCATTGGTAAGCATAAAAATCATAGTTTGCCTCCCCTTATGCCTGACCTACTTGTGATGAAGTTACTTTACAAAATATAATCATGGAATGTGATGAAACTCTTGAAATATTTCCTATTAGGGTAGATATTATGGCACAAGAGAATGAGACCTTTGAGAAAAAGGATGAAATCATGGACAACCATAATGATCATATTTGGCCCTCTCCTAATATCTATCCTAGTTGTGAAGAAGATATTTTGGTGCTAGAAGATCAAACCTATGAGATTCATGAGAATCCTCTTTGTCTCTCCTCCCCTAGAGAAAATATTTGTTGAAAAAGAGAATTCCATCATTGATAAGCAAGAAAATCCAACCATCGATAACTCCTTTACTTGTGATGAAGTCATTTTAGAAGAACCAAAATTTGAATATCAAGAACATCTAGTTTGTTGCTCTCCTAAAAACTCTCCAACTAGGGAATTTATCATGGTGAAATATAAAATTGACACATTTGTTTGAAATAATAATGATAAGGTTCCCTTAGATGGAGATGATGAAGTGACATTAGACTCTCCTTCACTAAGAGATCATGAAAGTAAGGACAAGTGCATTGAGATTATGAACATTAGAACTCCCTCAAGTCCTCTAATTATTGAACCACCTAAGCCTCGTCTTATCATTCATCCACCTTCACAACAACCACAAGTTCAAAAGAAACCCATCCTCATCTTAGAACCACTTAAAAGGCAACTCGATGATGATAATGTTTTGCAACAACCAAGTTACAATACCATTGCTCATATAAATAAAAAATGTGTATACAATCAAGTCTGACCTTGAACCTAAAATTTGTTTGCATGTCAATAAAGAAAAATAAAATCATATTGAATAAGTCATAAAGTTATTAGAATATGCTTTGATTTCCTTTGATTTCATACCTACATTCATGGGAGAATACAAGATCATAACAAAAGAGTCTAAAAGGGGAAAAGGATACGATGCTAACATGCAAGAAACAACTATTGGTCTTGGTTACACTGATACATTTAGACCCAATTTCCGATGAAAGTTCATCAGAATTTCGATGGCCGTTCGTCGGAAATTTTTCATCGAAAAATCGACAACGTTTGAAACATTGATTTTCTGGCCCAAGGTCGTCCACAGGCTCAAAAAATCGACGTTTAAAATTTCGTTGATTTTTCAACGAAAAATTTCCGACGAATGGTCATCAAAATTCCGACGACCATTCATTAGAAATTGGATCAAAATCTCCTAGTGTTATTATCCTTCGAAAGAAAAAAAATCATCAAAAAATCCTTCACTTAACATCAAAACTCTTACAAAATATTCTTCCAAGCTAACCTTAACTTTGGTGCATCTTGAATTGATAGTTACTAGACATGTGGGAATATCTCATTAGATAGGCATCAATTTGATACTTTTTCTACACATTATAATCAATAATATTAGTTGTTTCTCCTTGCCATGGAATAGTTGTAGGATCATAGCATATTCACTATTGCATGTTTTACTTTCATTGAAAATCATTTTTGTTTCGATGCAAGGCACAACATATCATCACTTATCTTGACTCATCCTTGTCCTGCACTTAGTGGGGGCATGGATTAGTGAGCCATGTCCTATTTTTGGTATGTTTTGTCCCTTTGGCTAGTTGTCCACCTTCCATTTATACTGACCGAGTTTGGGATGTGGATGACCTTCTTTTGGTTGATTCGCATGTGCCTAACTAGTCTTTTATTTTTTCATGTTTTCTTTATGTGATTGGATGTGCATAATGTGATCCCTCGTGTTGTTTCATTTGATGTATTTCTCTCTCTTTGTGGAATTCCTCTATATTTACCTTCCATTCTTCTCTGTGTCATAATCATTTCATTTATATTTTTTTTTCCTTTTGGATATGACAAAAGGGATCAAGACATTTGTGTCCCTTCCATGTTGACCCAAAATATTTTTTTTATCTTTTTCATGTGTCTTGTGTTTTCCTTTTGGGGATGATGCAAGGCGTCGCGACATGTAGGTCTCTTCCATGTTAACCCAAAAGGATTTTCCTTTTTTTCACTCTCTTTGTGTCATTCTTCCAGTTATATGCATATTTGGGGAATGATGACAGTTCCATGCTCTATGACAACAATGTAGCAAAGACATACTAACCCCAAATCCATATATCCCTTATGTATTTTTAGGGGCAACCCTTTCTATTTCATGATGCAGCTTATTTCAGAAATATATGACTTGGCATAGGGTTTACTAGGGAAAGCTCTCATGTCTTAGACAAAACCTTGGCTACTTTAAAGAAATTTCTCACAGTGATGGTGTAGCAACCGCTTTAAATTGGGAGCATACATTGATGAGATCTTTCGAAAAAATTTCTTGGTGTATTTTTTCTTTTTTCTTGTGATGTTTCCTCTTCTTGGTGGTGTCATTGGGTTTGATGTTGTCCAAGAGTGTACATTCTATCATCATGGCATGATGTGAACAAGGAATCCCATGAGTGATGATTTGACACTTTGACTTGTCTTCTCTTGGAGGAATTAGGCACAATGCTCCCTAAGAAGAAGACCTTTATATGAACATCAAAATCCCCTTTAACAAAATTTTATATTGCAAAATAATTTACAAAAGCATTACATTGTGGTGCCTTATCAAATTTGTTAGGAGGATAACTTTAGTATGGTATGAGAGGCTAATATGATTCTCCCATTTTCCACTTCATTGGGATAACCCACCTAGTCGATAGACTGGCGTTCCACTACCCCAGAGTGAGTAGCTTATGTTATGGACAAACAACCTCGTTTCACATCGTGTTGAGATGGTTGTGCTTGATCCTTTTGTCTCTCTTTATTTCTCTTGCCCTTTGACAGGGTATGGCTATGTATCTTGTTTATTTCTATATACTTAAGTGTCTTGAATGTATTCTTTAGTGTGACTTTGACATGGGATCATCCTCTCACTAAAGAGGAGGCCAAATGTAGTGTCGAAAAAATTAATCATTTTCACAATTAATCTAGATAATTGACATAAAACTAAATTAATTATACCTTAGAATGGTGTTGTAATGTGTTGTACACATTCACATCATTCTAGAGTATTTATTTGATTACAATTTACCTTAAATTTTCCTTTGCAAGGGTGTTGTAAAGTGTTGTAACGAAATTTCACACTTTTCTCGGGTTATTTAATGAATTAAGCCTAATGAGCCCCATTCTAATAAAATGTACTTAATGTGTACCCTATTTAGGTGTTGTAAATTCTTGTAACACACTTTCACACTCATCTAAGGTCCTTTTAATTATTTTTTGTTAATTGGAGTTAATTAACCCCTTTAATTCAAATTTAAACCTTATTTACGACGCCTCTCGAAGATCTATCTTGACACCCACAATTCAAATTACATAACATTTAACTGGGAAAATTTAGGTCTTGGAAAATGGTGACAGGACCCATTCACCATAGGGTACTCCCTTTATAGGACTGCCTTTCTTTAATGATTTGACATGGGTTTTTGACCCTCTTTCCATCTCCTATGGTTAGGTCCTGAAAAATAGAGCCAGGACCCTTTCATCCTAGGTGGTGAATGGGTCCTCCCTTAATGATGACCCCCTTTTCGAATTTCATTATGGTGGGAATTTAATAATTTTTATCTCCACATTTGGTGTTGGATTTAATTGTTTGAATTTTGGGGTTAATCTCCTAATTTAGTATAAATAAAGGGTTAATTCACATTATTTCACCTACAAAACTTATGTGACTTCATGAGATCAAGAGAAAGAGAATTACAAGAGAATTTACAAGGAATTTCAAGGAAAATTATCAATATTTTAGTATAGCAACTCAAAGTCATTTCATCATGTCTAGGTTTTTATGCATCCATGCATATTGTTGAGCTAAGAAAGTGAGTGTAGCATTGAATATCTACTTACAAGAAATTTTCACATCATATTCAAGGATCAAGATATACATTCTTCATGTCCACTACATGTTAGTTTACAAATGTTCATTACACTACAACATCCAAGGTATCTACATTGCATCGTTTCATGTTTCATGCTTCAATTACATAATTTCATCATTTGGTTTAATTATCTAGAAGGGGTTTGACCAAGGAAAACCCCTATTCACTAAAAATCAACATTTTTTCTTCCCTTGAATATGTGTTTGTAGATTTATAAGTTGAAGATCAAGTGGAGGAAATATTTGGAGAAAATTTGTCAAAGTTGTCAAGTTGCAAGATTGACCTTTAAAGTGAAAGAACGAATAATTGAAGCTACAGAGTTAATTATAGGTTTTCAAGGACTGACAACCGAGGATATGAGAGTGCAAACATCAAAGAAAATAACCCAAATCTGAGTTTCAGAAACCCTAATAGGGATCCATTCGCAGCTAAAGGCGAATGAGTCCTTTGTGCCCTAAAAATAGGCTTCTTGCAGCAAGGAACACACTTCTTCGAGCTCTAAAAACTTCCCTCATAGTTACTATAACAATTAGGCATTATTTTTTATTGTTATTTGCATATTTTAGCTCTCATAATTGCATTTATTGAATCTTTTATAGTGGAAAATTTAGTGGTTCATCATCTTGATCCATTCGTCTTGGTGGTGAACCCTATTTTTCCATTAAACAATAGGAGGCTCAATCATGGGTTGAGGGATATTTCTAAGAGATAATTATACTATGAACTTGACCTTAAAATTTTGATAAGATTTGAAAAATAAGTCCTCACGAGGCTTAATAGGTTGGGGCCAAAAGAGATCCAATGAGAAATTCTCATGAAAAGCAAAGGATTAAAACTGTTATGATGCACAGTGAAAATTTAATTTCCAAATGGAAATTTTAAGCATTTATGCACTACCGATGGAATGAAATCCATGGATTGTAGCCATGGGTAGCCTAGCTTCACACAAAATTGGTTCAATAATGGGATAATGGAGAATGAGACATATAATAGCTTCACTCCAACTTTTAAGGGAAGAGTGATCGAACCTATCGTAGGGAAATCTAAACCATTATGTGTTTTGATCCATGCTTTCAATTGTTCATAAGATTCTTGATAATTTTCATGCACAAATAATAATTTATTAGTGATCACATTCTCTACACACATAGGATCAATTAATATCCCATTGGTAGGCTTCTCATTGATTATTTCGGTTATGTAAAGAGAACCATCAGGTACATGTTTAATTATTTCATTTTTTGAGAAAGCAATGTCAAGAGACATTTTTGTTTGGCCCTTACAATGTTGAACATCAATGAAGTTGATCATAGTGTGTATATCATCCCCATTATCAATCATATTATCATTAGTCATGTTTTGTATGCTGTCAACATTCAACACATCATTCTTGGTGTCATTGGCTTTAAAAAATGAGATGTTATGATTTGGCATTGGATTGGTAAAGATTTAAAAAAATTGGTTGAATGGGGCACCAAATTTATTGAACCTTGATTATTAACACCACCAATCTGGATGTGATTAGAATCAATGAGGTCTTGCACAATATTTTTAAGATGCATACATCATTTTGTATCATTTCTATTTTGTTGGTGATAATAGAAAAAGATATTTGGATTATAGTTTAGTGTTAAAGGCTTAGTAGGATCAAGAATTTTAATAGGAGGTAAGGTAATTAAGTTCTTACCCAAGAGTTGCAACATGATGGAATCAAGGGTATTGGGTAATAGAGTAAGTTATCTAGTCTTGTCCTTGGATTGATATGGATTTTTGTTTTTATAGAAGCCACTTGATATTCAATATGTTGATTATTTTGAGGTGGATTTATTTGTATAAATCCCTTCTTGAATGGTTGGAAATTATTATGAGGCGTGGATTCAGATTTTTTAGGATGGTTGGAGGAATTTTTTACTTCACGATAACTAATCAAATTTTGATAGTCATGGAGATTCATGCACAAGTGAGTGAATGAAATAAATCTCATCATCCCAAGCTTATCTTGAATATTGGTTTGTAATTTTTCACTGAACATTCTTTGAATATTGGCATTAGGAATCTTAATGTTGATTTGTGAGTAGAGAAATGAGTATAGTGATATGAAATCAATGACCTTTTCATTTATTTTTGTTTACATTGCATTAAATATGGTAAGGCCATCTTGGGACCAATGTTCACTTGAAAATGGTTAAGGAAGGAATAAAAAATTTCAATGAATGAACAAATTGAATTATTCGGTAGAGAGAAAAACCATTCCAAGGCCGTATCTTTCAAGAATCTAGGAAAAATCTTAGCCAAGAGCTTGTCCTAAAAAATGAAGTACTACATAAGGTTTTGTATGTTGAGACATGGTTGCTAGGATCTCATTTACCACCATATTTCTCAAATCTAGGTTCAATCTCTATGCCTTGTAGCATTTTTTCCTTCAATATGTCCAATGATAATGGGTCTCATTTGACATATTGCAAAGGTTGACCATTTTGATTTTGGTTCAATGTGGAATTTTTTTGTTAGAGGGATGACACATTTTGAAAATTTTGGTTGAGGATGGAATCATTGGTTGTGTTTTGAGATGGAGGTGAATAAGGTGGAGATGTATATGTGTTGGCAAGACAAGTGAATTGTAAGTTTGTGAGAGGTGATGGGTTAGGAGATATGATGTTTGAATTCACAAAGCTAAGAGGATTCCCAATGGACATACCCAAAGTTGGATTTATGTTGCTAATTGGATTTCTTGTTGTAGTAATAGTTGAATGGGTGTATGTAGGAATAGAGGCCATATTTGTAGGGGAAGGAATTTAATTTCCACCTTGATTTTAAGTGTACCAAAAAGTTTGAGTACAACTAGCCACTATGGGAACATGATGATCAATGATATAATCTAAGCTATGCACAATTTATATTACCAATTCATTATCAAGCATTATCCTCATGTTTTCTATGACAGGAACCACAGTACTAGCGATATATTCAACACTCACATAATTTTGACGTTTTTCTAAGGCTTTATCCATTTTTTGCAAGTTCTCTTGAGGAACATGAGCAACAATGATTTCAACATCAGCAAGATAGGAGGTTATAGGACATGTTATTTTAGGTATGGATTCCAACATGCATTGACTAGTGTCAACAATATGAGTGAAGGAGTTATTAAACCCAAGATTTGTAGTGGATGTACACGAGATGCTGTGAGTCTCGAACTACGTCACACTAAAGTATTGGCAATGGGAAACCAGGTTATAATAATCATACAAGTTTCACCAAACCAAAAGTGTACCCAAAATGGACAAAAAGAACTAAACAAATATAGAAAACACCGAGAAATAGGACACACAATGCAAGTATGTAAAGAGGTATTGCAATTTTCAGATCTAACATATAAGGATTTACTTGTTTTTGAATGTAAAGACCTAAAAATTATATCTTCTAAATGAAAATTTTATGTTTGAAAAATGCACTTGTTTTGACCAATTAACTTGCATGCAAACAATTTCAGAAAAGTACAATTCTAGAAACTGAAACTGAGATCTACAAATGGCCAAAAATAAAGAAAACAAAGAGATTTATGCCTAAAAATGGAAAATGGCCTATATAAGGATAGATTCACCCTAGGGCGAATGGGTCCTTGCATAGGGATTTGAAAAATTAAGTTTTGAGTTTTTGATTTAATGTTTAAGGTTGTTATTTTAGGTCGCAAACAAATTCTTTCAGTTATAGATTTTTGAATTTTTATGATTGAATGCAAATGCAATCTGATGACAAACAACAAGAAAAATGAAAACTTTCTAGATGCAATTTTGTTTAAATTTTTTGATGTAAATGATTGAAAAATGTAATATGGAAACTACTATGTAAAATGAA
The DNA here is from genome assembly GCA_007115665.2 of Sequoiadendron giganteum. Taxonomy (NCBI): domain Eukaryota; kingdom Viridiplantae; phylum Streptophyta; class Pinopsida; order Cupressales; family Cupressaceae; genus Sequoiadendron; species Sequoiadendron giganteum. Next base: position 590,490,254 of record CM021108.1, read on the forward strand.
TGCAATATGTTTGTAGTTTTTTTAATTATTAAGATTTTAAAAGATGCAAAATGAAATTTTAAAAAACACTAAATGAGATGTAATGCAAACTAATGCAATTTTTAAAAATACTGAATGATATGCAATGCAAACTAATACAAATTATAGATCTAGGATTTTGAATTACTATCAAACTAGAAAGCTTATAGTGTAAGAATGTCGAGTTCACCATAATGAAACATCAAAAAAGGGAATAGGTGTGATGAGGTAGGTTCACCAAAATGAAATGATTATATAGGACACCCTCACTTTTTCTAGTTTCATTAGAAAAAGAGATCTCCCAAGGATAGAATTGACTTTCAACCTTGAGGTGAGTCAACCCTATTAGGAGGATTTGTTGTTTTCTTATGATAGTAATGACTAAAATGCCCTTTTGGGAAATAAAATTAAATGTCTTAACAAACTCAATTATGTGACCTAAAACTTGAATTGTATAATATTATGATAGCACAAATAGAAATAGTAACTTTCAAGAAGATCTGAGAAGGGAAGAATGGTATGTACTTGGCTCCAAAAGTGGGTTTTGAAAACTGTTAAAGGACATATTCACCTTAGGGTGAATGGGTCTCTGTACATGGGTCCAAAATTTGATTTCAGAGTCCTCAAATCCTAGATCTAGGCTTCTAATTTCTCCAGATTCCACTATCAAAAAGTCAAAAATAAAATAGATGTAGGTGAGTTTTTGTGGCTAGACAACTTCGATGAAAACTTTTCAAAATAACTCTTTTGATCCAATTTCAGTCCTTCTCCTGCAAATCTGCACATACAAAGAGAGAAGAAACATTATTTTTTTTGGGTGAATAGGGGTTTTCCTTGGTCAAACCCCGATTTGGTAATTAAACCTTAATCATGAAATAATGATAAATGAAAGGAATTTTATGAATTAACAAACCTACGTTACAACTCACCAAACCTTTAATGGTTTCCCTTAGAGGAATAAATTCTAACACATTTCTCTAAGGATTGGATCTTACTTGAATTGACTTGAATGATTGCTTGATTTGATGCTTGAGTTCTTGAAGCCTACATCACAATGTTAGCTCAAAAATATAATATGAACACACATGAGCTTTGACATGATGATATGATCTTGATTACTAATGTAGATGATTGATAAATCTTCTCTTCAATGCTCTTGACAATAATTTTTCTCTTGTGAAAGTTTCCTTATAGATGTTTCAAATTGATAAAATAACTATGTATTTATAGGTGTTTCTCTAATTTCCCAAAAAAAAGATTCCACAAGCTAACATTTGAAACTGGAATTTCAATCATTAAAATTTTGCGAAAAAAATATTAAAAATTGGGTCTTGGCACTTAAGGAGGGCCCATTCACCCTTGGGCGAATGGGTCCTGGGAACTAAATCCAAGACATAGTTTCCAAGGTGTTTAAATTAATGTTATAATTTGATTAATGTCAAATTCCCTTTGAGAAAGCAAGAATAATAAGGATTCATAATGCATAATTTAGGCAATTAGAAACTTAATTAGTTCCAATTAATTAAGGGAATGCAAACATAGTGTGAAAATGTAAAGGAGTACATTTTTCAAAACTACACATACTTACTCCCCATAGCTAATATATATATACACACACATGCATGAGAGTAACTCCCCCTAACAATGGTATCCATCAAAACTTGCATTGTTATACTCTCCACTATCTTCCGCATATATAAAATGAAATTTGAAATTGCATAAATAGAATAGAAATGAAAACAATCAACTAGAAGAAGGAAAAATTATTTTGTATAACACCTTCGATTTTGCAAGGTGTGCCTCAAAATCATTTTTTCCATCTTTCCAATCCTTCTTGGGGTGATCCCACAATACTAGTTTATAATTTTTGGGCAAACTAGACACTGAACTGATTTTTTTAACCAAATCTTGACTTTCAGGCTCCTATAGTGGCTAAACCGTGAGGAATTTGGAGATGATGTAAACTAGTGATTTGTGAAATTTTGTCTATAGATTCAAAATATTTTTTTTTCAAAAATTTTGGAATCAGATTGCACTTCTTTTTTGATCTCCTTCGAAAACTAGCTTATTTTTTAAAACAACATTTTTGAGTGACGCTCACCGTATACAACATAAATTTTTCTGTATCAAGGATAAAATTCTATTTTTTTTTAATTTATATTTTTAACTATGATCAAGGAAATCAATACCCTAGCATTGAACATATTTTTTAAAATTTTATTTTGATAACATGCTATTTTTTCACATGTGCAGAACAAAGAGCTTGATTTTCAGTGAAAAACCTATGTTTAATAAAATTAAAAAAACACATACATAATTAAAACAAAACATATTAAAATTATATTCATTGGATAGATAATTTTTAGGACTACCATAATCATTTGAAATAAATTTTAAATGAATTTATTTGATCCCCCAAAAGTAAATCAAAAGTGTTTTTTTATCAACATTTTGATAGGTGTAAACGAGACTCTGTTGTAGGTATGGTTTAAAACTAGCGGGGTTCTATCCAAGGGGGTTTGATCTAAGGTGGTTTGATCAAATCCTCTTCAATTGAAATCCATAAAATCAAAATTTTTAAGGCTTAAATAATTAGATTTTCTAAAAATATATGATTTCAACAAAAATCAGAATCTCCTAGAGATTGTAAACCAACTTTGTGGGATTGCCCCTTGACAAAGCCAAGTATGTGGCACTAAGTCTCAAATTGCATGAGGAGTTATTCAAATTCATTTGGAGTACTAGGTACTATATTCAACCTTACTACCTTCTTTGCATTAGCCAGAGAATTGGTCAGGGATGTAAATTTGCCATTTACTAAGTCTCTGAGCTGACCAAACTACATAATAATTGCGGAAACATAAATTGTACTCCCTTCTTGGGGATAGTACAATCCCTTGCCTAATTTGGATCTATTTTGGTACACTTTCATTAAATACCCTTTAACTCATCATTATTAGACCCCTAAGACCCATTATTTCAAATCTCGAGGCTTGTTTCAACTAAAAACCTAAACAAATCATTAAAAAAATTTAACAAACCACCCCAAAAATATTGGATGGCACTCATATGCCACCTTAGGCATATGAGTCCCCCTAGGTGGGACCCATATGCCAAAGGTGGCATATGAGTCCCATTTAGGGCTTTTTTTGGGATTTATTAAGAAAATCAACTTTATAATTCAAATATTTGGTTGATGTCGACTTTTGAGATTTGAATAACAAAAAATTAGGTGTAATTTCCTAAATAAGCAAGCTTCTAAGTCATTATTTCATCTAAACAAGCATTTTATAAGAGAAATTTCTAGATCCAAGAATCCAAAATCTTCAAGCACTCTTTCACAAGAGCATTCAAGTTTCAAAAGCAAGAAAAATTGAAGTCTTGGAGCAGCATCAAAGTGTTTTTGTAGGTCTTCAAGCTCACTTTCATCCTAGATCTAGCATTGTCAAGAGTTGATCATGGTTTTCTATGGTGAATCATGATGGATTCTAGGTTGGGGAGATGCAACTATCCATCAATGCAAGCCTAATGACTTGTTTCCTAAATGATTCCATCCTCCATTATCACTCCAATTTAAGCCTAAGGAATGTATATGTATCATTAGAACTCATTTGAGATGATTAGATATCTTCTAAATTGAGTCACTCATGTTCAAGCTTCATTCATACAACTTATTCTTGCATTTTAGAATAGGGTTGCATTACATTTCAAATTTCCTAATCTTAGACACACTTAAGGCTAGGATTTACATTTCCATTTTCATTCAAGATTCATTGTTTCAATCAAGGTTTAATTACCAAACTAGGGGTTTGACCAAGGAAAACCCCCATAAGAAAATCAAGTATATATTCTATGTTGTAGGTCTTTTCATAGGTTTAGATCCAGAAATCGGTTTGAAAGGAATGAATAGATATTGGAGCACATATCTGAAATTTGAATTCTTGAAAAAGAGAAATGGGACTGATATGCTAGAAGTGGCATATGAGTCCCACTACAGGAAATTTTCAAGATCTTCGCAATTTCATATATCATTTTTCTAGAAACCAATTCTAGACCAAAAACCTAGATCTAGGACTAATACACCCAGACTGGCATATGAGTCCTAATAGGCCAAAAATTTAGGATTTTCAGTGCTTCAAATTTTCATTCCACCTTCTTCAGATCTCCAAGTGCACACATTTTATTGTGTAGCTTTCTATTATGATTTTCATGCATTTTTAGGTCATTTAGTGAAAGATTGCATCATACTAGGTTTAATCATTTTGATTGGCATTTAATTTTTCTTTCCAAGCCCTAGCTTGGTGTTGAACCCCTCATTATTTTATAATCAAACCCTAAGACAACCCTATTACAAGATCTCTTTCCATTTTGCATACTTAAGATTGAGATCTTTAGGGTTTCCCTTCAATGAAATATTTGTGAAGTGTGTTTTCTATATGTCCTAAACCATATGAAAGAAATCACACCATTTTCCATTGTTTCATTTTGGTGAACCTACATTTAGAACATCATAATTTATTTGGAGTGCATCATCATCCTAGATCTTCCTTCTATTAACATTGCATTAGGGTTTGCATTAGTTAATTTGCATTCTAGGGTTTCTAAATTTTGCAATAGTGAAAGTGCATATAGGTTACATTTTTGCATCTCAAATCATTCAAAATCATATAAAATATGCATTTTCACTTAGGTTACAAGTAATACAACATAAAAATCATAAAAGTCACTTCAATTTTTTTGAAAATTTTGAAAAAAATCCTCACTGGGACTCATACACCCCTCTAGGTGATTTAGTCCAAGTGCAGATTTTGAATTGAATTTTCCATAATTAAATTCCATGTTTATGAGTTGTTTGTTGTTAAAATATTTCTTTTTTAGTTTTCATACTTTTTTATATTCAAATAATTAGAATTAGCATAGTTTACATTCATTACAATTTTGGATAGAATTAGATATATGTAGTTTTCATTTTCAGAATTAGTTCATAGTTCAATTAGATTAGATTACATTTGGAATTTATTAGAAAAAAAAACCAAAAACACTTACAAATAGATGAACCACTTGGAGAAAGTATAGTTATTTGACCATGTCAAATCTATTTTTCCAAGCTAACCTAACCCTCAAGCCTTTTAGTAGTGATGAAATTGACAAGTTAGATGAAGCCCTTGAGGACTTCATCTCATAAAGTTCATCCTCTAGGGCTTGTAATGAAAAACCAAAACCAAGTGACTTTAATGTGGTTCAACCTCAACTCATCATTTACCCACTTTCACACAAACTTCAAACTCAAAAAAAACTTGTTTACACTCTGGAATCACCTAAGACAAATGTTTTGCAACAATCAATTCATAATAGCATTGCTCATACATATAACACTAGAAATGATCTTCAACTAGAACAACCAACTACAACACCTTTGCCTTTGCCTAATCCCATCTTGCCTAGTGCTCCTCGTTTTCCTTCATATAGTGGGAAGGAGTATGATCTCATTGACCAACTTAAGAATACTCCTGCAAATATTTCCCTATGGGGCCTAATTCAGAATTCACCTAATTATCACACTATACTTCAAACAACCTTACAACAGGTTGTGATCCCCCCTAATAAAAATGCAACTAATGTGGAAGCTCTAATTAAATGAATGAATGCAGTTAATGTAGACATTAACTTTCACCAACATGAGCTACCTCCCATGGAGATGAGAAAGAAACATGATGGGACTTCATGATAATATTCAAATTCAATAGAATAGGAATAAAAAGAACCCTTGTTGGAAATGGCTCAGTCCTAAATGTGTGTAGTGTGAATCTTCTAGATAGACTGGGTGTGGATAAATCAAAAATTGAGCCTGATTCCTTATCAATTCAAGGATTTGACAATGTAGGAAAGCAACCACTTGGTGTTATTAGTTCACCTATTACAGTTTGAAAGGCTACCTTACACACTCCTATTCTTGTTATGCCTCTTGAAATTTCATATAATCTTCTTTTAGGAAGACCTTAGATTCATTAAATGCATGTGTTTCCTTCGAATCTTCATCATATCATGAAGTATGTCTATAAAAAAGAGATATACCAAGTTGAAATAGGCCTCGAGCCTAAAATTTTCTTACAAGTTGAAAAAGGAATGATAAGTCCTATAAACACATTAATTCCAACATCAAACATAGAACCTAGGAAAGAAGAAAGACAAGAGATGGAAACAATGTCAAAGTTACTGGATGATGATTGGGGTTCCTTAGAATTCACACCCTCATTTATGGGACAATACATAACCACAAGTAAAGAAGATGAAAATAAAAACAACCAATGGTGATGTCAACATAGAATTCAAGAGAACACACACAAGCACCTACCTCATCTACTCTAGAAGAAGACATGAGCTATATGAAAAACTTTGATGAGATAGATTATCAACAACCACCAAACCTAAAAGAAATGGAAATAATTTATGAAAAAGGCTATGACTTCATGAAACAACTCGGGTATAGTGAAAAAGGATGTCAAAAGAAAGAACATGGCATTCGTGTTCTAGTAGAATCTAACACAAAAGAAAAAAATGGTTTGGGATATTGCCCCTGTAAGATTATGAAAGCAATGAGAAAACCCTCGCTAAACATCAACACCATCATGTGTAATACTAAAACAACTCTCACATTGAATCATCCATAAATGATTGATACTTTTGAAGCATCATTGGAGTTTTTTGAAGATGATGAATTCTCAAAAAAAATGCTAAGATTTTATGATAAACCATTCACTCCTCCTAAAAGGAAATGAGTTACATGCACTATGATTAGTACCAAGCAAAAATCTGAAGAAGAGGAAAGTAGTGAGATTGACATAAACAAAGAAGAATACAACCCTAAATTTCTAAAATAAAATGCACTTCCTTTGGGATATACCATGAATTTACTGATGGATATTAAAAATGAAGAAAAAGTGATTAAGATACCTAAAATTTCCTTGATGATGAAGAACAAGAGGACCATGCAAATTTACTCCATGAATTTCCTAAAAAAAATCACTTGGACTTATTCAGACATGTTAGGAATTGACCCTAGGAATGTTACACACAACATAGTCCTCGTTGAAAATGATAAACCTGTTAGACAAAATATTCAGAAGATGAATCCTAAGATAGCCTTACTAGTTAAGGCCAACATTGAAAAGCTCCTTGAAGCTAGTTTTATAAGACCTATAGATTATTCTCATTGGATCTCAAACATTGTCATAGTCACAAAACTAGACAATCATATTAGGATGTGTATTTACTTTCATGATTTAAATAAAGAATCTCTAAAATATGACTTTCCCCTTCCTAATATCGACATGATAGTAGATTCGACTATTCGATATGCTTTGTTGTCATTCATGGATGGATTTTTGGGATCTCAAAATTAATATAAAATAGCATTTACAATAGCTTGGGGAGAATTTTGTTGGGTGATGATGCCTTTTGGATTGAAGAATGCAGGCACAACATATTAACAAGCTATGACATTGATATTTCATGACTACATACATAAGATTTTGGAAGATTATGTTGATGGTATTTTAGCCAAATATTTGACTCGCCAAGACAATGTAAATTTCCTTTGAAAAATATTTGAGTGAATGTGAAAATACAACATGAGATTAAATCTGAAAATGTGTGTCTTTGGTGTAGATAGTGGAAAACTTTTAGGTTTTATCATATGTCACAAAGGCGTCAAGGTGGACATGAAGAAAATTGATGTTATAGTTAACATGCCACCTCCTAGAAGAATTTATCAATTACACACCTTACAAGGAAGAATAAATAGGCTATCCGACATTTCGTAGCATCCTTAGTGGATCAAACATTACCATTCACACACCTCCTTAAGAAATATGTTCAATTTAATTGGAACGAGAATTTTAAACAATATTTTGACATTTTGAAGGATTATCTTGTAACTCCACCTATCTTACAACTTGCTATACAAAACAAACCATTTATCCTTTATATGTCAACATTAGCCCATGCTCTTGCAACATTGTTGGCTCCACAAGATGAAAATAGTAAAGAACATCCTATTTATTATATTACCTAGACTTTGATTGATTGTGAGAAAAATTACACAATGATAGAAAAACAATGCTTTCCTTGTGTATTCGCTACAAGTAAACTGAGACACTACTTACTAAATTCCAAAATACATGTGATGACAAAATTCAATCCTTTAAGACATCTTTTCACCAAAATAGATTTATCAAAATGCTTAGCTAAGTGGGTGATGTTGCTAACTGAATTTGACCTTAAATTTTTTTTTCAAAAAGAAATTAAAGGTCAAGCCTTGCCTGACCAACTAGTTGATGCTCCTTCTCCTTTTCCATTTCCTCATAATGATTCATTCCCTAACGATAATGTGTTGAAAATTGAAACTAATACATGGGAATAATATTTTGATGGATCTAAGTGTAGAACTAGCTCTAGTGCGGGGGTTATAATAATACCGCCCATGGGAGAGCCTATTTCCTTATTGTACCGCTTAGATTTCCTATGTACGAAAAACACTGTCGAGTATGAAGCATTTCTTGTTAGGTTGTGCACCGCTTTAATTATGGGCGCTAGAGACATTAAGATATTTGGTGATTCACAATTGGTTAATAAACAAATAAATGGAACATATCAAGTGAAGCATGAAAAATTATCAAAATACAATGATCTTATAGTGACTTGTTAGAGAATTTTGAATCATTTAACTTTGACATCCCCTCAAGGATAATCAACATGCATATACAATGGAAAGTGTGGCTTCCCTTATATCTCTTCAAGATCCTTTGAAATAATTCACATTCATTATGCATCTAGTTATGAAACCATCAATTTAGGATAACATAGAAGAATTAAATTATCAACAACCATGGAAGACTTGAGTGAATGGTACAATCTGATATTTAATTATTTGAAAGATGGTACCTTCCCTGAGTTAAAAACTAATAACATCCAAGCTTGGGTTCGAAAACTTGTGTTTAAGTATATAATTCTTGCCGATGTGTTGTATCGAAGGTCATTTAATGGTCTCTTACTTAGATGCCTTAAACAATCTAAAATCCCCATAGCACTTGAACAAGCTCACATAGGTGCTTGTGGTGGTCACTTTGGAGGAAGAGAATTAGTCCAAAAACTAATGCTCATAGGATACTATTGGAGACATATGGAACAAGATTGCTTTGCATACTTTCAAAAAAATTCACAAATGTCAAGAACATAACAATTTTATTCATGCTCTTGCCTCTAAATTTTGAGCTCAAGTTCCTATTTGGCCCTTTGTAGTTTGGGGTGTGGATCTCATTGGAAAAATATCACCACCTTCCTCTACTGGACATATATTCAAAATCATCATGGCAGACTACTTCATGAAGTGGGTAGAAGCAATTCCCCTTCATTCAACAACAACTAATGTGATATACCATTTCATATTGGAACACATTATCACTCGTTTTAGACTTCCTTCCATGTTAGTTTCTGAGAATGGGACACCATTCAAGAATAATGACATGAAAAAGTACTTAGAAATGTTTAACATACAACATCTCTTTTCAAAACCTTACTATCCACAATCTAATGGTCAAACTAAATCAACTAACATAATCCTCAAACAAATCTTAAAGAAAGCCATTAGAAAACATAATAAGGATTGACACACGTAGTTAACATATGTGTTATGGGCCTATCATACAAATGTTTGATTATCCATGGGAACTACACCTTATAACCTCGTCTATGGTACCAAGGCAATAATTCCATTGGAGTTAGAGATTCCTACATTAAGAATCGCTCTTCAAGGACTTATTGATAATAATGCTTATAAAGAACAATGATTACATCAGCTTGAAATTCTTGATGAACAACGAATTAATTCTCTTGAACACCTTCAAGCTTACTCTAGGAGAAAGCAACATAGCTATAATGAAATTTTTATCCATTGGTCATTCCATAAAGGTGATTTGGTGTTGTGCGAGAAACAACATAACGTTAATTTCGACATGACTGAAAAAGGAAAATTCATTCCTAATTGGTTAGGACATGATATAATTAATGCAAGTTATGGGTTTGGTGCATATACGCTAACAAAAATGGATGGTACACCTCTTAAAGAACCTATTAATGTTGTACACTTGCATCAATATTATGTCTATTTTTCTTGAATAGTGTGAATTGTAAATAAATGATGTTAAAGCTAGTAGATGATAGTCTATGTGCTCTCATATTGCTTCATTATTGACAAACAATTATTTTTGTGTCTTGGATACTAAAGTTATTATTTAAATTAATCTAATTTTTTAAATGATTACTTTAGGTTTCATTCTATTCAAGTTCATTTTGTGTATTATGTTAGATTAGATCCTTATATGCATTAGGTGTATTTAATTTAGAATAAAATACTCAATCACAATGTTTCATCTAAGAGAAACTAGAATAAGTTTTAAGTAGATCACATAAAGCATGTTAAATCATGGAGACATTCATTAAATAGTCTTAAAATAATTATTTGATCAATCACATTGCCATTTAGCATTAAACATAAATAAAAAAACATCAAATAATCATATATATATATATATATATATATATATATATATATGTATATATATACATCAAAAAAATTAATACATGTCATCAATATGTACAATGTTTCTATGGTCTACAACTATTGGATCCCTCGGGATCTAGTGCTCGCATCTATCTAGATGCATTTTGTTGAGAGATAGTGGTATAGAATCATAATCATGAGCTGACAAGTACATTTGGAGCATACTGTAAACCATGTGCTCATCCAATGGCCTCTTGGCTATCCTACGCTAGACAATCCCTCTCTGCCTATAGCCTAGCTACCTCTACCTAGATTCTCTCAACCTCCATTGGGGCTCGAGATGACTGGACCTCCTCATATGCAGCCTCAACTTGATGGGAATACCTCCTAAAACCCTCATGCACTACCTATAGTCTAACATGTGACTCAAATAGCTCTAGATCCCACTCCACAATGGGTGGGGGCACATAGTTTGTATAAGTAGCATCCTCATAGACTGATGGAGGCACTATCTCTGCAAAAACCTAGTGATAGAGATCATGTAGGTCCCTCATATCCCCTATGTGATATAAATCATAAATATAATCAATACACATCACAAATAATGAACATAAGCATAAAGCATAACAATAAATAAAATATCATCGCCTAGCTCTCCGACTGGCTGTGTAAAGATAGCCTTGACATGTGCAGGAGGCATGGAGGATGTGTTGGCCTCTCCATGACTATAGGTATTGGTGTGTGATGCAGCTATTGACTGTGATCTAGTCACATGAGCGGTAGTTTGCTCTCTCCACTTGTGGCCCATTGGATCCTCATCTACTATATCATCCCCCTCACTCATCAATTGCTCCTTGTCCTCATCATCCTCATCTTCTTCCTTCCCATCATAATTAGGATCTATAGCCTCTTCATAATCCTCATCTATCACATCTATGAATAATTATGCAGTCCTGACCCCTATCTCCTCTGTTCTATCCTCCTCATCTCTCTAATGTGGGAGTGGCCCTACATAGTCTATTGGCTCATCCATCGAGAATACAAGATATGGTCATTTTTTTTCCCACCACTCATTATATGCATCTATGGTACCAACTTCATCAGCTTCAAAGACCAAAGGCATGTCATGATCCTCGTAATCGGAGTCACTATAGATGACATCATTAGTAGTGAATCATCTAGTGTCGCCAAGCCTCCGAGCACTCCATTATGATCTCCTAAAGAAGGGTTGTGCCATGGGTGGTACCTAGACCTATCCAAACTTTCATGTGACATGATCATAGTAGAAGGATCTTACTATGTAATCATGTGTACCTATCATAAATCTGTCCTTTTGTAGTCTCCTCAACTGGCGGGTCTCATCTGGCCACTATAGTATAAGCTAGTAAGGTCTCCATAAGATATCCTCATCTAGTCACTCAAATTTGACCCTCCAAAAATGTAAATCTTCATACTTCCATAGTATCCTAGGGCTGATGTACATGGAAACCCTATCGGCCTAGTGCATGTGATATGCTCTAGGCACCACACCTATAGTAAAGTACACTGTACCATACTATGAACCTCGTGGAATGAAAATTGCCCTAGATCATAGTATAAGTGTGCAAGGATACTATGCCCCCAGGAGTATATGGTCCTATCCCCTACCATCCGTCGAATCATATGAACTAGTCCTCCCTCTATATGTGCTCCCCGACCATCAAGGATGAGTACTAGTTCCATAGTAAACATCATAATCGAGGCCACAAGTGGAGTTCACGAATATAGTAGCCATGATAGCTCAATCCACGGCCCCACAATGTCATCATGAATCGGACCTCCAAGATAGTACACTGTATGTTGTATTTCATCTAATGAAATGATTGATCCCCTACAAAACATACCCTCTCACCCTGAATCAGAACTTGAAGAATGTGATGGAAGTCTTGTAAAGTGATCATCATATCACATGTTGGGAGATGAAACATGCATGTATCTACACCCCACCACTCTACGAAGGCCATCAACATAGCATCATGGTACCTCATGGGGGGCATGAAGTACACCCAATACAAGCCTGCTATCTATAATACCTCTATCTCCTCTACTAAAAGTGTTTTGGATACATCTCGTAAGCAATAGAACTATCTATCACTAAGATGCTTTCGTGACCTTGATAGGATCTAATAAAAAGGTAAAAATATGCCCTAGAAGCATTCTAAACTCTTAAATCTATACATAAACAATTAAAAAAGTGGGATAAAGTTATTCTAGTGCACTTTCCTAAAGGTCTTATACACTTTATTTCTCTTTTGGGACACTTTGCAAAGAAAAGGAACACTTTGTGAAAAAGTGGGACACTTCATGACAAAAGGGGACACTTCATTACAAAAGGGGACATTTTACGAAAAAAGGGGGACACTCTACGAAAAAGGGTATGCTTTGTGAAATTTTCTTCCAGGGTCCTAAATCAACCTATAAATGCATACAAAACATAAAATAAATGTGTAAGGACAAAGCTAAGGCAGAAAAATCAACTCACCTGATACTGTAGCTCGTCATGGGCTACCTCATCTCATATGACATCCAATCTCGGGGGCTCATACTCTCATCAGCTAGGAATATTCTTTCACTCTCCACCAAAGTAAAGCTACAAGAAGGTAAAAGACAAAATAAATAGAAATTACTTCACTTTATCACTCTTATATATGCTAAAAATTAGGGTTTTTACTATATTAGGGTTAAAATGTGCATTTCATTCAAATTAACATAACAGGAGCTAGAGAGCTTCATTTTTGACGTCGATTGTTGTATTGGAATTATGATTATGCTCTCATCCTCATAAAATGTTTATAATTATGTGGTATGGTACTTGGAAATACCCTATGATGTGACTTACCTTATTCGATACGGTCAAACTACTACCTTGATTCCACCCTCGTAAAGCAAGTAAAATCAAGGGGGGCAATACATCTACCCTCAAATTTGATTTCTAGAAAAAGTTAGGTAAGAATATTTTTGGATGATTAACAAATTTGTGTTGTAGGATGTGGTTCCTAACATTTTGGTTTTACAGATACCTATAGTGGGGGCTTCATTCTCCCATGTTATGAATAAATCCATATAAGTATCTTGTTTACGAAATGAAGTGTATTTTTCAAAGTCCTTTAGCTTGCATATGCACGTAGATTCATATGGGCACTAAAGTGGAGGCTAAATGTGGCAATAGGAATTGTACTCCCTTCTTGGGGATTGTATAATTCCTTGCCTAATTTGGACCTATTTTGATACCCTTGCATTAAATACCCTTTAACCCATCATTAATAGACCCATAAGACCCATTATTTTGGATCTTGAGGATTGTTTCAACTAAAAACCTGACAAAATCATTAAAAACACTTAAAATTTTAACAACCCACCCTAGAAATCTAGGGTGGGACTCATATGCCAACTTGGGCATATGATCCCCCCTAGGTGGGACCCATATGCCAAAGGTGGCATATGATTCCCATTTGGGGATTTTTAGGGTTTGAGTAGGAAAATTAAATTTTTAATTCAAATTTTTGGTTGATGTCAGCTTTTGAGATCTAAATAACAGCAAATTAGGTGCAAATACCTATATAAGCAAGCTTCTAAGTCATTATTTCATCTAAGAAAGCATTTTCTACAAGCAATTTCTAGATCCAACCATCCAAAACATTCAAGCATTCTATCACAAGAGCATTCAGGTTTCAAAGGCAAGCAAAGTTGAAGTCTTGGAGTAGTGTCAAAGTGTTGTTGCAAGTCTTCAAGCTCGCTTTCATCCTAGATCTAGCATTGTCAAGAGTTGATCATGGTTGTCTATGGTGAATCATGATGGATTCTAGGTTGGGGAAATGCAACTAGCCATCAATCCAAGCCTAATGACTTATTTCCTAAATGATTCCATCATCCATTATCACTCTACTTTCAGCCTAAGGAAGGTATATACATCATTAGGACTCATTTGAGGTGATTAGAGATCTCCTAAAGTGAGTCACTCATTGTTAAAGCTGCATTCATGCATCTTATTATTTCATATTAAAATATGGCTACAGTACTTTTCAGATTTCCTAATCTTAGACACACTTAAGGCTAGGATTTACATTTCCATTTGCATTCAAGATTCATTTTTTATATCAAGGATTAATTACCAAAATATGGGTTTGACCAAGGCAAACCCCCCATAAGCAAATCAAGTCTATATTTTTTTTTGCAAGTATTTTCATAGGTTTGGATTCTGAAATTATTTTGGAAGGAAATAACAAAGATTCGATCATAGATCTAAAATTTGAATTTCTGAAAAAGGTAAACAGGACTGATATGCCAAAAGTGGCATATGAGTCTCATTACAAGAAATTTTCAAGATCTTTATAGTTTTAGATACCCTTTTTCCATAAACCTATTCCAAACTAGAAATTCAGATCTGGGACTGATACGCTCAGACTGGCGTATGAGTCCTAGTAGGCTAAATTTTTAGGATTTTTAGTTTTTCAGATCTTCATTCCATCTTCTTCAGATTTCTAGGTGAACACATTTTATCTTGTAGATTTTTGTTCTAATTTTCATGCATTTTTAGGTCATTTAGTGAAAGACTGCATCATAGTAGGTTTTAGCATTTTTATTGGAATTTCGTTTGTATTTCCAAGCCCTAGCTTGGTGGTGAACCCATCATTAGTTTATAATCAAACCCTAGGATAGCCCTATTATAATATCTCTTTCCCCTTTGCATACTTTAGATTGAAATATTTAAGGTTTCTCTTGAATGAAATAATTGTGAAGTGGGTTTTCTCTATGTCCTAAACCATATGAAAGAAATCACACCATTTTTCGTTGTTCCAATAATCCTGTTCTTTTGTTCTTTTGGTTGAAAGAAGTGTCCCTCAAGATTCTCTATTTCCAACCTTGTATTTCCATCTACATCAATTTCCAAGTCATATGCTTTGGAGGCCTTATCAATCTAAGACTCAATGGATTCCATCTCATCCTTTATGTTCTTTGTGGAACGAGGCCATTTCAATCAAAATTGAAACAAAATCTTTGCTTCCTCAACATAATTTTGAATATCATTAAGGTTGTTATGTAGCTTACCATATTAAGTAGCACACTTTTCTAAAACATATACCAACCTTCTCTCATTTACCTTCTTATTTACCTCCTTTTCCAATTTCTCCTCTAAACTAGAAAAATATTATTTGAATGAGTCAAGGAGTAACCTCATTTGTTGCACACTAGATAAAGAACTATCAATATGTGCATCAAGGAAGCTTTCTTGTATCACTTTCACTACCTTATCAATCATCTTAGCACTATTTTGGTGAGTTTACAAAATATCCTTTCTTGCGAAGGTGTGAAATGCATCACCAAGCTGCAATTTATGCAAGGGGGATATCTTATTCATGTCAACTTGGCCTTGCTACATTAGGATCTGTAGCAATTATTTTGATACTACCAGTTGGAATTGGACTTGCATATCTAATAAGCTTTTCAAGGAATCTCTAGAGGCTCCAGAGGACTCACCAATCATCTTTACACTTTCTTCATCCTTCTTTTCATCAGCCTTTTCCTTGTCACCAATGCATTCTTCAACTTTCTCATCATCCTTCTCATTGTATACACTTATAGGCTCATCCTCAATATTCTTCTCTTCTTCAATTGATTTTGTATTATTATTTTCCTTGTCACTAATGTTGGAGTCTTCCATATCACTTTTCTCTTTTTTATCAAACTCTTTATCTTTTGGGAGAGGTAGGTCTTCAATGTTTTGTGCCTCTTTATTCTCTAGGTTATCTTTTATGATTTCTTATTATTGTTATGTAGTTTTCTCTATGTCTAGAGGAGGTGTGTTATGTTTTTTTTTTGTGCTTCCTCCTTTTGCATTTCACCATCCTTTTCTTCTCCAAAAATATTTTATTCTACCAAAGGCGTATTATTAGTAACATCTTCTTGCACATTTTCTCCTTTAGCTACATGCTCATGTTCTAGAGAATGCTCATGTTGTACATCTTCTTGTTCATTCACTTCAGGGATAGACACATCATCATGCAATTGTTCTTCGATGTTCGGAGACATTCCTAATTTTTTTGCCAGATTAGAAAACTTTTCCACTATCTCATTTCTTAATATTTCTATATCTACTTTGTCCCGGCTCATTAGGGTAATAGCCCTCTTCTTAGTCCTGAATTATTTGATATATAATTGAGTTAGTTTAGCTCTGTCCTCAATTGTGATCTTCTCCAAAGTGAATGCCCTTAGTTTGGCATCTTCATTTATGTCCTCTTGCTTTCTTGCATATAATACATTTTTTGAATCCTCAGGTAATTAACTCTCTATATCCTTCATGCTAACATCAAAAGAAACAATATACCTAACAATAGATTCTTCAATGGTTGATTTGTCCATATCATCTACAATAGGGTATAGTGCATAGTCTCCTCTAAGTTCCCATATTCTAACTTAAAACTCATGAATGATTCAAGCTTCATAGGGCTTTGTTTTTGGATTGTAGGAGTCTTCTTTTGTCTCCCTTTGGGTGATTTTCCTTCTTTTTCAGACTTCTTCTTGCTCATATGAATCATGAAATCTTGTTTCTCTTTCTCTACTTCTGCCTCACTATTATTATCCACAATATCAATTTTTGTTTATTTACACTTGTCTCTACTTAAGGGAGAAACTAGTTTATATGTTCCAAACCAAATACGATCCTTCTTCTTGTTCTTCTTCTTCCTTATCATCAACATATATGCTCACATACTATTCTCTTTTTTCCTTCTCTTTTCTTCTCTTCAACAAAACACTTTGTTGTTTTGCAAGGGTGCTAAAAGATTCTTTCATTTTCAAACCAACTATAGGTTTAGTCCCAAAGGACTTACCAGAAACCGAAGAGGGGGTAGATGTCCTACCTGACCTTCTAGCGCTGGGGGCACCTCCTAGAGGATTGGATATGCCTTTGGATTTCTCCACAAGGCCCTTTGGTAGTCCCATCATCTCCACTACTTGTGCCTTCATATTTTCTACATTCTTCTTGATTTCCTTTGATTTGTGATCTATGTATACTTCACTATATTTTTCCTCATAAGTTCCATATCTTTCTTTTGTAGTGTCTCTAGGCATACTCAACATGTGATTTGAAAGACATGTAATCACTCTCTCTTCTACCTCATGTCCCATTTTAGGAACCCATACTATCCTTAGTTCAACAGATTTCATTATACAACAGTCTTTGCTTACCATGAAGATAATATCATTCTTATACTTCTCAACCATACTCTTAAGAATCCTTTCTCTTGCATGCATTCAGGATTGGAATGATTTAAGGAATCCCCATAGGGCTTCATCTTTAGATGTTAAATCTAATTACCTCAACATATGATCTCTGATAATTTGTCTAGTGACTGACACATTGTCAAACCATACTATACTCCTTACACTAGGAAACTCTCTAAGAAAGTAAAATAATAGACATATGATCAAGGTACCATACCGGAAAGGGTATTGGGAATCCTTTTTTTTTACATTCTCCAATAGTTGTTGCCTTAACAACTCACGCAGGTCAAAATCTACACCTTTCTTCACAATTTCATATGCAGTATTAATTGCAGTAGTAGAAATAGAGTTTTGTTTGTTTTTGAAGAAAAAATTATATCCAATCATCATGGATCCATATTTTATAACCGACTCTTTAATGTTCTTAATTTTTAGGGCTCTCTTATCAAATTTTGCACCAGTTAATTTCATGACCGCCTCATTTTTCATCAATTTAAGAGTCAAAATTGGTCCTTAAGAACATAACCTTGTCACAACCCTAATTGATTCTTTATTGATCATGTGTGGCAGGTCTAACCAGATGAATATATCATTGATTCTTCTCAATGTATATCTAACCCATTCATCAACATAGCAGAAAATAGGAAAGTAGTTCCACACATCTATTTTCTTCTTCGTTAAACTTCCATACTCGAGTTCCAACATGAAATTATCTTCATTGGTAAGCTCATCTACCCACACTTCTGGGTGATCCCACAATAGTGGTTTACAATTTTTGGCCAAACTAGACATTGAAATTATTTTTTCTAACTAAATCTTCACATTCAGGCACCTATAGCGGCTAAACCATGAGGAATTTGAAGATGATGCACACTAGAGTCTCATCACATTTTGTCTGTAGATTCTAAAAATATTTTTTTTAGAAAATTTGGAATCAGATTGTACTTCTTTTTCCATCTCCCACGAAAACTATTTTTTTCATAAAACAACATTTTAAAAAAGTGACGCACACCGTATAACACATAATTTTTTTTCCATGAAGGATAAAATTTTAATTCTTTTCAATTTAGATTTTTAACTCTGATATCTAGTGCTTCCACTTGGTTAGATATTTTTTTATTGAATATTTTTTCTTTAATCAAGTTTCGAAGTCAAACCAATTATAATTCACACATAGCACAACTGTATAATGTGAAAATTTTTTTGTATATATCAAAATTCAATTTTATTTATTTTGTAAGATCAAGTACTTCAATATCTGGTGCACTCATATTTTTCAAAAAAAAATTTGATAATCTGCTATTTATTCACATATGCAGAACAAAGACCTTCATTTTCGATGAAAAACCTATGTTTAATCAAACTAAAAATATATATATAATAAAACCAAAACATATTAAAATTATATCCATTCGATAGCTCATTCCAAGAACTACCATAATCATTTCAAATATAATTTAAATGAATTCATTTGATCCCCCAAAAGGTAAATCAAAAGTGAGTTTTTATCAATATTTTGATAGGTGTAAAGGAGACTCATTTATAGACCTATGGTTTAAAAATAGCGAGGTTAGATCCAACAGGGTTTGATCTAAGGTAGTTTGATCAAACCCTCTTCAATTGAAATCCTTAAAATGGGATTTTTTAAGGCTTAAATCATTATATTTTCTAAAAATATGTGATTTCAACAAAAATGAGAATCTCTCAAAAATTGTAAACCACTATTATGGCAACACCCTTCTCCCAACTTTTCATGATTATATTTTTCCAATTTTTCATGAGTATACATCCTTATATCCTCAGTATGCATAACCCCAAAAGGAATGTGCAAAAATGCACCTTTTGGATCTGTCATTTTTTATTTATCAGGGTGCTTCTTAAATTTGGGACGAGGTCAATCCACTAACTTTAGTACTTGTAGGATGTACATCTTTCAATACTCTTGAAATGCTTCTAAAACTTAGGGCAAAGTGAAAAACTGTAAATACTTTAGATCTATGTCGGTTAGGGTTTCATGCAAAAAAATTGAATTGCTTCAACACGCCTCTTCTCCACTCTTCAAATGCTCAATCACAAATAAACTTTTCATAAGTTAAATCACTTATAAACGCCTTTTGAATGACCTAAAATATATTAATTGCATTGATTTGAAGTTAGGTCAAAATCTAATGAACCTAACTATAATGACATAGTCACCTTCAAAATCTCCACAAATCTTCATTACAAAATATTTTCCATTGGTGATTTCACCAATAGGTCAAGCATTTTGACCTACACCTTGTATCAACATGTTGAAGGCATCAACACCATATCTTTGGCAGCGACTTAATGATTGTCTATTAAAAATCCCCTTGAGCCAAAGCTCTTTATTTAGTTTTCAGAGGAAACATCTGCACCAGAAGTTGGCATAAAATCATTCTTAACCTCATTATCCTATTTCTTTTCCCAAATCTTGTTCATCTCTTTCTTCATCTCTATAGGATCAGCCTTATTCACTAGATCATTCTTCTTTACTAGATCAACCTTCACATTCTTGATTCTACAAAGTTTGGCTATATGTCTGGGTTTATTGCATTTGTGACAGATAACAACATTTTGAACAAGCCTACTTCCACCAACTCTAGATCTGCATGCATTAGCCTTATGCCCAAATCCAATGATGTATAATAATAGCCATTGAAATATTGAAACCTCGTTCCATTATTTTAACCATTCATTATCTAATTTTTGCATTCACTAGCCTTATGACAAAACATATTGCATGTATAGCACTAACCAAGAAATGATTGAACATTTTGATTCATTTTGCTTCTACAATCTACAACCTTATGTCCAAACTTATTGCAGGAATAACAAGAAACATTAAAAGATGGGTACCTTTGTGCATTTGGTTGTCTAATAGGTGGTCTTTCGAAGTCTTTTCTTTGATTCTAAACCTTCTTACCATTGCTCTTCTTGTCTCCAATCTTCTTTTGTTCATTGTTCTTATTTTTAGTGCTTGGTGTCTGATCTTCTTTTGAACTTTCTCTTTTTTCAAACCCTAATCCTCCTTTGTATTTAGAAACCTTTTGGTTTGCAAGCATATCATCAAACATTGCAGACCTCTTCTTGAATTTGTCTTTTTGATTCTTTGCTTTCTCTAGATCTAATCTCAAAGTCACAACCTCTTCTTCAAGTCTTTAACATTCTATAGATTTTCTTTTCAATTTTTCATTCAAGCATTCTTCAACTCTTTTTCCTTCTTCAACTTGCACTTTCAGTTTGGTGATTATCTCATTTGATTACTTCAACTACTCATTAAATTCCTTGTGTCTTTCTTTGAACTTCTTGATTTTCTCCCTCAACTTTTTGATGCATTCATCTACTTCCTTAACATTTTCTTTCAAATCTTTGTTCTCACTTTCAGTTCTTTCCAGATCTTCAAGGGCTAATCTGAGTTCTCCATTCATATCAACCATGCAATCTTCTTTAGTGAATCCTACCATAGGAATTTCTTCTATAGGGATTATATATCTCCTAGTAGTCATTTGTTCAACCTCCAAGATCTTCCTCAAGTGATTAAGCTTCTTCCAAGGAACCAAGCTCAGATACCAATTGTTGAACACCCAAAACATCGAGAGGGAGGTGAATCAATATTTCCTAAAACCACTTAAACATGTATTTAATACATTTCATTCAACTTGAAAAAAATTAAAGAGACAATTAAAGAATGCATCACATCATATAACACAAGAACACTAGATTTATATGGAAAACCTAAGAAGGGAAAAACCATGATGAGGATTAGCTCACAATATATTATAACTGATTACAAGATATTATAGAAAGTCTCACTGCCAGGTGGACTCACTATCCAAAGAATAAGAGAGAAATAACAAAAGGGTGGCTCACTGCCAAGATTTAAACTTGGAGATAGTTCCACTGAAGCTCAATATATTGACTTAACACATTTAATGTTTCTCAAGACTTACACCCACTCTACTCTTCTTCACATAATATTTGCATAATCTTCTTAATAATTTGCATCACACTTTCTCAACAACACACAAATCATCTCTACAACACTGAAATGAACTTAAATTTATTTGCATTACATCCATAAACACCTACAACATCAATTAGGTCAGGCTAATTAGATGAAACATGTAATACATCAACTTGTCCACTCAAGATCCAACCATACACACCTCATGGCATAAACCAAAACTTGTAACACATCAAAATAGGTTGGCAAAGACGTATAATGGCTCCAATAAGTTTGATCAAAACTTCCTTTAACTCTACATGACCACAAACCGTTTTAGGTTGACACCACTAGTGAAGCAACAATAAGATAACTAGCTATTCATGCATTACCTGACATGCAGGCCTCCAAAACACTTGCCATTTGGACCACTCATACTTCTAACACTTGTAAGCACTTCCACAAAACCACATAACCAAATATTCTTCCATGGTGGAATGTAGAGCATTCCAATCATGTACTCTACATCAATAACACTATCATTGTCAATTTTGATACTTTGTCATCATTATTTTCAATACGATAGGAAATAAATACGTGAAACTTTAGATTTGGATTCCTTCGATATACTCCAAAATTGCCTTAGAACCACATAACCTGATTCTGGATGGAGGAGCAATGTGGACCTCAAAACTAGTTCATGGTACACTGAAAACTCTACTCGAGACTTAGACAAATATCCAACAAATTTGTTTTGTTTTGGATCAAAACTCTTGCGCTTGTATAATGGATTTCCATCACCACAATCACTCATGCTCATCAAACAACAGTATATCAATGTTGACATCAATGGCAACACCATATATGCTCATGCTCATGTTGCCAACAATCTCATCAAAGATAAGCAAACTTCCAACACATCACTTGATCCAATGGCTTCCTTAAGATATTTCTCAATACTAATAGTTCTTATGCACTAGTAGACATCAAAATTTGGGGCAAGACATTTTCTAGCCTATAATTAATCAATTCAAATCCACACATCACATGTCAAATCTACACAAAAGGGTAAAATGTGTGGATCTTAGGATCAAACCCATGCAACACAAGATTTATTCACCAAAAGTGAAGAGCAAACTAGTTCAAATTTAATCATTATGCTTTCAATGTGTATAATAAGTTGCAATTCAAATATGATAACAAAAATGCTAGACAACTATCTATCAACAACCAAAATTAACAAAATAATTTTATTTCTATCATTCCCTTTTTTCAAATTTATCTTACATAATTTATCTCAACTCTAAATTAAATCAATTAATTATCTTATTCATAAAACCTTATTCTAGTATAAAATAATCTATGTATGTCTTACAATGTAAAAAAAAAGGGTATGGTTAAAATTTATATCCGTGTACCTTTCTCTTCAACCCTCATATACATTAAAATAATATCAATCTCAAATTCAAGACCCAAAATTGATAGTCCACTTTCCTTATTAAACACGTTTTCGATGATAATTATTCATTCAAGATTACTTTTCATATCTATTTAAAAATATGTATATATCATACGTAATTATAATTTGATAAACCTTTTGATAATCTATCCAAAATCTCCCATTTCATGTGACTTTAAAGCATCCTTCATTAATACTTTTAAAGTACAAATTCGATGTATCCCACACTGATTTGGAATTCAAGTCAAACAAATGTCGACATACTAATTATTCCAACATTATACAACTACCTATGCTCTATGGTACTTAGGAGTCAACGACACTAAGAGAGGAGGGGAGTCGGCCGCACACGTTAAGTTTTGTATACGCCGACTAATATTCTTCACCGACCATGTAAATTCGCAAAAGGACGGAATTGTTTTGCCAATGGTCAAAATTGGGTGGTTAGAATTTTGATCCCTATGTCGACATGTCTTATTAATGAATATTTGATTAATTCTACCTACTCGAATATATATAATCCTAGTCAAACAAATTATTGTTTATACAACATATAAAGCATACGTAAGCCCTACGAATGGTGGACCCAAGAACATGAATGTGAGTTCAAACATTTGGTGGTGGACAAGTAGGGTATTATTTCCCAACCATCTAGGGAATCCTCTAAGGAGGCAAACAAAATTTGGTAAAGAAAAACATCTTGTTACGAGTGTTTTATCTTATTAGGAATAGCATTTCCTTTTGGACAATCCAGGGTATGTTTAAGAGAAAGTGTTAGCGATTATGCCATAATTTATGGTGTGAGAGAAGTGTAGATGTGTAAGAGAACTTATTTCAAATTGTTTGGCCATGTCTATGGACCATTGGATGTTTAAGTCGTGGCTAACATTAATTCATAGATTTAGATATTAATTGGTGGTTTTTAGTTTTTCAATTTAAGTATATATTTGAGGTATGTGATGGAGAATTGTAAGTTGTAGTTACATTTATATTCTCAAATTATTATCTAAGAATTAAGTAATTGTATTTGTCTACATATTTAATTATGATTAATACAAGTTTGAGTCTTTTTGATGGTAGATTTTTTTTATCGATAATGATTTTTCTACGAACATTTGGTGTTTACATGATTTGCACTTCTATGTTTGATTATACATCATTACATTAATGTTATAAGCGTAATTGCATGTTTAATTGGATTAGATCTTTATTGTGTTGGTATTTTCATTGGGTCATTTACCTTATTAATTAAAATTTGGTACCAACTTAGCAATAACTTGATTTTAGGAGACATCTTTCTTATAACATGTGTATTTTTTGTGGTTGTAGTGGAAGTATTTTTTTAATAGTTTTACATATTTAGGTGTAGTTAGAAAAAACATCGCAAGCACACCATGTTCAAAGATTTAGGAATTCAATAGCTTTAGGTACAAGCAGTGGAAAATAAAAATAGATGATCCCTTAGAGGAAGAATTCAATGGAGGGATATGAATGACAAGAAATTCTTTGTTGGTTTATTAGTTGAAGATTTGAAGAAGCTTGAAAAGAAGGCTTAAGGATTAATACAACTATGCCTCTTCAATTTTATCTTTATGAATGTCTCCTAGGAGACTTCTACATATATCTTATGAAGAAGCATATATGAAATTTAAAAAACTAAGAGTCTTGCTAATAAGTTGTATAGAAAACAAAAAATATTGCTTGAAAATGGGGGAAGGAGATTGTAGTTGAGAATTTAAATGCTTTTAATCTTAATTTGAGAGAATTAGAAAACATAGATGTTAAGTTTGATGAAGGGGATAATTGTATTTTTTTGGTTTTCTATTTACTTGAATCTTGGTAGAATCTAATAATTTCAACTAGTGGTATTATTGTAGAGCCTAAGATGGATGCTCTTGTTGCTACTTTTCCCAATGAATAAATGATGTAAAATTCCATGGGAAAGGCTTCCATGGATGGCCTACATGTTTTATGTAGACCAAAGGAAAAATATGGTAAGGAAAAAAAGGAT
This sequence comes from Sequoiadendron giganteum, assembly GCA_007115665.2. Lineage (NCBI taxonomy): Eukaryota > Viridiplantae > Streptophyta > Pinopsida > Cupressales > Cupressaceae > Sequoiadendron > Sequoiadendron giganteum. The sequence goes on from CM021108.1 coordinate 590,515,530, forward strand.
AACAAGAGGTCTAATTGAAAGAAGGAATGTAGAAATAAGAAATATTTTGAAGATTACTCTAATGATAAGTCTTATGATGATGAAAATAATCTTCTATTCATTGTTGATAACAAAATCTACCACCAAAGAGACTCAAGCTTCTGCATAATAAAAATATATTGTCTCTTTTGGTTTCTTGTCTCACATGACTCAAGTCGCATAATTGTTCTCTACATATAGAGCATATGATTCTAGTGAAGCATTCCTTGGTGGCAATATATTGTGTTAGATTACTAGAAAAAAATATAAAACTAGTGTTTAGTGAAAAAATTTAAATACCTCATAGATGTGTTGCACATTTTAGGATTAACATTATATTTACTATTGGTTTCTAAAATTAAATGATGTTGAAGCGCATGTCATATTTGACATGAGTGGTTATATGTTAGCTAGATGAAATCTAGTACTAGCTAAGGAATGCTAGTGTGCTACTCTATTTAAGCTTGATGCATCTACTTATTGTAACCCAACCTAAGCAACTACGAACTAATTTTCATGTATGTTGTGGCACCACTTGTTGGACCCCATTGATGCATCAAAAGAAAAAAATATGGAATTACAAAAGAGAAGACAACATAAAACCCGAGCATAATAATTTGATACATAATTTAGAGATATTACTCATTATGGTGATCAATCATGTATTAATCTATTCATTAACAAGATGATGCAACATAGGCTTTGTCTCCTTAAGGGTTATTAGGAGAGTTATGTGTCGAATCTTTCACCTTTACATTCATTTATGAAAAATTCAAATATTTAAATGGATTCATTGTTCTAGATCTTAACATGAAGATATTATTTTAACTAAAATTACCTCTTATATACTTTAGTTTTTATTATATTTCTTTATATTATTGTAATGACAGAAAAAGTATTCATTTTCCTTGCTTGATTTGGAAACAATTAATGATAAATTAGACTTAATATCGCATTGATCTAGTATTTTAATGTGTTTTGGACACATTCACATGGAATTTAAAGACCTAATAAGCTAAATGGACCTAATTGTGGCCATAATTTAATGTTGTAAAGTATATTTATTTACACTTTCACATTCAATTTTGAGCCCTCTTGTATTTATGACCTTTAGGTCATCATTAATAGGCCCCTGATACCCTATATTGTGTATCGTAAGGAATATTTTAACCAAAATCCTAACATAGACATCAAATAAACTTAATTTCTTAACACATGGACACTTTCTCTCTCCAAAAAGTCCCTATGGGACCCATACGCCACCTTTGGCATATGAGTCCCATTCAGGTGAGACCCATACACCACAGATGGCGTATGAGTCCCATTTGGCCTATTTTTAAGGGTTTGAGCAAGAGATCTAGGTTTTAAGTTCAAATTTCATGAATTTCGGCGTATGAGATCTAATTAATATGATATTAGATGGATTGACTATATAAAAAAGGTCTCAAATTATTATTTCATTAATCATTAATGATATTAATTCAATCACTCAAGAGTTAACCATTCCAAGACTTCACAAGATCTTCAAGGGGGCATTCAAAGGAAAAATTATCCATCAATTATTGTAGAAATCCGAGATCCGTCATCATTTTAAGGTTATCAAGAATCACACATGCTATTGATCTAGTGTTGTGATGTAGCATTGAAGATCCAAGATCAAGATCTACATCCTTCATGGCCATTTCATGTTGAGTTCAAATTTATAAGACATCATTTACAAGGCATCATTCAAGGTATCATTGTTCATGTTTCATGTTTCATTTCCTTGTTTTATTATTTCATCATTTGGTTTAATTACCTAAACGAGCTTTGACCAAGGCAAACCCCTATTCACTAACAATCAACAAGATTGTCTCCTCTTTACATGTGTGATTGCAGATCTAGGTGTCTTGGATCTTTAAGAACCCTTGAAGATTAGGTCACAATCTTGGAGAAAATTGTTGGAGTTTTCCCCTCATTTGCAAGGTTGCTATCTTCATAAAAAGTCACCTAAAGGTCCAAAGTCATTAGTTTCAAATCTGAAAATCAGGTCAAGTAGAAAGAGAGAGGATTGAAGAGTAGATCCAAACCTTAATTCTCTGAAAAAATAGAATGGGACTAATATGCTAGAAGTGGCATATGAGTCCCACTACAAGAATTTTTCAATATTTTTGCAGATTTGGAATCTATAGTGCTAGAAACTAGTTCTAGACCAAAAACCCTAATCTAAGACCGATATGCCAAAAGTGGAGTATGAGTCAAAGTATGCTTTAAATTGATATTTTTAGAAATTCATAGTTTTTTTTAGGTCTTCACAACTTCCTAGGTGCACCATTCTAATTTCTTATCTTTTTATTATGTTTTGCATGCATTTGTAGGTCATATATTCAAGTTTCATGCATCACTTGGTTTAAACATTAGATCTTGCATTCCATTATCTTTTCCAAGCCCTAGCTTGGTGGTGAACCATTCATTAGTCTCTAATCCGGCCCTAGGATACCTTATTGCAAGATCCCTTTCTCTCTCTACATTCAGATTGAGATCTCTAAGGTGTCATTGACTATAGCAAGTGTGAAATAGGAACCCTACCCTTGTGTTATATTCCTCAAAGTTGGGGCATACTATTTTAATTGCCACAATTATATATCTTTGAAATATAATTTTCTTTCAATTTTATTAATCTATTATTAGTACAAGTGGACATCGATATAAATTTAAAAGTCCATTTCTTTTCAATTAATATTTTTAAATTGGCTCACTTTGTTTGGTGCATTCTTTACCAAGGTAAAAGCACAAAGTTGTGTCACACTTTATAAAGGAAATGACCAACACTGATCCAACTTTTAAACTTGAATTACTAGAAAGTGGCATATATTTTTTTAATTTTGAAATGATGTAAACTCTAGTAAAATATGTATTTTTTTGTAGGAGAAAGTTGTTGGATTTGTCTCCTCATTTGCAAGGTTTCTATCTTCATAAAATGTCACCTACGGGTCCAAAATTAGTAGTTTCAGATCCAAAAATTAGGTCAAGTAGAAAGAGTAGGTATTGTAGAGCATATCCAAACCCTAATTCTCTAAAAAAGAAGAATGGGACTAATACACCAAAAGTGGCATATGAGTCCCACTTTAAGCATTTTTTAGGATTTTTGCAGATATGGAATCTATAGTGCTAGAAACCAATTCTAGAGTGAAAACCCTGATCTGAGACTGATATGCCAAAAGTGGAGTATGATTCAAAGTATGCTCTAAATCAATATTTTTAGCAATTCAAAGTTTTTTTCTGGTCTTCACAGCTTCCTAGGTGCACCATTCTGATTTATTATCCTTTTGTTATGTTTTGCATGCATTTCTAGGTCATATATTCAAGTTTCATGCATCAATTGGTTTAAACATTAGATCCTGCATTCCATTATCTTTTCCAAGCCCTAGCTTGGTGGTGAACCCTTCATTAGTCTCTAATCTGGCCCTAGGATACCTTATTACAAGATCCCTTTATCTCTCTCTATGTTCGGATTGAGATCTGTAAGGTGTCCTTGAGTGTAGCAAGTGTGAAATAGGAGCCCTACCCTTGTGTTATATTCCTTAAAATTGGGGCATACTATTTTCATTGCACAATTATATATCTTTGAAATATAATTTCTTTTCATTTTATGTAACACCCATCCATTTTGCTTTCTTGACTAGATAGTGTGTCCTGGTTTTTTTAGCTTTGACTTATATTTCTAGATATTCAGATATTTAATCTTGTGTGTGTATTTGATCACTATTTATAGAGCGAAGAACTATTATGTGATGTGATTTGGTTTATCTGATGCTTTAGTTTACATGTTTGAATTGGTGTAATGATGTTAGTTGATATAACATGTAATTTCTTGTGAGATTATTGGATTACGATGGAAGTGTTAGTTTTGATGATTGTATTGGTGAAGGGGATGGGATCGCATCACTCGTTTGTGAGTGCCCTACAATTCTGTGTTTTACTCTTCACAGTGTGTATTTTATGTTGTTTATATTATATAATGTTGTTTACTATGTTTTGAGGTTTACAGGTACATGGCATTGACTCCATCTAGTTTCACAGGTTTGAGCATGTCGATCCAACAGTTAAGTTGAATGGGAGATACTAGCTAGGTAACTTGTGTCAAGTCTACACCCTAGCCTTAGTGTTTCATCAATCATTTGTGTCAAGTCGTTGTTTGCCATACTTTAATCTTATTTAATTCTGAAGGGATTCTTGATTTGGAAATAAGTATTTAGAATTATCAAGCATTAAATTATGTTAATGGTTGTTTAATTAAAATTATACTTTGTTGATAGAAAATTATTATTTAAATTAATTGATTTAAATTTAATTTATTTAATTAATTAAATTTAATCCATGGGGATAAATTTAGTTATTAAATAATTTAATTAATTAATTAAATGGGATGTAAGGAAATTAAAAGAAAGAAAAGAATTGAAATTAATTTTGGAATTTAATTTCAATTTGTGGAAATTAATTTTGAATTTGTAATTAAATGTTTATTTAAGAAATTAGTTTCAAAATCTTGGAGTTAAATTAATATTTTAAATTATTAAATTGCATGCGAACTAGATTTGATTGTTGAACATATTTTCAATTATGCCAACATGTGTAAGTTTAATGAGAGGATATTTTTGGAAAAATGGCACAGGGAATGGTTTGAAGAAATTTTTGGTTGTGGAATTGAAATTGGAAACTTCTATTGATGTTGGTTGTGCTTTTGGATTGTTTTCTTGCTTGGATTTACTACATGGTTGAAGAGAAATTGTGAGATCTTTGGAGGAGGCTTTGCATCAAAAATATTCTTTTCATGTAGCTTCAACACCAGGTTTTATTTTGTGGTTTATTGTTCTTAAATTTTTTGAATTAAATTGGTAGTGATTAAAGAATTGATTGTTAAATTTGTTTTAGACAAGAATTTATTATTAGAAGAAAGGAAATAAATAAATAAGGGTATGAAAACCGAAATTTTGTTTGGTTAAAATTTTGCTAGTTTTTGTTTTGTTTAGGGCTCCAAGCAGTGTAGGGGGAAGCGTGGGAGGCGTTCACTCCACAACTGCCCCCATAAGGGGACAACTGTGGAGGGAGACCTCTATAGCTACTCCCCAACCATATATTGGTGCGGCCAAGCTGGGAGAGGGTCAGTTGGGATAGCTACCCCTCCCCACAATGAATATGAAGCGGCGATATTGCTAATTCATCTATCCCCATTATTGGGGTTTTCATGCATAGTACAAACCCTCGATTGAAAAATTGTGTCTGTTGTTTTAATGGTGAATTATGTCTTTTATTTTAATATATAAATAATATATATTATATAGTATATATATATATATATATTATATACATTGAGTATGTGTATGTATATATATGTATTATGTATTTATGTTATTGTATATATGTGTTTAACATTTGGTGCATATTAATTTCAATATGATTAATTTGGTAAAATAGATTATATATATATATATATTTAATTAATGTTGTTATGGATTACATGTACAATTAAACGTATAGATAAAGTTGTATACTTAATATGTCTTATTAAATAATTATTTGCATGCAATGAAAGATATAAGAAAATATTGAAATGTTTATGTTACATGTAATATATACATTAGAATGTATATTTAATGGTTTGAATAATTGGATGCATGCAATAAAATTTTGGAAGGGTAAACTCATAGATGAAATGGACATAGTGTGTAGTTGGAAAGCTAGAAGAAATATAGGATTTGCTTGGGAGATTGAAAAGATCTACTTGTAGAGGACTTATGTTGGTTTTAAAAGTAAACAATGAATTTGATTTAAATTATTTGAATTAGTCTATCTTTTATTTGTAAATTAAAGGAACTTATTTAATTATTTCAACTATTTTGAAAGGGCAATAGTTTTATTATATTTTTAATGGAATATGAAAGAGATATGGATTTAGAATATCCAAAAATAGTAATATCTCCGTGATTGCCTTTTAGATTTATTTTCCTCGTATTTCCCAAAGGGATGTGAGTTCAAATTTTTTAAGATTCCCTATTATGGAAATGAAAAAGGGTTATATGATAATTTGAGTTAACCCAGTTATTGTGTCTTTGACTTTGTCAATATTCCTATTGGATGAGTATGGATTTAGGAAATCCAAATATTACATTTGAATTATGACCTCAATAATTTTTGTAGCTAATTCATCAAGTTGTGTTTTGGGATATGGGATTAAGTGTTAGTCCAATATTGTAAGTCTTCTAGAGGATCTTAGAGGATGAGGGTTGTCGATTCATTATGTCAACTAGTTGTTTTTTCCGTGGGTAGTGCATGGTGTCTTTTTAGTAATTACCCAGTTTCCACGAACGGGGATGTTTTGTACCTCCTTTGGAAGGAGTGGACTACGTATTTTTTTTCCTCCAAGTTGTTGGAGTGAGTTTCATTATTTGTTTCCTCCTTGTGATGGAATGGTTATGATGCCTAGGTTGTATGCACTTTTGATTCCCTTGGTGATTAGATTTTTTTTGTTTTGTCGAATAAAAGAGTGGCTTCTAGTAGGGGCCAGAGCCCGTAAGAGGTAAGGTTTGGGTAGCCTTTGGAAGTAGTTTAATCAAGTGATAACTAAAATTGTAATGAAAATTTAGGGAGTACTACATACTAAAAAGATAAGTTCTAGCCTCACTCATAGTCGCAAGTGCTAGTTAAGGCTTGGAGTGAGTGGGAAGGCCTGAAATGGAAAGGTCATCTATCTTGTTAATACAAGAGGTATTTGATTTTGCACTAGTAAGTATGAGGGCCGAGGGTCAGTAGAGGCCACCAAGAACACTGGAGCCTATGAAGATCCGTTGAGGGTAACTTATTATGAGTTGTGCGATGACACTCTGTCTAGGACAATAGTTAGTTTATGTTTTATGTGTATGGTTCGCTAAACATACTTGATCTATTTTGTGTCTGGAAGCAATGTGACCTATGTCAGTGATGTGTGAGTTGTACTTGTTTAGTTCATTTGTTTGGTTGTGTTAGTATGAGTCTGCCTTTGGTTAGAGGTTGTAGATATTTTTCCATGTTGCGTTGTTACTATCTCCTAGCATGGGGGGTGGGCCTTCGGGTACCACTTTGTTGGGTGGAACATGCACCATACACCATTGGGACCCATTTATCTTCAATACTTGGTGGTGAGACATCCAAATGGACAGCTCACGGTCCTTGCGTTTTATTCTTGTATTGTAATATTTTAATTTGTAAAGTTATTTTATCCCTCTTATGTTTATTAGGTGGAATTTTGTAATTGTAACACATATGTACTATTGCCTCATTTTGGAAATGAGTGTTGTAACTATTTTATTATGTTAAAGATTATGAAATTGTATCCTGGAATTTTATCTCATTATTGTATGTTGTATTTGTATGTTGTATAAATGCTTATTGCTTAAAGTAATTTAATGCTATGGTTATACGTAAGATGTATGTGTGGGTTTAAGTAATCCCAACCTTGTAGCCTTAGAGGTTGTTGTTAATTAGTAAGTGAATGTGTATGTTAATTACACTTTAAAATAAAAATAAAAAATTGGTTTGCTTAAGTCAATAATTACAACTTCCTTTAGGGTTACTTGGAGGGACATTACATTTTAATAATGTATTATTAGTACAAGTGGACATCGATACAAATTTTAAATTTCTTTTCTTTTTAATTAATATTTTAAAATTGGCTCACTTTGTTTGGTGCATTCTTTACCAAGGTAAAAGCACAAAGTTGTGTCACACTTTATAAAGGAAACAACCAACATTGATCCAACTTTTAAACTTGAATCACTAAAAAGTGGCATATATGTTTTGAATTTTGAAATGATGTAAACTAGTAAAATATGTATTTTTTAGTATATTTTATGCTTATATTTAGAAAAATAAAATAAAAATTAAACTACTTTCTAATAAATTAACACTATAATTTAGTTGTTGATAAAATGCTAAAAAGTGAAGTTGCACAAGACGTCAAACTTTTTTTAGTAATTTTTTTTGTCTTTCAATTTTTTATGTGTATTTATAACTTGAAACTATAGTGCATGGATATAATTTTTTTCCAATTTTGATAAATATATATTTTTAAATAAATATTAAAATGTGCGTGAATCAAAAATAGTTGTTTCCATTAGACACCAACTTTCATACTAAATATTTATCTAAAATGGAAAAAAATTATACCATCTTGAAATAGATTTTTTTATCTAGTGCATCATATTTTTTTCATTTTTTTAAAATAAGTTTTAGTATTTTTCCTTGGCATGGTAATCAACCTAATATTTTGTGCTAATAACCTAATTTTAGTAAAAATAAAAAATAAAATATAAATAATAATTAGATTATTAAAATAAATATATGTTTGAAAACTAAACTTATGGATCTACAAAAAGGTATTTTTATATTTTTTTAAAAATGTTATTTAGATTAGCAAGAGTTATTGAAACTTCAAAGTTTTCAAATAAATTTATTTTTCTGGTAAATTGGACTCAAAGTGGTGCTCTATATACTTTTAGCCAACAATTTTAGTTGAAAAAGTTGTGGAAGTATCTAACTTAGCTACAATGAATCTTACTAGATCATATGTTTGACCAAATTTGGTTTTTAGGTAGAAATACTTAAATTCATTTGTGCTGATAAGTTGGCTAAAAGTGTGACACATTTTTATGCTTTTACCCACCAAGGCCTTTCTTTAGGTGACCATTTGGCTCATGTGGACATTACTATTCCCCATTGTCTATTTTGTGCACAAATTCAATCCTTCAAGAACCTCTTTTGGTTTTTCCTTGAGCATAGAAGGCTTGGAATTAGATTCATGATTATTTTAGGCCTTTTAGAATGTCTCCTTTTCTTGGCATACGTTTCTTCTAGGATACTAGACATATCTCTTGCATAAGTATACCTATATTTTGTATGATTTTATGGTGGAAATTCTCTTTAGTATTTGGAAAGATACAAATAATTCTATTATATTTGGTTGTTCTATTAATACTTATTATTAACTATATACTGGATCCATGATGTTATCTAATGTACTTATGCAGATTTAGTTGCAAGCTAGTAAAGTGGCACATGAAGCTATGCATCTATAGGAGTTTTTGGATAATTGGGTAAATTCATCTTGCACAATTATTATAATCCTTTTGTATCTCTCCTCTCTTCTTCAAGAGAATTGACATGGACATAGCCAACTTTCTAGATGTGAAAATGGATACCACTTCCATAGCACATGTGGTTCTCAACACATAATTTCTACATACAATGTAACTTGTGGTGGATGGTGTTATCCTTCTAGGATACCTTTCAATCTTGTATTTTCCTCCTCTCAAGGGTGTCATGATGCTCCTAGCTAGTGTAACCTTGAAAAGGTCCTCCACCTAGAGATGGCCATCTCTTTTGCTCATGCTCAACAACCATTGGATAACCTTCTTGAAGAATAAGGTGCTCTCAATAGCTAGGAGCAAATTTTTTTCTTTAGCTTCTTAGAATTCATTGGGTTTGGCCTTATTTATGCTTCATTTTTTGTTATGGACTTGGTCCCACTAGAATTTGTGGGTGTGCTTCTCTATCACCCTTTTTTTGTGTGAATATTTTACTATTGTCCCTAATTGAATAAATTTGTGTGTGAATTCTAAGCCTTTCTCCAAAGAACTTCATATTCACAAGCTATACAAGGTTTTATATCTTAGAATGAAAAGACAAAGATGCAAGACACATTTGAAACTTTCTTTTATATTTATCCTAAATGTGGCTAAAGTCCAAATATTACAAATTTATATCCATGTTGACTATGAGGCTAAGGATTTTTTTTTATTCCCTATTCTCTATTCTCTATCATTTATCACTATGCATACTTATGATTCACCAATAGAAGGATTTTCATTCCCAACTTGTCCTCTCAGAGATCTTTCATATAGTTTTTTGACTATTGGAGGAGAATGGTGTAGCAAAATTTTCCCAACCTCTACTTAAAGGCTTTCATGTGTATTTATTATGTGAATGCCCATTAAATATATGAAGGGATCATATTATTTATGGTTTTATTTCTTAAATATTTCTAAGATCTTTTCATGTGACATTCATTTTATATCGAGTTCCTATTTTTGGGAAAAACCTCTATTTTTCAAGTACATGATAGTAGAATTTAGTCTCTCTTTTTTTAGTTTTATTTCCCTTTAATTTGAGTTTCCATGCAACCTTTTTTTAACTTGTATTTTTTATTTTTCTTATTAATAAAGTTTTTCCAATAAAAAAATAACATTCTAGATCATTCAAAGGGCATGAATATGTCATAATTGTAAGGAAATACTATACTAGTTTGAGGATGGTTTGAAAAATGGAATGATATATATTTTGTACAATTCAATACTATTTTGAAGTTAAATTTTTTTTTAGAAAAAAAATTCAATAAATATGTATAATAGTAGTGTATATATAATGTAAAATAATAATAAAAAATATAAAAAAAAGACAATACTCAATATTTGTATGTGAAGATATTTTATAATAAAAACTCAACATGATAATTTTCTTCACTATTATATAAAATTTAATTGTCCTTCAATAGAATAATGAATCTCATTCTTCACTATAAATCTTGTGCTTATTAAAGGTATATTTAAATTTGGATTACACATTGTATCAATCACAAAAAAGATACACATGAGCTCTTTAAAACATTAAAAAAAATCAAAACAACACATGAACAATTTATAGCTTAATCAATAGAAAAAGTGGGGCCCACTAATAATTACATGAATAGAACTTCTAGACTTTATTGAAAATATTAATCTCTTTTTTAATAGGATTCTAATGGTAGACTTTCCTAAAGCTCACAATTGAACAATTTGGGAGATGAAGAAGCTATTGCATGTTGGATTCATAGTACTCTAAAGATTAAAAAATCATAGAAGATAGAGATTGGCATGATATTCTTCACCTAGCTAGACCAAACACCCTATTGACAACCCAACCATTCATAAACATAAAATAAATCACAACTAAAAAATGGAAAATAACTATGACAGAAAAATAATGATATGATATTTATTGATTCTCAAAAAGAATGAATTATAATACAATACAATTGAATTATAACATTTTAGACCTTAGTCATTTGATAGCAAACATGTAATTATATAATTTAAATGATACTAAAATAAACATTGAACTATATATTGCTCTCTCTACAACCTTCTTATGTGACATTCAAGTTACAAAGTTTAAGACAAGAAAAGGACTTTGTTAAAAATATTTTTTAGATAGATATATATGCACTCTTAGGGTTCCACCATTAAATAGTTTTTTTAAATATTGCTAATTGTTTACAAATATTCTTCCCATAGAAGCATCAACATGAGACCAATACAAGCTCATGCAAGCACAACAATGAGAACAATACTAGCTCCTTTCAAGCAATTGCACTAGAAACCACATATGGAAGGCCAAGAGTAACAACTTATAAATCCACTTATTTAGAAACCACCTCCACACTAGAAGCTAACTATGGAAAACCAAAAGTCATAACGTAGAATTCTATATTAGATGTCCCTTTGGGATTCGAACTAGGGTCTCCACAATGAAAACTCAATGCTTTAATCAATTAAGCTCAACCCCTTGAATTATTAAATAGTTTTAGAAATGTGTAATCTCATTTTTTTCTAATGGTTTAGAAGCTATAACATGACTTGATATGCAAGATATTTATCTATCTAATGAAATATTATATAATATTTTATATAACTATCATGATGAAATTTGTATATTCATGTCAAACTCCATTTAGTTTTAGGATCATTTTAGTGGAATGTTTTGATATAATGACATCAAAAAGTTCATTTTTTAACTAAGTTTGCTTCACTTATTAATTCCTATTTATTTTTATTTAGTCTTATTTACACACATTTTTTTATAAATTCAACCTTATTCTAGTTCTAATTGCATCTATTTCTACACATTCATCTTATTATTAGTCTAGATTTCCATGCATTTGATTCTAATTTTCAAATTTGTATTTCCTTATCATAGGTCAAATTTAAAATGCTTAAGTTCAATACTAAGGGGTTTGGGATTGACCCAAAATGAATTTTAGGGTTCTAACTTCTTGCACCACCCTTTTTTGGTGAAAATGTCTAACACTATTTTTTAAACGTTAATATAAACACTTATTCACCTTATTTTTTTGAAATAATATTATAATTTTTTTAATTTCAACTATTAATTAAAGGTAAATTAATTGTATCCTTATTTAATTAAGCTAAATTTGTGTAAACATGATTTTGTGTTTTTAAATCTTTAAGTATATGCACTCTTTATAGAGTGCATCACACAAATATGAAGCTTGATTATTATTAAGTCGAGAGGCATCTATAGTGGTAGCCAAAAATCTATGTAAAGTTTTTGCAAATTGCATTTAAAATGATGTACATATGGTAGTACAATGAAGTGAAATGGTGGACATTAAAGATGGATTGATGTGCATTGTGAAATGAAGAGTCATGAAATTGTAGCTGGTGGTATTGCTAGATGTTGATGTCGATAATGGTAAGCATGGTGATCATCAAAATGTAACTACCAAGAGAGTGGAAGTGTCTGCCATCTACAGATTGTAAATAAATTGTGCTTTTAGGTATTCACCCATTTTTTAGCAGCATATATTTTTGGAGTCACGTTTGATGCATAGTAACGTTTAAATATTTTAGACCTGCATAGTAGCATGGGAATTGTAATCCTTCCCAACACTAATGGTAGAGATCAATTAAGGTCACCTCCTTTATAAAAAAAATATATTGTGTGAGTGTTCCATGAATTTCCCCTCCAAAATTTGACCATTTTTCTTAACATCATTGAAGGTAAGTCGCTTGTTGTGGTATCATTGATTTTTATTTTTTTGAATCTGTTTGAAGCTAGATCATAATAATGCTAAACCTATCACTAGTTTTGGAATTCAATAGATCCTCTATTATTTTATTTGGGAAAAAACTTAGCTTCAAATCAATACATTAAATGGATCTATTGAGAATGTTTTAAGGAAATTTTAAGAAAATGTAAATTGTAGGTGTTGTTGGAATATTTAGTTATTCTGCAATTAGAAGACCTAGCAAGTCAACACCCCCACATTAGACTGAAGACCTTTCAACTTGCAGCCAATGTATACCTGGCATAAATTTATTTTGGTAGGTTAATTTGAATTTGAAATGGAGTGCATGTTTTTGAGTTTGAAATAGTTGTTACAACCTACAACAATTAATGTGGTAGGTTAATTTGAAATTTGAAAGAAGCGCTCATTTTCATGAGCATTTTGAAAATAAGATAAAACGAATGTTTTGTATTCGTTGGAGTTAGAAGAAGAAGAAGTTAGTTTCTGAAGTTGAACATACAACAACAAATGAAGTGGAGAATATTCAGCACAAAACACTGACAATAGTAGCACAAAAGGAATGTTTTAGCAGACGTAGTGCATTATCAGTTGCAGCTACAGGATTGTAGTAGTTTATGTTTTTAGTGTGAGAGTAGCACCATATGTACTTGACATCTTTCCAAATAGCTTAGTTTTATTTTGTTCATGTAAATCAGAAAACATCCTCTGAGTTATTGTATTTTGTGAAGAAACAAGGAATATATTTAAATCTTTTTCTGTGTGTTTAGTTTTGTTGTCAGAGTGCATATTATGTGTTTATTTTTGAGTCTATCCATACAGTCACAACATTGTTTCCTATTTTTTTTTGTACCCCTGCCTCCCAACAAGTGGTATCAGAGCCCTTTTTTTCTAGTTAGTAAGTTTATTGTGGGTGTATTGGGTAAAGCCCTAGGTTATCTAGGCATTGTTTAGTTTTCTCAAATTTGAGAAATATGGCAGGAGGTGATAGCAAAGGTTGGCAGTAGCCACCAAACTTTGATGGGCAGAATTATGACATATGGGCTAAGAATATGAGAACCATCTTAGTTGCAAATGACCTATGGGAGTTGGTCATAAATGGGTTCAATGATATTACAAACCCAAATGTATTTGCATCCCTTTCAAATGCACAAAATAATCAATTGAAGGAGACCCGAATGAAGGATGCAAAAGCCCTCAGTTTGATTGAGGTAGCCTTGAGTGAGGCTATTTTCCCATGTATTGCAGCATCAAAATATGCAAAGAAAGCTTGGGATATATTGAAAAATAGTTATAAAGGGACTGACAAAGTGAGGTTAGCTAAGTTGCATCTCTTAAGAAGAAATTTTGAGACTTTACTAATGAAAGATGATGAGTCAATTTCATATTATCACACTAAGATTTCAACCCTTGTAAATCAACTACGAATCAATGGAGAAACAATGGAAGAGCAAAGGATTGTTGAGAAAATCCTAAGAAGTCTGCCTACTACGTTTGATTATGTAGTTGTTGTCATTGAAGAGGCAAAGGATTTGTCTTAGATGACTTTAGATGAGTTGATGGGTTCACTACAAAACCATGAGCAGTGGTTGAATAGATCTGCTCCTTCCCTAAAGAAAGCATTCAAATCTTAGACCAATGGAAGAGGTCGGGGAAGAGGAAGAAACAATAGAGGAAGAGGTCAAAGAGGTAGAGGCAAAAGTAATTTTGGAAGAGAAAGTTCTAACAGCACAAAGGAGTCGAGCAACTCACACTTAGCAAACCAATACCAGAGGAAGAACAACAGTTCAAACTAGAGGAATGACAAAATGATTGTGCGGTGTTATTACTATCACAAATATGGCCATTATGCTAGTGAATGCAGGAAGAAGCAACGTGACCATGGAGGCCAAAATGCTAATGTAGCTAATGAGAACAAGGTCAAAAATGATAAGCAGTCAAATGTTTTCATTGTATGCAACCTTGTTGAATGTATTAGTGAGGGATTTTGGTAGTTGGATAGCGGATGCAACAACCATATGAGTGGTAACAAGAATTTATTTTCCTCCATTGACAACAATATAAAAACTGAGATCAGAATGGGAAATGATGAGAAATTACTCCTCATTAGAAAAGGTGTAATCAACATCCAAACCAAGAATGGTGAAAGGTGAAAAATCTAAGATGTTTATTATGCCCCTGGTATGAAGCATAATTTATTGAGCATTGGAAAAATGGTCCAAAATGGCTACAAAATCTTGATGGAGAACGAAGAATGAAAGATATTTGAAAAAAGAGGTAGCAAGAAAGTGATGGTTGTAATGCAGATGATGAGAAATAGAATGTTCCCTCTCAGGGTGCACATAATGTCTATAATAGGAACAATAGATTGTCAACAACAACATTTTTCATCAGCACTCACAAAAGTCACACAACAGTTGGTAGTTGAACAACAGTCTACATTCAAGACAGTCATCAAAGACCCATCCAAACTATGGCACTTAAGGTATGGGTACTTAAGCTCTTCAAGTTTGATTTTATTATTTAGGAAATGAATGGTTAGGGGTTTACCATCCATTTTAGGAAAACAACATAGGCAACGATTTCAATCTGGGTATTCTAGGAGAGCAAGAGAACCTCTTGAGTTAGTGCACTCATATTTGTGCGGACCCATGAAAACCCCCACATTAGGAGGAAACACATATTTCATGACTTTTATAGATGACTATAGTAGAAAAATATGGGTCCATTTTTTGTAAAAAAAATTGGAAGCCTTTGAGAAGTTTAAATGGTTTAAGGTAGTAGTTGAGAAGGAGAGTGGTCACTATATCAAATCCCTTAGGATAGATAGAGGGGGAGAGTAAATCTCCAATGAATTCCTATTTTTTAGTAGGAATGAGGGCATTCACAAATAATTCATAAATAGGTATACTCCATAGCAAAATGGAGGGGCTGAGAGGAAAAATAGGACCATTCAAGATATGGTGGCAAGTATGCTAAAAGAAAAAGGGCTATCACACATATTTTGGGGAGAAGTTGTAGCAACAGTTGTCTATATACTTAATAGATGCCCCACAAATGATATCCATGATAGGATTCCACAAGAGGCGTAGACAGACAGAAAATGGAGTGTTGAGAACCTAAGAATATTTAGGTGTGTGGCATATGCATTTGTGCCAAAAGAGAAGAGGCATAAATTTTATGACAAAGGAGAGAAATGCATTTTCATAGGCTATAGTGAGGAGTCAAAATCCTACAAATTATACAATCCCATCACCAAGAAGGTTGTGATAAGTAGAGATGTTATTTTTATTGAGAATGAAGCATGGGATGGATCAGTGAATGACACAATGGGTATTTCAGTTACAATACCCCTTGATGATGAAGAAGATCCAAATGATAGCAACATATGGGGAGCTCAAGAGAGCAGTAGCTTAGAGAGAAACTACCTGATGGGCAGCCCTATACCTCAAGAGAAATCTTTCTCTTTCCAAGACCTATTCTCTAGTCTTCCTAGGGTATTCCTCTCTACCCTACTCAGGTATCACTCCTAAACCCCTCTCACCATGTAGGACTTATTAGCTCTCAAAAACGCAGGTTTGAACCATGAAAGGTTGCCAAGCTTCCACAATGTTTTAGGGTAACAAAACAAGGTTTTGGAATAACTAAACCTTCTACTCCTTAGATGCTACTAGACCTAGGTGGGTATACCTATTTGAATTAAGCAGATTTGACTTTTGAACCTCTCCTACTGCCCTAATTTATCCAAGATGGAAAATTGAAATGGATAAAATAAAACGATTTTGGTACAACTAACACAATAATATTTTAAAACTACAACCTAAAATGCTCAAAAATAACAGATAAAATATTGTGAGTGAAACTAAAGGATGGAAACGAAAAGACCAATGCCTTATAGGGTTTACAGAGTCAAGAAAATCTAAAACAAGTTTACTTGTTCTGGCAGACATTCAATTTGTTTAACATTTTATTTGGTTTATAACTTGTATAAACATGCAATATTGTGATTACTGAGTTCTTCTTAATAATCCAATTGATATTCCCTAATTACTATGATCAATTCAAAGAATTTAATCTTTACTGGAAAGAGACAATTAATTGATCATACAAGTACAACAAATGTGCATTGATGAACTATGTAAAAACTTGTTTACACTAATTCAAATAACCAGGAAACACCATTACAGAGACAACTTCAATAATACCCTTCAACAAATATCATAAACAACTGATACCAGAAACATCGCACCATCATATTAAATTTTCATTGATATCTCCTTGATTTACATATGCTACCAGTCTCACCCCTTTTCAAAATTGTATTTTGCTGTGTCTTCTCTATTCTCTATCTAATTATGCTTCGCTCTTTTACATTGCTTTCAAAACGGACATTTATACATTGAGAATATGAAAGGACGCATCCCTTCGGAAATAGGAAAAAACAAAACAAATGTATAAAGCAAAGATAGAGAATGATTAAGCTCTAGTTAACCATAAATGAGTCATGGCAAGGTAATCCAAATAGTTTTGGCAGTTAAAAGTATCTGCATCTTCAACGACATTCCGGATCGTGGTTTCCATCTTAATCATTTCCTCAATCTGTTCGCTCACTTCCTCTGCATAAGTTGTCTTAATGATTTCCTTCAGCACTGTATCACACTCATTCTTCCACCTAGTGGCATCTTTCAATTCCCCTTTATTATTAGAGAATGCAATCACAATTGTCTTGGCAGCTTCAATCAATCCCTGTTTATCCCCGAGCAACTCATCATAGAATTTTTGATGACAAGTGATAATATGATCTACAGCTTCAATTGCAATACTGCCAGCCTCATCACGCGTGGTCAATTCATGAAATTTATCCATAACCCACTCATTCATTATTTCATGCTCCTTCACCACATCCAGAGTAGAAGATACTTCCCCCATAATTGATTTAACCAAGATGTTAAATTGACCTATCTTTTCTTAACAATGGCTACAATGGCATCATACTTCCCCTGATTATAAGCACTTGACCCAGCCCAATGATCTTTTGTCTGAGCTTTCTCCCTAAGTGAGCATTTTGGTTGAAACTACTGGAACACCAACCAAGTCTTTCAACCTATCATTTTCTCTTAACAGTCTCTCATTATTAGCCTTATACATTTCCCTTTCTCTTATCAATGCCTGAATCTGTGCTTTATTCATTTTTGCAATGTCTATACCAATCTCTGAAGTAACCACATGATCAGCCTCGCCAACTTTTAAGGTCATAACATGACCAAATGCATTCTCTGTATCAATTACTACTAACTTCCTGTGGGGTGGGTACAAAGCCCATATCATCAATGATCCCTCATCAGTGTTAAACTTAGAGCCTGCATAAACCTCTGTCACCTTATCCTTATCCAATTTGTGTACAGTATTGCTATCTTTTAAGAAGCTACCAAACACCAATTCAGAATTCAAATCAAGTCCAAGAAAGATCATTACACCAAAATTCTCCAACATTTTTCTCCCCTTTTCAAGAGTCATATTTGTCATTTCATCATCCACACATCTTCTTAATTTATCCAACAGTTGCTCTTCATTTCTAGAAGTGATGGCACCAACACCTTCTCTTATTTCTTTCCCCCTCAATTTGTACACAAATGCTTTAAACACTGGAGAAGTTATAAATTCATCATCTGAAACAAATGATCTGTATTCCATATGTCATGCATCAATATCACCACTTTCAAGACTCTATTCTCTAATTGGGCAAACATATTGTTGAGTTCTTAACCTAGATGCTTTCTCCGTTCTGCTCTGTAACGTTTCATCTATTAGAGTTTCCTCATCTCCAAAAGGAAATGTTCCCATATCTTGTAGCCCTTGGTTATAACTCTCAACCACTGCCTCTGCTTCCTCTTCATCCAGATTTCTAATCATATCATCAAAAGGATAAGGTACATGTTGATACCTTCCAAAGTTAATCCTTTCTTTGGCTGAATCGATGTATCCTTCAGGGTCAAAGTTTTTTCTAGGTGGTCCACTTTTCATATTATAATGCAATAACCTATCATGGAGTGAATTATATCCCTCCTTGGCCAACACAGTGAAATCACCAAAGCATAATGTACTAGGCATAAAAGCCTGCTTCCCGTAAGAACTGAAAATCATGACACTGCTGTAATCCATTTGTCTAACAATTTCCAAATATGCAATCCTATTTGGAACTGTCTTTGGTAGAATAAAAGGGGTACCTTCAAACCCATACACCCTGATCATTATGGCTCCTTCCAAACAATACCAGTCACCCCAATTATGATCAATTGGCCCATTGAAATCTTTGGGATGAAGAAACCTTTTAATCTCACTAGTTAATGAATAATTACAAGGATATCTATACAGTTTGTACAATGTTTTCACAAGATACTCTTCAAAATGTATGAAACTAGAATTGGCAAACCTACTATCCCAAATAGCAGTCCACAACTGAATAGGCAATGCTTCACCCTCTTTACCAACTTGATAAATTCTCATTTCTAAAGGCCACACTCCCAACTCTTGTCCGTAATACAGCACCAAGTGCATCAACAATGAATAATGCCTGAGATGGACAATAGAAGCTCCACTCTTTATAGCCAACAATCCTGAATCAAGCTCTTTAGCAATATATGAAGCATAATCAAATGGCCTGGAGTTATGATACTGAATATCCATTGTGATAATCATTGGTACAATTGACATGAGCTCTAGGGAATCCATCCCCAACACTTGGCACACTAAGAAGTATGTGTACTTCATATAAGGCTCAAACAGATCCACATGATAAGGAGGACCTTCACCATCTTGCAAAGGTTCTGACTTGTTACCCTATTTAATCCTGTGGATAGGCAACTTCCAACCCTTATAGATTGTGTCCATTCTTGAAAACTCCTTTTCCAACTCTTCGCAACTGATCTCCTCATTGCAAAACCCTTCTAATTTGAAGACCTCACCTATTGCTTCTTTGGACACATATATTTGTGGCTTTCCAGATGGATCACATATAGCCTTATGCTTTGGATCATAATTATCAGCAAGCAGTTTCATCAATTCTGCATTTACAAAGACATTAGGGCACACCAATTTCCCTACATTTAATTTCCATGGGTTGCAGACTGGTTCAAAATGGTTTCTTCTATGATAATGGAAATTAAAAAGCTCATAACCCCTTATTGAAATCTAGACATCACCTATGAACTTGCACTTATCATCTAGTTTATCAACTTCTGCCCTAAGCTATGCAGACCTTCTCTCCTTAGGACCCGAGCCAGGTAATTGATCAATAAGGTCTTGGTTCAACCTTCTTTCAATGCCCTCATGTTCTGCATCAACCTTTTGTTTCTTTCCTTTTGACACACTACTCACATCTAGCTTTCTACCCTTACCCTTTCCAGAACCAGAGGACTCCATTCTCAAGCTTTATAAAATCAAAATGCATAAGCCAAGGAATAGTCACTTATAGTATTCTGCTCGAGCTCTTCAGACTAAAAATCATCCTGGTTCTTTGTTCAGCACGCCAATTCACCTACAATTAATTCAGAAATGAAGAATCGATTCAATCTTTACTATGATATCTCATCGTGCCATTAATGAAGCACGAATGAACACCAAGTTGAAACTGGCACTATTGCATCAAGTGTCCTTTTGATAAGAGATTTTCAAATCTGGGGTGAAATCCCTTTTCAATGTCTATTACACCTTTCGCCAGGATAGAATGCAATCTTATAGACACCTGGGATCCAAAAATGATGACTGTTGCTCATGTTTTCTATGTCGCCGTAACATTCTGAGTCAGGGAGACATCACATAGACCTTATTGTGTCACATCGATATGCATTTCTTTCAAGTTATAGTCGCTGAGAAAAAATTACCCTTTCACCGATGAATTATCACTTCGGCATGTCCATCATGTTGTCTCACCGAAAAATCTACAAATGAAGTCACACTCTTGGCAAGATAGTAAGTCTTTGGGAAGACTCATACCGATACCAAATGTCTACCCGAAAACATCTCTACAGATTACTCCCATTCGGTGAGACTCACCCTGAACCACTTGTCGGTATAACACACAAACTTCGGTGAGGCTTATGCCGAAAGATTCATCTCCTGGCGATATATATCTTTGTCGGCATATCTTCCAAATCAGCAAGACCCCAACACTTTCTCCAACAGTCTTTTGAATCCCCTTGCATTAAGTTCAGCAAGACAAAAGTAACCTCGCCAAGACCTTCCCCAAAGACATAAGTCTTACCGAAACACTTTGCTTACAAGTCAATCGGCAAGACACAATGATGTCGCTATGACTTTATGTCGATATCCATTAGTTTGGTTGAAATTACCCCTCCACATTACTAGTCGGCAAGACCAACTAAATTCGTTGTGACATTACGACGACGCCCCAGCATATGTTGATATGAATCTTCTTAGTCACCGAAACAAAAGGAAAAGTCCTACTAACTATCTGCAACCAATACATGTTAGTGAAAATATATCTCAGGGAGACTTTTACCATGTCTTGCCGATATGGTTTTTCAATGGAATAAGAAGAGGTAGATGGATTCAAAATGGGTCATATGACATAGAATACGCAAGACAATGCAAAGAGGAGATTTTATGCTTAAGGTAAGGACTTAATGTTGGAAACTCATGAATGCAATAGATTGCAAAAACTCAAAATTTTACAGTTTTAATAGTGGCTCCATCTGGGGATGAATGATAGCAAGATCATTGCAAGGATTCAAATTTTTGGATGAGCAGACCAAACTCAGGATGATGGAACATGTGAGCATGATGGAACAGATGGCCATAAAAAAGAATGAGACCCTATACAGTTGTACATGGAAAAGTATTTTGAAAAAGGAAAATCAGGATTGTCCATGTACTTGCAAATCCTGATTCCTTTATATCCTAGACTACTATGCATGGAAAATAATTTTGAAGAGAATCATCAAGAGTTGTCCATGCACTGGCAACCCTCAATCCTCTATGTTATCTCAAGAGAAAAAATGTTTCAGAAATTGCCCCTGTACAGGCAATTCCTGATCCTCACCAGCCATATTTTGCAAGTAGTATGAGTCTTCACCTTTCTTTCCAACCACAACAAAAGGCCATAGCCACAAGGCTTCAAACTTCCCATGTTTTCCCTTCTCCTGGCACCTTGCATTCCACATCAATACTAGATCACTTTCTCCAAATTTCCTATCCTTTGCCTTTTTTTCAAATAAATACTTCATCTATGTCTGCAACTTTACATTTTGATTTTGAGCCACCCTCCTTATTTCATCCAGTTCAGCTAACTGTTCCATTCTTTCCTCCATAGGTTCAAGAATATCCAAATCTTCCTGAAGAACAAACTTGTAAATTGGTAACAAATTCTGCAAAGGCATCCTGGCCTGTGCTCCATACACTAGCTCAAATGGGGACTTCCCAATTGCCTTCTTCACCATAATTCTATCAGCCCATACAGCCAGTCTTAATTTTGCATCCCAAGCCTTCTTGTTTAGACCTAGCATCCTTCTTATAATGTTTAGAAGACTTTTATTGCTAGATTTTGCTTGTCCATTTGCCTGTGGATGATAAGGAGCTGCATAAGAAATGACAATACCATGTGTGCTATAGAAGCCTTTGAATTCATCTGATCTGCAACACATTCCATTGTCAGTGATCAACCTCATTGGTGTACCAAATCTAGTAATGATATTATCCATTAGGAACTGTGTCACCACCTTACTTGTAGCTTGTTTAGTTGGATGGCCTCTACCCATTTGGTAAAATAATCAGTGGCCACCAATATCCATCTATGTCCACCACTTGATTTTTCATGTATTTCCCCAATGAAATCAATTCCCCATTGATGAAAAGGGGCATCAATCTGCATGGGTCGAAGTGGCAAAGCTCCCTGATACTTCAGTTTTCCAGAAAACGTCTAGCAAGCTTCACATTTCCTCACATGTGCAAAAGAGTCATTAAAGACTTTTGGCCAATAATATCCTGCCCTGAGAATCTTTTGAGTAGTTGTTTTTGCTGAGTAATGTCCTCCACAAACCCCTTCGTGCATTTCACTCAAAACATGTTTAGATTGAAATTCATCCAGACACACCAATAATATACCATCCCTTTTTTTCCAAAATAAATCTCCATCCATAAAAACATATCTAGATGCCTGTAACTTCAATGTTCTTCTTTGGTTGTCATTCATTTGCTCTGGACATTTCATGTATTTAAGATAATGCATAATATTTGTATACCACTAAGTATTTTCAATGCTTGCAATTACATTCTCCTCATCTATATTGCAAATCTGATTTGCTTCAATATTTTCTTCTACCATTAATTTAGCCAAACCCTAACCTCTAACTAGTTTAGTAATTTGTACCTCTATGTCAAACTCTTGGATTTTGTTGATCCATTTGCATCTTTTACCTGTTACTTCATACTATGTCAGAATATCTTTGACTGCTACATGAGGAACATAAGCAACTACTTTAGCTCCAACAAGATATGGTCTGAAAGCTTTTATAGCTTTCACTAGTGCAAATGCTTGCTTCTCCATTATATCATACTTTAATTCAAACCCCTGTAATGACTTACTGAAGAAAGATACAGGCTGTTCATGACCATCTTCATTTTTCTGTAGCATAACAGTTGCAATAGTGTGCATTGAGGAAAATGAAAAAATTTGAAAAGGTTTTGAAAAGTCAAGAGACTTAAGAACAGGAACCTCCTTGATGGCTCATTTAATAGCTACAAAAGTGTCCAAAGACTCTACAGTCCATTCTATTTTATTTCCTTTTCTCAGCATTCTTGCTATGGGTTTAACAATCTCAGCAAAGTTAGAGACAAATCTCCTAATAAAATTTATTTGTCCAAAGAATGATTGTATTGCTTTAACATTTTTAGGGATAGGTATTTTATCAATGGCCTCAACCCTCTCAGAGTCTATCCTAACCCCTTCCTTTGAAACAATATGTCCTAAAATTTTACCCTCTGTGACTGCAAAATTACACTTCTTGGGGTTTAAACTGATACCATATTCAAGAGCTTTTATAAATACCTTTTCCAAATGATGAACATGATCTTTAGCCTTCTTGGAGTAAGTAGTGAGGTCATCCTGATACACCACCATGAGAATATTGATCAAATCAGCAAACGCCACATCCATGGCTCTTTGAAAAGTCGCCCTGCATTAGTAAGACCAAATGGAATTCTCAAATAGACATATGTTCCCCAAAGAGTCATGAATGATGTCTTGTATTGCTCAAATTCTTTAACCTTAACCTGATTATACCCTGAAAATCCATCCATCATAGATAACAATTCGCAACCTGTCACTTTATGTAGTATAGCCTCCATATTTGGCAGAGGATAATTGTCTTTAAGGGATGCTATGTTTAGATTTCTAAAATCTACACATAATCTGATGTCTCCATTCCTCTTTCTGATAGGGACCAAATTTGAGACCCATGTTGAATGTCTAATAGGCTTAATAATTCCACCATCTCTAAGCTTTACTAATTCCTCCTGCATTTTAGGCTCTAAAATTGGATTTATAGATCTCTGCTTTTGTCTGAATGGTTTAGCATCTGTTTTCAATGGTATTTCATGCTGAAACAAGTCTTCTCTATATGCTTTTAGATCCTCATAAGACCAAGAAAATACATGTTTATACTTTCTCAACAAATCAATCAGCATTTTCCTAATTGTAGGACTTATCTTTTTACCTATGTATACCTTTTTTGGTGCCATCTCAATCCCCAAATTAATTTCCTCAATATCATTTTTTCCAACTGGTGTTTACTTCACAAAAGACCAATCATTTCCATCAGATACCCTCTCAAGTGTCACCAACCCTTTAGGAAGTTTATTGGTTTTAAGCTGCAAAATCTCTTTACCAAATACTGTTTCTTTTCCGTCAAATTCCTCTACAAAGGCATTGAAGTCAATTTATTGGGCTTCATACGGGTCTATACAATGAAGGAATTTTAAAAGATCAGTGTCATCATTAAAAACTTGCCAACTATATACATTATCAGGCACAACAGGCCTGGTCTTGAGTTCAATTTGTGATACTCCAACCAATGTAATATCATCTTTCTTCAATGCTACATTAGCTAGAAAATCTGCCATCATATTCTTCGACCTGTCTACCCACTCAATTGAGAAAGCGTCAAGCAATTCAATTGTATCCCATACAGCATTTCTATATTGCTTTAATCTTTTGTTTTTTGCTGTATATTTTGACCTAACTTGCAAGACAACTAACTCTAAATCTCCTAGAACAGCCAGCAACTTGATTTTATGTTTCACCGCTATATTCAACCCAGTTAATAGAGGTTCATATTTCGCCACATTATTTGTACTTTCAAAAGTTAATAGGAATGAATACTTAAATGTAATACCTTTAGGCAAAACAAATACTATCCCAGCTCCATTACCTTCTTGGTTGTAGGGTCCATCAAAATACATTTTCCATACACCATTGTGGTTCTGTGCAGCATGCTTCTCAATAGGATCACTATTAGTCAATTCTGGTTGTGCTGGCTCTATATTGAAACTCCCAAGATCCACATCACAAAAATAGTTGATTTGATCTTGTGGCATGTAATCAATAAGCTGACTCATCCTTGGTTCCCTGTACAACTTCACCTCTTGGCTATTTACTGGAATTATTGCATAAGATAGATCGAATTGGACATTTCCACCAATAGTTGTTGTCCATTGTCTTGATAGAAGCATACTAAATTGAGGAGGGGTGTCAATCACTGTTATATCAATATTGTAAGCTACTTGAGGATAAGCAGCTAGCTTGACTTCTACATCTTTCATTATACCCACCACCGGAACAGGTCGATTATCCATTGCATAACATTTCCCTTCATATGTATCCACCCACATGCCTAGCTATTTCATCACTCCTACTGGCATAATATTCATGGCAGCACCAGAATCTATCATGCAATTCCTCACTAATTTGTTATTTATGAGTAATGTAGTAAAGAAAGGATCAACTTGTGGCAAACTTGTCAACACATTACTCAAAGAAATTTCTGGAATGTTCACTTTATCCTACTTATTTTTAGCAGTCACTTTATTTTCAGAAGCTACATGTTTTTCACTTTCATTTATTATCAATTGTACTACACTGTCCCTGTATTCTTTAATTTTCATCATTTCAAGAAGTGGCACAGACATCTTTACCTGAGATAAAGCTTGAGTGAAATCAAAAGAAGAACCTTTTGTTTTAATCACTTTCTTTTGTTTTGATGTTTCTCCTTTGTTCTCTTCCTTTTTCCTCCTACCTGACAGATCTGTCTTTTGAATTTCTTTGTGTAATTCTTTTACTTCCTCCTTTTGGATAGGATTTTGTTTGCTTTCTTCCTATTGTTTGTTTTCAGTCTTTTTTGACACTCCTTGTATAGCTTTCTGATCTTTCATAAAGATACCCCTAGGGACACCTTCCTTCTCATTTACTATCCTATTTCTCAACTAGTATTTACTCTTTGCTTCCTCAACTGCAGCAACAGTTAATCTCTCTATTTCCTCATCAGTAAGTCTCCTCACACTACTGTGAGAGGTAACCTCAATGGGTGGTGGTTCTACATAATCATCCTCAGAATCAGAAAAGACCTGCTGCTCAGCCATATGGATTTTGTACCTTTGCTCTACAACATCATATTCATAACCTTCTTCCTCTGAAGATGAATATCTTTCCTCAACATGTTGAAGAGCATTTGAAGTTAAGTAGACCTTGTGATCCTCTCCACCATCTCCCATCAACACTCCCTCCTCTTGCATTTTCTGTGCTACAACACAATATTCAGGGGAATGTGGCTTATCACAAACTTCACAAAAATAATTTTTATTCACCATATATGTTCCCTTCTTTCTCAATGGATCAGGAGTATCCTTGTCTCTAGGCCTACCTGTCATAGGTTTTCCATCTTTCCAGTTTGTGTTGTAAGGCATATCATGCAGCCTAGGCCTATCCTTCCTATATGTGTTCTCCTGCTTATATTGATAATTATTATTTTGCTGAAGAGGTCTAGGGTTGTCTCTCTTATTAATTATCCCAGCAGCCTTTCTGTTGTTCTCATTTATTATTGATATCTTTTGTGCTTCAGCTAAGTCCCTTAGGAACCTTTTTCTCAACTCATACCCTATTTTAGGGTCGAATGCATTTAGGTAAACACTCAATGCTACAAAATCTGGTAGCTTTGATCCAGGAGGTATTCTATTCTACAATTTATTAAATCTTCTATTGAAATCAAAGATTGAATCATTCTGAACCTTCTGAATTCACATTAGTTCATGGAGAGCAGCATCTGGTGCACTCAGATTCCCAAATTGTTCAAGGAACTAATCTTGAAATATCTGGAAAGAATAAATAGAAGCTGTCGCCAGGCTATTAAACCAATCCCTAGCTTCTTCAATAAGGGACATCATGAACAACCTCATATGCAGATCTTCATAAGGTACATCCAAATCCTGAATGAAAGCATTGAAACTCCTTAAATGATCCTCAACAGTGATTGCATTAGTCCCTGTGAATTTATGTGCCAAACTCCTCCAAGAACCATCCATAGGATAAGGGCACAACTGAAAACCTACCAAATCAAACTGTCTGATCATACTAGTATACTGATACTGGTACATAGGATTATTATATTGTAGATTTTGTTGTGGCACATGATGCTAAATAGGAGGTGGATAATTATTTATATGTTGTGTGGGAATATGTGGTGGATGATTTGGCTATCTATATTGATTCCCAATTTGATGATGAGGGATCTTTGGTGGTTGAAAATGCCCAGCACCATGATTATTATGTTTATGGGGTGGTATATACTTTGGGGGAGAGCCAGATCCATGAGGAATATTTTGAGCTTTCTACAACTTGAATTCCCTTATTGCTTGAATCATTTGGGCCTTTTCTTGCTCTTCCCTCTCCCTTTTCTGAGATTCAAACTTTGCTTTAATTTCATCATAAGTTAGAGATTCATAATCGTCTTGATGAACTTCCTGATTAGTAAGTTCATTCTAATTACCCAGCATTTTTTGGTCATATTCATGTTGAATTCTAAGTCATTTAGCTTCGAGTCCAGCTTCAAATTTGGCTTGTTTCTGAGCGTTGTAAAAAGGATTCCTCAGATCCTCCGGGGTACAAGGCTATTCAGTTGAACTATCCTTCCATTTGTTAAAACAATTCTCACCAAAATGTATTGATGGTTTGTCTTTGTTTTTCAATAACATGTCCTCACTTTTCTCTTTACCCTTGTCAACCTTGTTATCTTTATGCATCCACCTACCATCACTAGGAGGAGCTCTGAAATGACCCCCCCTAAATTGAGATCTTCTTCCATTCATATTGCAATATTCAAATCAGAGTCGCCACTCACTTTTTGAAAGTGAGAAAAGAATGTTACTTATTTATTCCCAATGGAGTCTGTATATAGGACTTTTGACTCTATGATTAAGGCACAAACTCTTTGTTGTTCCGCGGAGTCACCAATTTGTTAGCTCTCAAAAATGTAGGTTTGAACCATGAAAGGTTGCCAAGCTTCCATGACGTTTTAGGGTAATAGAACAAGGTTTTGGAATAATTAAACCTTCTACTCTTTAGATGATGCTAGACCTAGGCGGGTATACCTATTTGAATTAAGTAGATTTGACTTTAGAACCTCTCCTGGTGCCCTAATTTATCCAAGATGGCAAATTGAAATGGATAAAATAAAATGATTTTGGTACAACTAACACAATAATATTTTAAAACTACAACCTAAAACGCTCAAAAATAACAGATAAAAGAATGTGAGTGAAACTAAAGGATGAAAATGAAAAGACCAGTGCCTTATAGGGTTTACGGAGTCAAGAAAATCTAAAACAAGTTTACTTGTTCTGGTAGACATTCAAGTTGTTTAACATTTTATTTGGTTTATAACTTGTATAAACATGCAATATTGTGATTACTGAGTTCTTCTTAATAATCCAATTGATATTCAATAATTACTATGATCAATTCAGAGAATTTAATTTTTATTGGAAAGAGACAATTAATTGATCATAAAAGTATAGCAAATGTGCATCGATGAACTATGTAAAAACTTGTTTACACTAATTCAAATAACCAAGAAACACCATTACGGAGACAACTTC
The DNA here is from genome assembly GCA_007115665.2 of Sequoiadendron giganteum. Lineage (NCBI taxonomy): Eukaryota > Viridiplantae > Streptophyta > Pinopsida > Cupressales > Cupressaceae > Sequoiadendron > Sequoiadendron giganteum. Next base: position 590,544,589 of record CM021108.1, read on the forward strand.
AATAATACCCTTCAACAAATATCATAAACAACTGATACCAGAAACATCGCACCATCATATTAAATTTTCATTGATATCTCCGTGATTTACATATGCTACCAGTCTCACCCCTTTTCAAAATTGTATTCTGCTGTGTCTTCTCTATTCTCTATCTAATTCTGCTTCGCTCTTTTACATTGCTTTCAAAATGGACATTTATACATTGAGAATATAAAAGGACACATCCCTTTGGAAATAGGAAAAAATAAAACAAATGTATAAAGCAAAGATAGAGAATAATTAAGCTCTAGTTAACCATAAATGAGTCGTGGCAAGGTAATCCAAATAGTTTTGGCAGTTAAAAGTATCCGCATCTTCAACGGCATTCCGGATTGTGGTTTCCATCTTAATCATTTCCTCAATCTGTTCGCTCACTTCCTCTAATGTCGTATCCTCTGCAGAACTTGTCTTCATGATTTCCTTCAGCACTATATCACACTCATTCTTCCACCTAGTGGCATCTTTCAATTCCCCTTTATTATCAAAGAATGAAATCACAGTTGTCTTAGCAGCTTCAATCAATCCCTGTTTATCCCCGAGCAACTCATCATAGAATTTTTGATGATGAGTGATAATATGATCTATAGCTTCAATTGTAGTGCTGCCAGCCTCATCACGCATGGTCAATTCATGAAATTTATCCATAACCCGCTCGTTCATCCTTTCATGCTCCTTCACCGTATCCAAAGTAGACGAATACTTCCCCCATAATTGATTTAACCAAGATGTTAAATTGACCTATCTTTTCTTAACAATGGCTACAATGGCATCATACTTCCCCTAATTATAAGCACTTGACCCAACCCAATGATCTCTTGTTTGAGAGCTCTCTCCCTGAGTGAGCATTTTGGTTGATACTACTAGAACACCAACCAAGTCTTTCAACCTATCATTTTCTCTTAACATTCTCTCATTATTAGCCTTATACATTTCCCTTTCTCTTATCAACGCCTGAATTCGTGCTTTATTCAGTTTTGCAATGTCTATACCAATCTTTGAAGTAACCACAGGATCAGCCTCTCCAACTTTTAAGGTCATAACATGACCAAATGCCTTTTTTGTATCAATTACTACTAACTTCCTATGGGGTGGGTACAAAGCCCATATCATCAATTATCCCTGATCAGTGTTAAACTTAGAGCCTGCATACACCTCAGTCACCTTATCCTTATCCAATTTGTGTGCAGTATTGCTATCTTTTAAGAAGCTTTCAAAAACCAATGCAAAATTCAAATCAAGTCCAGGAAAGATCATTACACCAGCATTCTCCAACATTTTTCTCCCCTTTTCAGGAGTCATATTTGTCATTTCATCATCCACACATCTTCGTAATTGATCCAATAGTTTCTCTTCATTTCCAGAAGTGATGGCACCAACAACTTCTCTTATTTCTTTCCCCCTCAGTTTGTACAAAAATGCTTTAAACTTTGGAGAAGTTATAAATTCATCATTTGAAACAAATGATCTGTATTCCATATGTCGTGCATCAACATCACCACTTTCAAGACTCTATTCTCTAATTGGGCAAACATATTGTTGAGTTCTTAACCTAGATGTTTTCTCCATTCTGCTCTGTAATGTTTCATCTATTGGGGTTTCCTCATCTCCACAAGGCAATGTTCCTATATCATGTAGCCCTTGGTTATAACTCTCAACCACCGCCTCTGCTTCCTCTTCATCCAGATTTTTGATCATATCATCAAAAGGATAAGGTACATGTTGATACCTTCCAAAGTTAATCCTTTCTTTGGCTGAATTGATGTATCCTTCAGGGTCAAAGTTTTTCCTAGGTGGTCCACTTTTCATATTATAGTGCAATAACCTATCATGGAGTGAATTATATCCCTCCTTGGCCAACACAGTGAAATCACCAAAGCATAATGTACTAGGCATAAAAGCCTGCTTCCCGTAAGAACTGGAAATCATGACACTGCTGTAATCCATTTGTCTAACAATTTCCAAATATGCAATCCTATTTGGAACTGTCTTTGGTAGAATAAAAGGGGTACCTTCAAACCCATACACCCTGATCATTGTGGCTCCTTCCAAACAATACCAGTCACCCCAATTATGATCAATTGGCCCATTGAAATCTTTGGGATGAAGAAACCTTTTAATCTCACTAGTTAATGAATAATTACAAGGATATCTATACAGTTTGTACAATGTTTTCACAAGATACTCTTCAAAATGTATGAAACTAGAATTAGCAAACCTGCTATCCCAAATAGCAGTCCACAACTGAATAGGCAATGCTTCACCCTCTTTACCAACTTGAGAAATTCTCATTTCTAAAGGCCACACTCCCTACTCTTGTCCGTAATACAGCACCAAGTGCATCAACAATGAATAATTCCTAAGATGGACAATAGAAGCTCCACTCTTTATAGCCAACAGTCCTGAATCAAGCTCTTTAGCAATATATGAAGCATAATCAAATGGCCTGGAGTTATGATACTAAATATCCGCTATGATAATAATTGTTACAATTGACATAAGCTTTGGGGCATGTATCCCCAACACTTGACACACTAAGAAGTATGTGTACTTCATATATGGCTCAAACAGATCCACATGATAAGGAGGCCCTTCACCATCTTGCAAAGGTTCTGACTTGTTACCCTGTTTAATCCTATGGATAGGCAACCTCCAACCCTTATAGATTGTGTCCATTCTCAAAAACTCCTTTTCCAACTCTTCGCAACTGATCTCCTCATTGCAAAACCCTTCTAATTTGAAGACCTCGCCTATTGCTTCTTTGGACACATATATCTGTGGCTTTCCAGATGGATCACATATAGCCTTATGCTTTGGATCATAATTATCAGTAAGCATTTTTATCAATTCTGCATTTATAAAGACATTAGGGCACACCAATTTCCCTACATTTAATTCCCATGGGTTGCAGACTGGTTCAAAATGATTTCTTTTATGATAATGGAAATTAAAAAGCTCATAACCCCTTATTGCAGTCCAGACATCACCTATGAACTTGCACTTATCATCTAGTTTATCAACTTCTGCCCTAGGCTGTGTAGACCTTCTCGCCTTAGGACCCGAGCCAGGTAATTGATCAATAAGGTCTTGGTTCAACCTTCTTTCAATGCCCTCATGTTCTGCATCAACCTTTTGTTTCTTTCCTTTTGACACACTACTCACAGCAAGCTTTCTACCCTTACCCTTTCCAGAACTAGAGGACTCCATTCTCAAGCTTTATAGAATCAAAATGCATAAGCTAAGGAATAGTCACTTACAATTTTCTGATTGAGCTCTTCAGACTGAAAATCGTCCCGGTTCTCTGTTGAGCACGCCAATTCACCTACAATCAATTCGGAAATGAAGAATCGATTCAATATTTACTGTGATATCGCGCCACACCATTAATGAAGCACGAATGAACACCAATTTGAAACTGGCACTATTGCATCAAGTGTCCTTTCGATAAGAGATTTTCAAATCTGGGGCAAAATCCCTTTTCAATGTCTATTACACCTTTCACCAGGATAGAATGCAGTCTTATAGACACCTGGGATCAAAAAATGATGATTGTTGCTCATGTTTTCTATGTTGCTGTAACATTCTGAGTCGAGGAGATGTCACATAGACCTTATTGTGTCACATCGATATGCATTTCTTTCAAGTTACAGTTGCTGAGACAAAATTACCCTTTCATCGATGAATTATCACTTCGGCATGTCCATTAAGTTGTCTCGCCGAAAAATCTACAGATGAAGTCACACTCTCGGCAAGATAGTAAGTCTTCGGGAAGACTCATATCGATACCAAATGTCTTACTGAAAACATCTCTACAGATTACTCCCATTTGGTGAGACTCACCCCAAACCACTTGTCGGTATAACACACAAACTTTGGTGAGGCTTATGCCGAAAGATTCATCTCCTGGCGATATATATCTCTATCGGCATATCTTCCAAATCGGCAAGACCCCAACACTTTCTCCAACAGTCTTTTGAATCCCCTTGCATTAAGTTCGGCAAGACAAAAGTAACCTTGCCAAGACCTTCCCTGAAGACATAAGTCTTACCGAAACACTTTCCTTACAAGTCAATCGGCAAGACACAATGATGTTGCTATGACTTTATGCCGATATCCATTAGTTTGGCCGAAATTACCCCTCCACATTACTAGGCAAGACCAATTGAATTCGTTGTGACATTATGACGATGCCCCAGCATATGTCGATATGAATCTTCTTAGTCGCCGAAACAAAAGGAAAAGTCCTACCGACTATCTGCAACCAATACATGTTAGTGAAAATATATCTCGGGGAGACTTTTACCATGTCTTGCCGATATGGTTTTTCAATGGAGTAAGAAGAGGTAAATGGATTGAAAATGGGTCATATGACATAGAATATGCAAGACAATGCAAAGAGGAGATTTTATGCTTAAGGTAGGGACTTAATGTTGGAAACTCATGAATGCAATAGACTGCAAAAACTCAAAATTTTATAGTTCTAACAGGTCTCTCCACAAATTTCAAAATCTTCAGCATCTCTCCCATTCCACCACTGAGCTTCCTTGGGCTCCACATTGATCCAATGTGTCCTAACCTCTCCTGGCCTTAGGGAAGGGAAACCTAGCTATCCCCTAGTTGTTTTGTCTCCCTAATGATCCAATTCTTTTGATACTTTTACCTTATACCCATCGCTTTCAAGAGATTCTAGTTTCTAGGCCTTCTAGCCTTTTTGCCCCAATTAGGCCTCCTATAACCCGTTTTCTTCACTTTTCTCTCAATTTGTCTTAAGAACCCCTAAATTTTTTTGTAGATTCTTCCTATTGTCTATTGAGGCTTCAATATTTTCTAGGTCTAAGGATCTGAAAGTGTGCGTACATAGGATTTTCCTCAAACCCCCTAATTTCAAGGGTTTTAGGGTTTTTAGCACCTTTTTCTCCTTTGAGGGCTTCAACGACATCCTCAAATCTCCTCCTTGCACCCACATTTCTGGAATACATGTGCCCACAGTTCCATGCTCTTTATTGGCACAAACCAATCCATTCAGCAACTTTCTTTACTATTGTCCTCTCCGAGCCACTAGCCAGAATGCACTTGCACTTACCTAGTGCTTGATGAATTCTTCATCTCCCCTGAAAACCAAGAGACCACACACCATATGTACACTGTAAAAACAGTCCCCTACTTGATTCCAAGTGTCCATGGTAGCCTTTCCATGGGCATTCAAGTGGGGAACATTATTTACAAAAACTGGCCTGAACCGATAGTGAGACCAAGAACACCAAAAACTTCCAAAATGATAACCAATTGAATTAAATGTCTAATATAATGCTTCAAATAGAAATTAAATGACACAAATGAAATCCTCAAAGCATCAGACAAGTCCTTTCATTCCATCATTGATTGGGTGAATTTTTAAACATAGAAATTCAATGAAATTTACGCTCTTCCAAGTCACAAAAACTCCTTCTCCTATCCCAATTCATACAATAGCTTTCCCATATGCTCAATTAGGGTTTTTTTTACCTTATATACCTTTCTCCCATATTCTAGGACCCTTGGTTCAGGCTTAGAGCATCATTAATTCCCATTTTCCACTTTTAGGACAAATTGCCAAGTCTATATTGACTAACTTGCCAAATTTCATCATTCAGGCTTCACCAAACTTCAAAGCTCTAGACTACCCTAAGTTTGACATAATACACACATCAAAAAAAAATTTGGGACTTTACAATTAGTTCTTATTACTTTGGTGGTTGGCCAGAACCACCTACAAGCCAAAATTGCCAAGATCTTCCAAAAGACCTTTTAAGGTGCTCTTGCACCATTCTGACTTTGGTTGATGTCTCCACTTCACTAGGTGCTCCTTGTATGTAGTGTGCCTAGTCTTATTCACCCTTGAGTCTAAAATCTTATCCACTTGTGGTCTGATCTGATTAGGTAACTTGAGTGCTTCCACATCCTTACTGGCCTCAGAACTATATTATTCCTCATCCATTTATGGTCCTTTATACTTCACCAAGTCCTTCACATTGAATATAGGAGAAATAGACATATCCTTGGGTAACTCCACCATGTATGCATTTGACCCATACTTAGCCAATACTTTACATGTCCCTATCCTTTTCATCTATAGATTACTTGATATGCCTTTTTGTAACCTTTCCTTGTTCAAGTATACCATCACCAAATTACCTATTTCAAATTGTAGATCTCTCTTCCCTTCATCTCTTTTAGCCTTCAACTTTTGGTTAGCCTCTATCAATGTCTTCCTTAGCTGCTCATGAATCTCTCTCATTGACTGAGCAAAATCATAAGCATGTCCACTAATTCCTTCATAACCTTTTAGTTCTCTAAGCTCAAGTACACCCCTTGGATGTAAGCCATATACTATCTCAAATGGACTCTTACCCATAGTCCTATTTGTGCTATCATTTTAAGAAAAATCTGCTTGTTGAATCACTTTCTCCCATCCTTGTCCATACTCCTTAGTTAAACATCTCAACAAGTTACCAAGTACTCTATTGATCACCTATGTTTGTCCATCTATTTGAGGATGATATGCTGAGCTATGAGACAAGTTGGATCCTAACCTTTTCCAAAGAGTTTTCCAAAAGTGCCCCATAAACTTCACATCTCTGTGTTCAACTATGCTCCTTGGCAACCCATGTATCCTCACTACTTCCTTGAAGAATAGGTGTGTAATATAACTTGCACCATGTGTTGTCTTACATGGAATAAAATGGCTCATCTTGTTGAATCTGTCTACTACCACAAACACTCTGTCAAAACTAGTTGATGTCCTAGGTAGCCCTACTATGAAGTCCATGCTTATGCATTACCATGGTCTGCTTGGGATGGGTAATGGCTGATAAAGACCTGCATTGCTTGATGTTCCCTTTTACGTTTGACATACTCCACATTGTTCAACATATCTTCTTACATCTCTTCACATTTTGGGCCACCAATAGAACCACTCCACTAAGTCTAGTGTCTTGTTCAAACCAAAGGGACCACTCAAACTTCCATTATGCTTTTCTTGGATTAGATTCTCCCTCATAGAACCTCTAGGAACACATAATTTCTTTCCCCTAAACAATAGACCATTCTACAAAGTGTAACCAGCATATTCACTATGAAAATGGCTCTCAAAATTAGAACATACCTTGTAGATCACTGAGAAATCAGAATCTCCTTCATATAGATCTTTGAATCCTTCAACCCCTATGCTTTGTAGCTGTATCTCTTGGACAGTAAGCAACCTCCTACTAAGAGCATCAGCAACATTTTTGTTAACCCCTTTCTTATGCTTGATGGTAAAGGTTTATGACTGCAAAAACTCCATCCACTTGATGTGCCTCAAACTGAGCTTCTCTTGAGTATTTATGTAGCTTAAGACCTGATTGTCGGTATATACCACAAATTCCTTGGGAAATAGGAAATTCCTCCACTTCTTGAGAGCTTGCACTAAGGCATACAACTCTAAGTTATAGGATGAGTGCCTAGACTTTTCTTCATTTAGCCTTTCACTAAAGAATGCCACCAGCCTGCCTTCTTGGCTTAGAACAACCCCAACTGCTATGTTACTTGCATCACATTCCACTATGAATGACTTGTCAAAACTTGGTAAAACTAGGATAGGTTGGGTAGCTATCTCCCTCTTCAATCTTTCAAATCCTTCATTGGCTTCATTGGTCCACACAAACTTAGTTTTCAGTCCTCCTTTGATGGTGTCAAGAACTAGTGCACAAATTTCACTAAACCTTCTCACAAATTTCCTATAGAACTGAGCTAATCAATGGAAACTCATAACTTATGTCCCTATCTTGTGAGTAGGAAAACTAATAATGGCTTCCACCTTTCTCTTTTCCATCTTCAAGTTCCCTTGTGATCCTACAAATCCTAGGTAGACTAACTCTTGCTTCATGAACTCACTCTTCTCAAGATTGATGATGAGCTTCTCCTCTTGAAGCTTCTTCAACACAAGCTCTAGGTGCTTCATATGTTCTTCTTTTGTTTTGCTAAATATGAGGATATCATCTAGGTAGACCACCACAAAAACTCCTATAAAGTCCTTCAAGACCTCATTCATCACCCTCATAAAAGTGCTAGGTGCATTTGTAAGCCCAAATGGCATTACTAACCACTCATATAACCCCTCTATAGTTTTAAAAGTTGACTTCCATTCATCTCCTTCTTTCGTCCTAATCTGATAATAGCCACTTTTCAAATCAATTTTGGAATAGTACTTAGCACCCCCTAAACAGTCCATTAATTCTTCTATCCTAGGAATAGGAAACCTATACCTAATGGTTATCCTATTTATTGCCCTAGAATCAATACAAATTCTCCACTTATCTCCCTTCTTAGGTGCCAACACCACTGGAACAGCATGTGGGCTTATGCTCTTTCTGATCAGCCCTTGATCCAAAAGTTCTTGAACTTGCCTTGCTATCTCTTTGTTCTGCTCTGGTGTCATCTTGTATGCAGCCTTGTTAGGCAATGTTGCTCCTGGTATAAAGTCTATTTGATGACTGATTGCTCTCTTAGGTGGTACTGTAGCTAGCGTGCCTTCACAAATTATATCCCTGAACTGATCCAACAGTTGTTTCACTTTTTCTGTCATAGGTAGCCGACTAGATGACTCCTCTTCCTTTGGTTTCAACACGATTTCATAGACCATTCCTTCTTATTCCTTAATGTCTTTTAGGAATTACTTTCCACTCATCAAAAGAACAGTGGTTTCTTCCTTTTCCACCATGCTTTCTTCCAACAAAGACTGAATTTTATAAGTCACTCCATGCTTCTTGAATGAGTACTTATTCTCTTTGCCATGGTGTACTACCTCCCTGTCATATTTCCATGGTCTACCAAGCAAAAAATGGCATCCATCCATTGGTAACGCATCACATAGTATCTTGTCTTGATACTTTCCTATAGAAAATTCAACCCAAACTTGTTCATTGACCAGTATATTCTACCCTTTGTTCAACCAAGTAACCTTGTAAGGACACACATGGGGTATCTTGATGAGTTTCAAATTTTGTACTACCTCCTCTAATATGACATTATCCATTGATCCTAATTCAATGATGACCTTTCAAAACTTACCTAGTATCTTACACTTGACTCTAAAAAGAGCTCTCCTTTGTTTGTGTTCATCCTCGATAGGTGCTTTGATCAAAATCCTTCTCAACATGAGATTATCACCTTTCTCTAAATCTAAACTCACCTCTAAATGTTTGGATCAGTCGTCTTCTTGAACATAGTTGATCTTCCTCTCACTTTGTGAAGATGTTGGCTTGTTAGGACACCTATAAACCGGATGACCCAACTATCCACAATTGTAATACTTCACGGAAGCAAAATCTGAACTTCTCCCAAAGCCTCTTGCTCTGCCTCTTCCACCATTGTTAGAGCCTCTACCTCTGTATCCCCCTCTACTATTTGACTCGTGGGATTGTTCACCAACATTAGCATCACCTTGTCTTCTATTCTCATTCCTCCTTCCACCAAAACTACCTCTATGTCCACCTCTAGAGTCTCTACCTCTTCCTTTACCTCTAGTATTGGAATCTTGTTTCTTTTCCAGTTTCTCTTCCACTTTAATGGCCATCTGATAGTAGCTATGGAGGGTAGTAAGTGTAAAAAGACTCAACTCCTCTTGTATGTTCCATCTAAGACCGTTTAGATACCTAGCAACCTTGATGCTTTCAACTTCTTGCACTCTAGATCTAAGGCTTAGTTTTTGGAACTCCTCTATATATGCAGCTACATCTAGGTCTCTTTGTCTGAGATTTTGTTTCTTCTTTTGCAATTGGATGTCATAATCCTTAGGTAGATAGTTTTCCTTCACCTTAGCCACTATTGTCTTCCAATTTCCTACTGGCTTCTTGCCTTCCATCTCTCTTTCTTCTTGCAAGAACTTCCACCAAGTTAATGCTTGTCCTCTTAACCTTGATTTGGCTATCTTCACCTTTTGTGCCTCTGTAATTCCATCACATTCAAAGTGATTCTCCATTCCCTCTATCCATTCCATAACTAACTTTGCATCCATTCTTCCTTTGAAAATAGGAACACCTTCTAGTGCCTTTTCACTCAATGCCTTCAATGCTTTGAGGAAGGGTTCCTCTACTAATGGAGGGTTACGTTCTGGTTCTATTTCTTCCTCCATGTATTCCTTAACCTTGTCTTTGTCCTCTGTAAACTACACTCTCATCTTTCCTACAGTCTCTGCAGCCTCTTCTAGTTTTTGCTTCATTTCTTCCACAACTACTTCAAGTCACCTATTATTTTCTTGTTGCTCTATCAAATATATTGCTAGCTCTGCATTGGTCACCATGGTGTTTTCTCCTATAGATTCCCTTCTTTCTGACATTCACTTCTCAATTCCCAAGCCTTTTAATGGCTCTGATACCAATTTGATGGGGAGCCCTATACCTCAAGAGCACTCTTGCTCTTTCCAAGACCTATTCTCTGGTCTTCCTAGGGTATTCCTCTCTACCCAATTCAAGGATCACTCCTAAACCCCTCTCACCACGTAGGACTCTCCACCAATTTCAAAATCTTCACCATCTCTCCCATTCCACCACTAAGCTTCCTTGGGCTCCACACTGATCCAATGTGTCCTAACCTCTCTTGGCTTTAGGGAAGGGAAACCTAGCTATCCCCTAGTTTTTTTTTCTCCCTAATGATCCAATTCTTTGGATACTTTTACCTTTTACCCATTGCTTTCAAGAGATTCTAGTTTCTAGGCCTTCTAGCCTTTTGCCCCAATTAGACCTCCTAGAACCCGTTTTCTTCACTTTTCTCTCAAGCTGTCTTAAGAACCCCCAAATTTTTTTGCAGATTCTTCCTATTCGCTATCAAGGCTTCAATATTTACTAGGTCTAAGGTTCTGCAAGTGTCTATACATAGGATTTTCCTCAACCGCCTAATTTCAAGGGTTTCTAGGGTTTTTAGCACCCTTTTCTCCTTTGAGGGATTCAAAAACCTCCTCAACTCTCCTCCTTGCACCCACATGTCTAAAATACATGTTCCCACACTTCCATGCTCCTGATTGGCACAAACCAATCCATTCAGCAACTTTCTTTACTATTGTCCTCTCTAAGCCACTAGCCAGAATGCACTTGCACTCACCTAGTGCTTGATGAATTCATCATCTCCCCTGCAAACCAAGACACCACACACCATATGTACACTTTAAAAATAGTCCCCTAATTGATTCCATGTGGCCATGGTAGCCTTGCCATGGGAATTCAAGTGGGGAACATTATTTACAAAAACTGACCTGAACCGACAGTGAGACCAAGAACACCAAAAACTTGCAAAATGAAAACCAGTTGAATTAAATGTCTAATCTAATGCTTCACATAGAAATTAAATGACACAAATGAAAGCCTCAAAGCATTAGACAAGTCCTTTGAATCCATCATTGAATCGATGAAGGTTTAAACACAAAAATTCAATGAAATTTACACTCTTCCAAGTCACAAAAACTCCTTCTCCTATCTCAATTCATACAATAGCTTTCCCATATGCTCAATTAGGGTTTTTCTGACCTTATATACCTTTCTCCCATGTGCTAGGACCCTTGGGTCAGGCTTAGAGCATCATTAATTCCCTTTTTCCACTTGTAGGACAAATTGCCAAGTCTATACTGACTAACTTGCCAAATTTCATCATTTAGGCTTCACCAAACTTCAAAGCTCTAGACTACCCTAAGTTTTCCATAAAAAACACATCAAAAAAACTTATGGGACTTTACAATTAGTCTTTATTGCGTTGGTGGTTTACCAGAACCACCTACAAGCCAAAATTGCCAAGATCTTCCAAAACACCTTTTAAGGTGCTCCTGCACCACTACCATAGAGCATTGGAAAACAATAGCTTTGGTGATGTGTAGTAGAATAGTAATAGTTATAGTAGTGTTCAGCAGAACAATAGCTTTGGACAGAGATAATAGTCTGTCAACTCCAGAATTCAGGAGGGCAATAGCTCTAATAGTCAGTAGTGCAATAGCTATAGGAATCAAAGTAGCAACAACTCAGAAGAAAATTCAGACCCTACACTTGCATCATTGATGTCACATAAAAAAAAGAGTGTGAGGGAGATCTATGACAACACAAGGCATGTTCATTTTCATGAAAATTTGCATTTCACTTTATTCTCCTATAGTGATCCAACACACTTTGACGAAGAAATGAAAGAGGAGAAATGGTGTAAGGCCATGGATGAAGAGTTGGATGTTATAGAGAGGAACCAAACATGGGAGTTGACCATTTTACCCAAGGGTAAACAAGTGATTGGAGTCAAGTGGGTCTATAAGAAGAAATGTACAGCTGAAGGGAAAATTGAAAGACACAAGGCAAGACTTATTGTAAAAGGTTAAAAATAGTAGCCTGGTATAGATTATGATTAGACATATGAACCAGTTGCAAGGCCAGAAATAGTGTGTACAGTCATAGTAGTTGTAGTACAACATCAATGGAAAGTGTATCAGATGGATGTAAAGTTAGCCCTCTTAAATGGAGTGTTGAAGAAGAAACTGTATGTGGAGTAGTTGCCTAGTTATGAAGTCCCAAGTCAAGAGAACAAAATGTATAGGCTTTGTGTTGTGCACCTTTTTGCACACACGCCCCACCAGAGGCAGGGACCCTCTTTTTTTTTTGTAGTTTTCTACCTTGGCTTTGTCAATTTCTATTTTTTCTCTTCTTGGAGGTTATTTTGGGATTAAGTCCGGATTTGGTTTGATTGGGGTGATATTTTGAAACATTTTGGGGCCTTGGATTTTAGAAATGAGGATTTTTCAAATGAATTTTCAAAGTGATGTGTAAATATTTTTACACCAATGGATAGAGGATGAAAAATTAGGCCAAGTTGATTTTTGAACTTTTCGAAAATTCATCCGGGAAAAAAAGTTATGGGGTTTTGAAGTTTTTCTCCGATTTCTAGGTCATTTTTGGGGATTTCCACCCGGTCCAGATTTTGGCAAAATTTGCCATTTTCGGGGATTTCCACCCAGTCCGGATTTTGGCGAAATTTGCCATTTTTGAGGATTTCCACCCAGTTCAGATTTTTCTGGGTTTCTTGCCATTTTCGGGATTTTCCGCCCCGTTTGGATTTTTTTGGGATTTTCCGCCCCGTCCAGATTTTTTCGGATTTTTTCGAGATTTTCTGTCCTATCCGGATTTTTCCAGGTTTTTTCTCAAATCCGGGATTTTCCGCCCCGTCCGGATTTTGGTGGATTTCTGGCCATTTTTTAGGATTTTCCCTTACTGGCGGATTTTTTCGAACTTCTTGTCACGATTTTCTTGAACTCTAAAACAGCTAAATTTCAAAAATTTTATGATGGTGTTGAAATTTCCAAGGGTTTATTTATGCTTAATTTTAATATTTTTTGGTTGGATTTTCACATGTGGGCTATTAATGATTATATCTATTTTTTAGGATTAAAGGGAGGACTTGCATATGGATTCGTGCTAGGAGGAAAATCTGGAAAATATTTTAAATGCTAATTTACATATGAATCGATACCCAGCTATTCAAATGAACCCAATTGCATAAGAATATGTGCCACAACCTTTCTACAACTGGAATATATGTTTCAAATGTGGAGTGACGTGTGATGTTGTTTTCACTCTCCAATCATAATTTTTATTAAAATCGAGGTGGCAGATTGTTGAAATTCTTATTGTTCCTAGATGTAACTGCTTTTATGCTATTGGATGATGATGTACCACATTTTTAAGAACCCTAATGTGAGTTCTTAGGGTTTCTAGGGGATTAATTGCAGCCATTGGATTGAATTTAATCCTGACCCTTGATTTAAAAATGTAATATCTATAAAAGGCCAATGCCTTCTCATTTGAAAAGGTTAGTAGGGAGTAGAGTAGAAAAGGTTAGAGAACAACTGGTTAGAGGCTGCAAAGTCGGAATTGGTTAAGTTAGAGGTTAGATTCTGCAAGTTAGTAGTTGCAGGAGAGGAGAAAGACTGGAAATTGTTATGTAATGCTGGAGAAGATAATGCAAACGGGTTGTTGATTTGGAAAACATTGTGTTATGTTTCAAAAGTTTTATAGTTTCTTGTTCTTGATTCTCAGTGTTAGATGTTAGTTTTCAGTTCTTTCATGATAATGGTGAAATGTTAATGATGTTGATCGATCTTTGTTCCATACTTTTGGCAATTTGTTGATTGTAAGTTGTTCTGTAAAGTTAGTCTGGGCCTTATTTTGTGCTAAGTTCAACTGTGGATGCTTGTTTACATTGTGCCATTTATTGGGTATGTGGATGAATGTTCATAGTCTGAAAATCTTCAATTTCCTCAGAAGATTGCACCTTTTTTGTAGAGTTGTAGGCTTGTCCTTGATTAAGCAGAAATTGGTTTTATTGGAGATTTGTCTATTTGTAGCATTCATCATTGTTGTGATTGATTTTAGGAGTAATTTTAATCTTAGGATCTCTCTTAAACTCTTATCTTTTGCTATTTCTTTTATTATCTGGGTTACATTTAAGAATCTGAGTATCAAGATATTGCAAAATCTGATAAGTTTGAAGATCCAGTATTTGTTTGTAAGGCCCCTTGTGATTACCAGCATTTTCACATTATCTCTGAGTTGTTTCACTACATTGTCAAGACCTGGCATTAGAGACCTTGGGGTTATCTCTTTTCCCATAGAGATTTACCTTTCAAGAGAGATAGGATATCATATTCTATATGAGTTGTTGTTGTGCAGAAAACACCATCAACAGGAGATTGGCACTAGAAGGAGGGCTGAATAAGCAAGCTAGATCAATTTTTGTCTGTCATTTCTCTTGAGAGGTTCAGAAGAAGAACCAGATCTACTACAGGAAAGGAAGAATTAAAAGAGCTGCAAGCCCCTAATAGGTCAAGAAGGGCTAGAAGAAGGGGAGAATCATCATCCACTCAACCAATCCCATCATTCCCATCATCTTCATTATCATTCTCATGTGATTCTGAAGGAATTCCTGTTCCACAACCTCAACCAACCATAAATCATCCATTATTGCTCCCACTTCCACCAATGGCTTTCCTGGGAAATAACCCATCCCCTCTATTCTTCAACAACTACAATGTTATGCCAAAGAACCCTGAGAATTTTTGCTCTAGGTTTCACACAAATGATCCCAAAAGGACTACTGAAGAGCACGTTAAGATTTTTAAAATTACCCTCCAGGATAGGGGAATTAATCATGAGGATGTTGCCTACAAAATTTTCCCCTATTCTCTAGGAGATGAGGCATTCTATTGGTATAACAATCTTCCTATTGGGTCTATAACTACTTGGCTTCAGTTGGAGATTGCATTTTTACAGAGATTTGGAGTCCCAATCAGTTCCAGTGGACTTTATTTGCAGTTTACTAGAGTAAAGAGGGAGGCAAATGAACCAATTGGGGTTTTCAATAATAGGTTCCATAGGGCTTATGCTAGGCTGCAACCCCCTTATGTTGTGGATGATGCCTCTGCCAGGGAGGTTTATTATGAGGCTTTGGATAGTTTGACATCTACCTTTGTGAAGTGGAGAGAAAACCCTCCTGGCAGCCTGCTTGAAGCTTATGATGTGGCTATTAAGGTGAGCATAGATTTGAGACAACACTTGTCTGGACCCCTACCATTAGCTGGTCAAACAGTTATGTCGGGTTCAACTCCTCAGTTGCCTTTGGTTTCACACACAAGTCAACCATTGAATCAAGCCCCACCCATGCCAAATTATTATCCAAATGTGAATTCACCTGTGTTCTCTCACTAGCAAGCTAATGTACCCAGCTACTTGCAAAGCTCTGAGACATTTAACCAATCCTCAAACCATGGGTTTCATTCTGTTTATATGCAGAATTCAGTTGGTGTTGTTCTTCCATCAAACAATGCAGATAAGGGGAGGCTGGATGAACTCACAGAGCTAGTAAAGAAGTTGGCCACCGAAGTCACCTACCTAAGGAACCAAAACAACTAACCTCGGGTCATCCAAAGGGGAAATCAATTCAATTATGATCAAGATCAGGGGCATAATCTCGATAGGGGACAATATTTTAAAGATCAACCCTCAGGGCCAACATTTGATAGAAGGCAGCTACCACACCAAAATAGGACTTGGGATATAATTCCTAACAATGAAGGAGTCCTAACATCTTTGGAGCATCCAAACAATCAAGAAAAATCATGTAGCTGGTGTATATCTAGCAGAAGCAGCTATATCCAGATGGTGCAGGCTTCATAACACCAATCAACACTCTGAATTAGATTGTCAAGAATTTCAGACTGCTGTGTCTATTTTCCAATAGAAGATCCAACATACCAACAAAAATTTGAGTGGTCAGGAGATAGTATGAGCTAATCCTTATGACATATCGGTCTTGGTGGTCGATCATGCACCATTTCTAGGGAGTGAAGAGAACAGACTAGAGGAAAAACAAGATAAAAGTCTTGAAACAGAGTATGCATACAATGAAGAATCTATAGTTCAATCTTCTGAAGGTGATGAGGAGAATGGAAATGGTTTTCTAGAGGTAGAAGAGCAAGTTTGGTTGTTGGATCATACAAGAGATACACAAAAAGATACATCAAACCAGTCTCCAATGGAAGAACTTCAACAAGATGTTGAGGAATTCCCAGTAGAAAATTCAACTGGCATTGGATCTAAGCAAGGCATACTAGTAAACATTGGGGTAGCCCTAGAGGAGGTTGAGCTTTCAATTGAGGAGCCTCGACAAATTATAAATTAATTTCCCGTGAAGCAAACTGAAGGAACTGATGTTGCTGATAAAGGGGCTGATGTTCCTAAGGGTTACAGTTACAAGCCTGAATCAGTGCCAACAAAAGAATTCAGAGAGTCTTCTTATTCATCTAATTTTGTTTGTTCTCTATCTATTGGTGGGATAAATATTGAAAATTCAAAGATTTTATGCATTAATGATGGGATAGCTAATGTGGTTCATTTTGATGCACAGGGAAAATTGAATGATGCTAAAAACAGTAATATTATAGTCAATATTGAGAACATGGTTGTATGTGAAAATTTGTTTGAGGATCAGTCTGTCATGCCTCCTGATGAACATCTTGTTGAGACACTTGTCATGCATGACAAAGCTTATGTTGTTTCATCACTAATTCCTCATGAAGATACTCAAACATGTGAAAAGTTCCATGATGTTAATTCTGAATTTGTTCAATCTAATTTTCACCCTGAATTGCTCATTGATGACTCGAATTTTGTTGTGCATGTTTCAAATGCAAGAGGAATACTACATCATCAGTTGAAACGTCCTGATCTCATGGATGTTAACTCTGCATGATTGAAGGACAATAAATTTAACATTCAATCTAAACAAGCACCACACCAGGTTGTTTCTTTCCTTGCTGAAACTCCTAAAGTTTATCATTTTGATTATGGAGGTTTAGGGAAGACAACATGCATATGGATTTATCATAGTTTCAAAGAGTTACCTCAATTATTGATTATTCCTATTGAGAATTTTGAGCTTAAATGTTGCATTGTTGAGGTTTATTTTGATGAATATAAGGACGAATTTTCATTCTTGAGGACTGTTACTATCACCTTATTGCTTGTACATGCGCTGAAAAGAAAAATAGGTGTGGGTCTCAATTCACCTTGTCAGATCATCAGTCATTTTGAGTCTCTTTGTATATAGTTTTGATTTGAATAAATGCATCTTGCCCTACTGTTCTTTTGCTTTAGTCTTTTTTTGGGTTTTCTTTAGGATAGATGGCTTTAGTTTAGATTTCTTTGCTTTGCCTTTGGTTGGATTTTATGCTACCTTTGGTTTCGATTTTTCTTGTCTGCTTTGCTTCTTCGGCTTGGTTTCCCCTATTTTCTGTTGGGAGTGTTATTTGCACAACAACAATTATTTTATCTGCAACTATTTTAGGTATTCCTTTTACGAACTCTAATCATCCTTCCAGGATTTGTTGGTGAAATCTTCTATTCAATGTCACATGTGCTAAATATTTAAAGTGGACAAGTCATTGGATTGAATTAGCTCCTGAATGTGCTCAAATCTGACATTTTACACACATCTTAAGAATCCTAAGGTTGCTATAGGATCTTTGTAAAGTCTTGTTAAGTGAAAAATCTTATATTTCTACCTTAGTGCCACTGTGATTCTCAGCCCTGAGTGTGAACTTCATTGCTTATAGGTTGAAATGAAAAGAATGAAAAGAAATATCAAAAAAAAAGAAAATATTGAATATCAAAAGAAAGTGAGTTCAACCTTTTGGGGGATTATGAATATCTCTACCGGGGCTATGGATGCCTGACTGGCAGTAGAGCTATGTTCAGGAGAATCACAGCGATAACCTTGTCGGGGCTATGGATGCCTGACTGACAATGAGGCTCTATCCAGGTTGCTTTTGAAGTTAGAATCTTTATGTAGCTTAACATGACTAAACTTGGTTTCTTCCAATAGCTTAAGGAGGGAAAATTATACACTTGCACACACTTGGATTTCCAGCACAGGAAAGGCTAGCTTGTCCATTGATTTTGAAACTTTAGTTTTTTGGTTCACTTGATGTGAGGATCAAAACTAGAGATTCTGGGTTCTTGATTCTAGTTTGTCATTGAAATTCTCTTAAGCATTTCCCCAGCGGAGTCGCCATTTGTTGTGCACTTTTTACACACACACCCCACCAGAGGCAGGGACCCTCTTTTTTTTATAGTTTTCTACCTTGGCTTTGTCAATTTCTGGTTTTTCTCTTCTTGGAGGTTATTTTGGGATTAAGTCCGGATTTGGTTTGATTGGGGTGGTATTTTGAAGCATTTTGGGGCCTTGGATTTTAGAAATGAGGATTTTTCAAATGAATTTTCAAAGTAATATGTAAATATTTTTACACCAATGGATAGAGGATGAAAAATTAGCCCAAGTTACTTTCTGAACTTTTTGAAAATTCATCCAGAAAAAAAAGTTATGGGGTTTTGAAATTTTTCTCCGATTTTTGCGTCATTTTCGGGGATTTCCACCCAATCTGGATTTTGGAAAAATTTGCCATTTTCGAGGATTTCCACCCAATCCGGATTTTGGCAAAATTTGCCATTTTCAGGGATTTCCACCCAGTTCAGATTTTTTCGGGTTTTTTGCCATTTTCAGGATTTTCCGCTCCGTCTGGATTTTTTCGAGATTTTTCGCCCCGTCCAGATTTTTCCAGATTCTTTCGAGATTTTCCGTCCTATTCAGATTTTCTCGGGTTTTTTTTCAAATCCGGGATTTTCCGCCCCATTTGGATTTTAGCGGATTTCTGGCCATTTTTCAGGATTTTCCCTTCCTAGTGGATTTTTCCAAACTTCCTGTCACGATTTTCTTGAACTCCGAAAGGGTTAAATTTCCAAAATTTTATGACGGTGTTGAAATTTCAAAGGGTTTATTTATGCCTAATTTTAATATTTTTTGGTTGGATTTTCCCATGTGGGCTATTAATGATTATATCTATTTTTTAGGATTAAAGGGAGGACTTGTATATGGATTCGTGTGAGGAGGAAAATCTGGAAAATATTTTAAATGCTGATTTACATATGAATCCATGCCCAGTTGTTCAAATGAACCCAATTGCATAAGAATATGTGCCACAACCTGTCTACAATTGGAATACATGTTTCAAATGTGGAGTGACGTGTGATGTTGTTTTCACTCTCTAATCATAATTTTTATTAAAATCGAGGTGGTAGATTGTTGAAATTCTTATTGTTCCTGGATGTAACTGCTTTTATGCTATTGGATGATGATGTACCACATTTTTAAGAACCCTAATGTGAGTTCTTAGGGTTTCTAGGGGATTAATTGCAGCCATTGGATTGAATTTAGTCCTGACCCTTGATTTAAAAATGTAATATCTATAAAAGGCCAGTGCCTTCTCATTTGAAAAGGTTACTAGGGAGTAGAGTAGAAAAGGTTAGAGAACAACTGGTTAGAGGCTGCAAAGTCAGAATTGGTTAAGTTAGAGGTTAGATTATGCAAGTTAGTAGTTGCAAGAGAGGAGAAAGACTGGAAATTGTTATGTAATGCTGGAGAAGATAATGCAAACGGGTTGTTGATTTGGAAAACATTGTGTTATGTTTCAAAAGTTTTATGGTTTCTTATTCTTGATTCTTAGTGTTAGATGTTAGTTTTCAGTTCTTTCATGATAATGGTGAATTGTTAATGATGTTGATCGATCTTTGGTCCATACTTTTGGCAATTTTTTGATTGTAAGTTGCTGTGTAAAGTTAGTTTGGGCCTTATTTTGTGCTAAGTTCAACTGTGGATGATTGTTTACATTGCGCCATTTACTGGTTATGTGGATGAATGTTCATAGTCTGAAAATCTTCAGTTTCCTCAGAAGATTTTGCAAAGTTGTGGGCTTGTCCTTGATTAAGCAGAAATTGGTTTTATTGGAGATTTGTCTATTTGTAGCATTCATCATTGTTGTGATTGATTTTAGGAGTAATTTTAATCTTAAGATCTCTCTTAAAATCTTATCTTTTGCTATTTCTTTTATTATTTGGGTTACATTTAAGAATCTGAGTATCAAGATATTGCAAAATCTGATAAGTTTGAAGATCTAGTATTTGTTTGTAAGGCCCCTTGTGATTGCCAGCATTTTCACATTGTCTCTGAGTTGTTTCACTGCATTGTCAAGACCTTACATTAGAGACCTTGGGGTTATCTCTTTTCCCATAGAGATTTACCTTTCAAGAGAGATAGGATATCATATTCTATCTAAGTTGTTGTTGTGTAGAATACACCATCAACACTCTGAAAATATCTTTATGGGATGAAACAAGCACCTCAGATGTGGTACAGTAGAATAGATGCCTGGTTTTTTATCAATGGGTTTAGCAAGAGCAATAGCGAACCCACACTCTACATCGAAGTAGTTCAAGGTGATATTTTAATTATTGTTTTGTATGTATATGATTTAATTTTTACTGGTAACAGTGATAGAAGAATTGCAGATTTTAAATAAGTGATGAAAAATGAATTTGAGATGACAGATCTAGGTTTGTTGAAGTATTTTCTTGGGATAGAAGTTCAACAAACAATGCATGGCATTTTTATTTCACAATCTAACTATGCCAAACATTATTTGAAGAGGTTTAAAATGCATAACAACAAACCTTCCCCCACACCAACCACAACAAGTCTAAAACCGCGCGAGATTGACGGTAGTAAGGATGTGAACCCAACCCTCTATAAGAGTATGGTTGGAAGTTTGATGTATTTGACATCAACTAGGCCTAATTTAATGTATGTATTAAGTTTGATTTCTATGTTTATAGAGGAACCTAAGGACACACATTGGCAAGCAGGAAAGATGATTTTAAAGTATGTCAATGGAACAACAAGATATGGCATCATGTACGATGCAACTAATGAGTTCAAGCTAGATGGTTTCACAGACTGTGATTGGGAAGGAAATGTGGATGATAGGAAGAGAACATCGGGATATGTCTTCAACATGGGATCAGATGCAATCTCATGGGCATTAAAGAACCAATTGATTGTCTCTCTGAACACAACAAAAGTAGAATACATAGCGGCAAATGTAGCAGCTTGTCAAGCTATTTGGTTGAGGATCCTTATAGACTTACAACAACAACAAGATGACAACACAATAATACATTGTGACAATGTGTCCTCCATAGCATTGATAAATAATTCGATTTTCCACAGATGAAGCAAACACATTGAGATTCGTTATCACTTCATAAGGGAGTTGGTAGAACAAGGTGAGATAGAACTTCAGTATTGTAGATCCGAGCATCAGCTCACCAACATCTTCACCAAGGAATTTCCTAAGGATAGTTTTGAGCGCCTAAGAGATAGGCTTGGCATTATGGATAGTTTTGAAGATCATCTCTGGAAGGAATCTGTAGAGTGACAATTGACTTGCAGATTAAGGGGGAGTGTTGGAATATTTATTTAGTCTGCAATCAGCAGACCTGACATGTTAGCACCCCCACATCAAATTGAAGACCTTTCAACTTCCAACCAACGTACACTTGGCATAAATTTATTTTGGTACGTTAATTTGAATTTGAAATAGTTGTTACAGCCTACAACAATTAATGTGGTAGGTTAATTTTAAATTTGAAAGAAGTGCTCATTCTCATGAGCATTTTGAAAACAAGACAAAAGGAATGTTTTGTAATTATTGGAGTTAGAAGAAGAAGAAGTTAGTTTTTGAAGTTGAACTTGTAGCAGTAAATGAAGTGAAAAATGTTCAGCACATAACAGTGACAACAGTAGCACAAAAGGAATGTTTTAGCAGACACAACGCATTGTCAGCTGCAACTACAAGATTGTAGCAGTTTATGTTTTTCGGTGTGAGAGTAGCACCATATGTATTGGAAATCTGTCCAAATAGCTTAGTTTTATTTTTTTCATGTAAATCAGAGAATATCCTTAGAGTTTTTCTATTTTGTGAAGCAACAAGGAATATATTTAAATCTTTTTATGTGTGTTTAGTTTTGTTGTCGGAGTGCATATTATGTGTTTATTTTTTAGTTTGTCCATACAATCACAACACTATTTTTTTTTTTGTTTGCACCCCTGCCTCCCAACAGGTGTAAAGAAGAATTCCACAACTTTCACTAGCATCCTCTTTGCCTATGCCAAATACATTAACTATTTATCATAAAACTTCAAAGAAATGCAGCCTCATGGACGCCATGGAAATGTATGCAAATAGGGAATCAATATGGCTACAGAGTACTGATTAAGTAGTCGAAAAGGATTACGTGATGGATCTTAGTTAAAAGGTTTTGAAATGACAAGTTAAATGCTTCAACAAAATTATCTTTCCTTTACACTCTTAGTTTTTTAATTGCTTATGATTAATTCATGTTGAGTTTTATTTTCATCTCCTTTTAATCTAAATTCAGTAACTATGAGGACATATAATTCATGATGGTCTCACACTGCTCAAGCATTCAACAGTTTTTGGAAGAAGCTAGTAGCATTTGGGAAACATTGGTATTCTATTGTACTGCATCATTTCTTACAAATTAGGACTAATTAGTAGAATGCTATTTTTCTTTTGACATCTTACTATTAATTTTATTAATCTATAACATGCTCTTTGTGTAATGGCATTTATTAGAATCCCTTAGAATGAATGTTAGTTCTTTACATTTGAATTCTTCAACATTAGAAGTTGTGGATAGCCTTTCTATTTTATTTTTAAATGTGAGAAGTGTAGTGATATCAAAATTAGAGAATCAATAAATAAAAAATTCTATATATTAAATTAGAAAAGTTTACATGATTTTATAGCCTCTAAAAACCAACAAACTCTTACAAATTTAAATTTTAAAATGAAACTAAAATGATTAGACAACAGTTACCTATCTAATGATGATTAACACTCTTACTGCATCTCTTTATCGAACTATCAGTGTATTTATTCAATTATTCAAATACTCCCCTTTAATTATCTATATAATAACACTCTTATTTATTTTGAGTAGGCATTTATTGGATTAATTTTTTCTATCATTTGTACTAATTTTTTTTGTAGGGATCAAATATAATTACCAATTTTAAAGGAATAAATGTATAATTTTTTAAAATTTAAGAAACTAATTAATTATTAAAAAAGAAACTAATTGATTACCAAAAAGAAACTAATTAATTACTAAAAAGAAACTAGATGTTTTTTTTTTTAAGACTTCGGGTAGCATGACCCCCTATAAACTTTTTAATGTGATCGGTGGCGCTGGCGCGACACACCCTTTGGTACCACGAGGGTGGGGGAGACAAGACCTCCTTACCAACCTCCTTGAATAGGAAAGATTTAGCCAACCGAGCTAGGGCCCCAAACCCAAAAAGAAACTAGAGTTATGCAAAGGAAAAATAAACTAATTAATTACTAAAAAAGAAACTAATTAATTACCAAAAAAAAACTAATTAATTATTGAAAATAAAATAGAGTTACACAAAGGAAAAAAACCACCTATAAAGAATTATTTTATTTCCTTTCCTTTTAGTTTTTTTTTCTCAAATGCATTTCCTTTTATTTATTTATTTTTTGTTGGAGATACTCGCAAGGGGGTCCCCTTTAGCTTAGTAGCCAAGGTCATTTCCTCTTCTAGAGTGTAGGGTTCAATAAAGAGTAAGATTTTTTATAAAAACCATGATTTGTTGAAAAGGTTTTAGAAATTGTTATGCAGATCTAATTGGCATGGGCAAAGCCAAATTCCATAGGCTTCGTACTATCCTCCCTACTTATGCCAAAATGATGAAAATAGGTGCCTCCAGAAGGATAACTAATTCTCGACATATTTTATATATATTAATATTTAATATATGTAGATGGGAAAAGATAAAAGAACAAATAAATTTGACAGCAAATTTACACGTATGATCATTGAATATATATAATCATAATTTATACATCATGTATACATCTATATTATATGTATGATTACATAAAAAGTAAAAATAATGTCTTTTAAAACGATAGCTGGTGCCAGGAAATGTAGGAGACCTTCATTCCATCTCATATTTTTCCACAGAATTCAATTGGATGTCAGATTAGACCCGAATTTCTCGTAGAAACAGAACCTGGGTTCAAACTCACTTTTCTGGCGGTTGGAAAATGAAAAGGAGAACGTTTAATCTTTAAGCAGAGGTGGTTTAAAGTGATTAAAATAAAAGTCATCGTACACTTGCCTTGTAACTAGAAACTAATCTGATGCAACAGGTGATCACATATTGATGGTTTCAACACACCGTTTTGGTTAAAATTGATGGATTGATGACAACATTATTGTTTATGTTGTCATTGTTACATAACCTTTTGACTTTATCTAAACTAGGCCCATTTGGCCAACAAAGACATGGCACCGATTCCTAACAAAAGAGAAATATACGACCACAGTTGAAGCCCCACCTTGCTCTGCATTCGTGGGCTGAGAAAATCTGCTGCAAGAAGATCCACTAATGACATATATATCAGAATTCCTGCAGAGGCTGAGTCGAATATTCCCTCAACAATTAGAGCCTTTGGACTATTTTCATTATATGTCGATGAAACTGCGATTCCCACTGCAATTCCGAGCGGTGTAGTTATAGAAAAGAACAACGCCATTAGCGCTGTCGATCTATTCTTGAACCTCGCCTAGCCATTATCATCAACAAATATTAAATAAGTATTAGACCATCATAAAACGTCAGCCATAATTCCAAGTTGTTAGGAAAAGCAAATTAATTACCTGAACTATGCATCCTCCAAGACCCATTCCTTCAAAAAACTGATGAAATGTCAAAGCCGCCAGTAGAGGCCGTATGGTGCATGGACTTTCAGATGCCCCTAATGATATTCCAATTATCACAGAGTGGGCTACTATTCCAAGCTCTAACACCTGATCCACAAATCAATCAAGTTTTCGATTTAACGAAGTGCCTTCATTGAATTTTTTTTTTTTTATTAAAGAAAATATTAGAAGATCAGTTAATTTGTTAAGCATGAGGGTAAGCTAGGGAGATGAAGAACACACAACATAATATCTGATAACTATGTATTGAAGTCAATTGTAGTTTTGATTTGGGTTTGTTTTTGTTTACCTGAGAAATAACGCGGTGGCGAAGCAGTGTTGAAGCAGAACCTTCCACGGTGGAATCGTAAGCATGGGTGCCACCATGGGTATGAAGATGACTCTGATGTTCTGACTCCCCACTTTGATGTTCTAATTCCCCACTATTACCAACTCGTGCACTAGACATATCTGCTACACCAATTGTGGATTGCTGTTTCTTAAGGTGGGCACGTTGATAATATCCAGTAGCCATAGCATCTACCATAAGACAGCCAACAGCCCCCATCATAGCTATAAATCCAGCAAACGGGAAGTTTTTCCAAGCAGCTCCAGTCAAGCAAGCATTACCCAGAGAATTAAAGGCATCAGGAAGGATATGAACAAAACCCGTTGCCAAAATAACTCCTGCCGCAAAAGCCTTGATGATAATAAAAATGTCCTTATCTGGCCTTAAAACACTAATACTTCTCCCCAAAATAGGCAAGCATACGCCTATTGTGCCGCCTATCAATATAGAAGCAATTGCCCCAAGCTTGAGGTGGAGAGCTTCATTCTTGTTTCTGCAACTTTGTTCCTGAGAACAATCGGCTTCCTCTGCAGCCACTAAACTGACCGTTGAAAACAATGCCAATGATAAGCAAATCATGCAAAATGTTGTCATAATGAATCGAGGACACAAACCCCAAAGAGCTGGCCTATATTTATGCAGAGCGGAATCAAAATAATGAAGCCATTCACCAGAGAAAGTCAATGCAACATATAAAAACTTTCGTCTTTCCTCATAATGTCCTCATATCCCGTGTACTCCGGCCTTATATTAATATTAAGTTTTTAAGTATCGTCCGGGAGAATATCGACAGCTTTTGCAACGACGGTCATGCAATTCTAGCGCTTTTATGTCAAGTTGGACTAGTGTAGATTTATATCCACCATTTTATTTTTTGCTCGGTTTTCTAAACCTCAAAAGAAATAAAAATTGCAAATTACGAATTTTTTTAATGTATTATATTCAGTAAAGAGCTGTACCTTCCATATCATTGCAAATCTGCGGAAAGATCCTCAAATATCAGCCATTAAACAAAATTTCAATGTCTATCTTAAACGTCACAGACATTAAATGTATTAAAGCTGGTATTGTTGGCATGGATTGCAGCCGTACGACTTGCCTTTTCGAAGAGTGTAAGTCTACCTAAACTACTATTAAAAAACAGTGGACAAGAGGGCGGGATGACAACATAATCTGAAGTCTTCGATATTGTTTTTCTTGGAAGGACGACCAGCTAAATTTGACGGTCGTATGGAATTATTTTTGTCTATTTTTATATTTTAGCAGATAGGCTATATTTAGTGTGAGCTTTCCTCCAAAATGTTGTCTCACGCCACCAAACAACTCTCGAGTTGCTGTAAAATCGCAAAGTAGTTTAGTTGTTTCCGGTTACCTAAATTCGATCTTCCCATTCATATCGGATTTCCTCTATCAAGCCTGTCAGCACATTTTATTTAAGTTGCAACTTGGGTAGCAAGCTAAGTGGGCTTAACCTTGGGGGAAACTCTGTGGTTAAGCGCGCTTGAGCTGGAGCAGTACTGGGATGGGTGACCTCCCGAGACAGATCAATGCTTCACCTTTGTGAGCATCACCTAGCTGCAATGAGTGCTAAGTGAACCATTCATTATCATGAGAGATGGTTTCTTGTGAACCACTACTCATTAATCATGGGTCAATGAGTTTGACTCAGAAACTACATGGTTGAATCCTGGTAGCAATATCATAATTTGACACGTTGTGGAAGAAACCTCCTACCTATCAATTGATGAGCTAAAGAGGCTCTATAATGAATGGTTCATAAGGCATTAGACTTGCTGAAGGTTTTGCAAATGGCGTAGCAAGCTAAGTGGGCTTAACCTTGGGGGAAACTCTGTGGTTAAGCTCGCTTGAACTAGAGCAGTACTGGGATGGGATGGGTGACCTCCCGGGACGGATCAATGCTTCACCTCTGTGAGCATCACCTAGAAGCAATGAGTGCTAAGTGGACCATTCATTATCATGAGAGATGGGTTCTTGTGAACCACTACTCATGAATCATGGTTCAATGAGTTTGACTCAAAAACTACACAGTTGAATCCTGATAGAAATATCATAATTGTAACCAATATTGTATCAAGAAGTTTCACTTGTAAAATGTAATTTGCTCGCATGTTTCTGTCGCTCAAGCCATTCCATAGCTCACTGCCACTATGTTATTGGAAGTTTTTGACGTGTCTATTGGTAGGGGAGACGTCATATCTTCAACAATCATGTTGATCACCAGGAGAGACGTGGGTTGTCGATCACCAAGAGAAACGTGGGTTCTGCAACAATGGAAGGGAAATTGAAGATCAGGTAAGGTTTTTAAATTTGTTTTTTTCATTGTCATGGCTCCCATTCATTGTTCTCACATTTTTTTGGATTGCAGGTCTTCCCACTGTCTTGGCAGTCAATGCTCACTTGATGGCTATGCAATTGTGTCTATAAAATATATAGGGTTTGGAATTTCACGAGCGAGTAAGGATGTGAGAAAAAAATTTGATGGTTAGGGTTTAGGGTTTTTAATTTTTTTTTAAGTTGTTGAATGTTTAGAGATTTGAAACTATTGAATGTTTGAAAATTTTAATTTAGTGGACATCCTTATATGCTCAAAATATATTCATATATCAAGCTGCCTATGCCAGCACTGTTAGGGAAATGTTTTGCCATTGTCAAGGTAATATACATTGTTAGAAAAGAATACCTGAATTCTTTGAGGAATGTTTGGAAGGTTCAACATATCCAAAGCTTACCCTTTCAAACCAATCTTTTACCAATCCTCTGCAGCAGTTGGTTTGTTAAATCCTCATCTATGAAGTTTAGTTATAAAATTATCTAGTTTGGTGGTTGATTCTATACAAAGAATCAAGTAAATGGGAGTTTATGTACTTTGGCTGGACTTCATTGATAGCGGGTCTTATGTCTCCTGTGGAATTCCCCTCCTAACTAGTTCCCCTGGTGCCACCCCCTGTAGGATAGGGCTTTGGTTTGAGTATGTTGGTCGTTGCAATCTAATCAAAGCTTCCATGTTACAGCAGTCTAATCAAAGCATCTTTGGACTGATACTCTCCTTGAGACCTACCAAAAGTAGCTTGATTGTTTGGTTTTGTCTGTGAGTGTGAAGTGTCAACACATGTGGGTGGGCTAAATATTATTAGAGATGTTGAAAGTGTTAAATAGATCAACCCCAGTCAAGAAAGTAAAAGAAATAAATTTAGTTGTAAAATAATCTAAGATATTTGGCTATATTCTTAATATCATCCTATTCGACAGTCAAAGCCAAAATTTGGCCAGTTATTAGTGATGTTATGTATTTCAAAGTTTAGGTTTGTTATTGATGGGTTAAAAGTCTGAAAAATACAAAGAGGTGTATAATTAAACACGTGGATGTTTATGATAGTACTTTTATTGCAAACCAATTATTTAGTGGAAAAATAGTTTGTTCCAAAAAATTTGTATGTTTCATTTCTTTTAAGTGACCAATGACATAAAAGACTTATGAAGATATTGTAAACTAGCAATAGTCGAGCACATCTACTTTGTAAATGAAATCCAAATTTTTGTTGAAATGATTGCCAAATATAAACCATGTCAATAGTCATGTGCATCAAATTTTGTAATTACAATCTAATTTTCTATGGGATTGATTGTCAGGAGTTGAGTTGTGGCCTAGATTATGTTTTCATTGGGTTGGCTTTTAATCGCACTTTAGTTTTATTTGTTAGGGATATAAAGGATCTGTCATCATTGAACAGATGTCTAAAAAAACAATGCCTTAATGATTTTCATTTCTTCAAATCACATCAAAGACACAAACTATGCCATAAAGCAGAAACAGACACAGTGGATCCCCCATTGATCTTTCTGAGAAAATTAAATGCTTAACAAAAATACAGATCCAACACAAGCACATATTCATATTCTAGAATCAAACAACCATGAAAGACAAACATGTAGACACACAGATTTACGCGGGGAAAACTCTTTCAGGTAAAAAACCACACCCTCTGAAGCACTCAGTTCACTTGTATTAATCAGTAACAAAATGGTTACAATACAAACACAGAGCTATGCTCTCCAGGATTTTACATCTTGTCCATCTAGAGAAATATAGGTGACACAAAATACAGTTTCTTCACACAGTTACAATGTCTTCAAATGACATACTATGTAGATTTCCTTTAGCTCCTAAGTTGATTGTCTCAGCCAGGCTCACAACTAGCCCAGTCACTAGGCCTCTTAGGTTCACATATTTCTAATCCAAGAGTCAAAGTGTTCATAGTTAAAAAACCACTCAAACACTCTCAGTCTCTCTATCTTTTCTCATCTACATTGATCTTGCACACGAGATTACTTTATAATCTCTAACCATGTGCCTACCTATTCTGCATGTTCAAGCAATCAACAGTAACAGGATAATTAATTATCCTACCTGCAAGCTTCCATCATTCTCTAATGACGTGCACCATCTTCTTACAAATGCATTGAGTTGTGCAGCATTAAATCGGTTGCAGATACATGTCCATCAATCTCCATTCAAATAATGCAGCCTATCGCAATCAGAAAATAAGCTTTCAGCCAACCAGATCTTGAAAATCTTGCCACATGTTGCCTTCGCATTCATTCACTTCTTTGACTCTGATTCAAGCTCGACCGACCGAGCTTTGAGCTCATACTGGCTTCCCCTGCACTACCGCTCTAAGTCCAAATATTCATCGTGGTATGGTGGTGAGCCACTCGACCCACTCTCGGCCTTTCCCGTGCTACCGTCAAGCTCTGACATGCTAGTCGCAGTAAGGAGGTAACCGCCTAACATCATCACTACAGTCAACCATGCTACCATGGAGGCCGCTAGGCCACCTTGTGGTAGGGCAGTGACTGCCATGCAAACCACCAGCGGTCACACCCACGCTACCGTGGAGGCTGCCAGGCCACCCCGCAGTAGGGTGGTGACCACCCTAGCAAACCGCCAGTGGTCACACTTGCACTACCGTGGAGGCCACCAAGCCACCCCGCAATAGGGCGGTGACCGCCCTAGCAAACCACCAACAATCTTACCATGGCCACCATGGTGAGACTTCTCACCACCCACAGTAAGGCGGTAACCACCAAACTTAACCGTTAGTGGCCACTTCCACACCGCTCACCATGCTACCTCCACCGCCAAACAAAGACCCCACGGTAAGGAGGTAACGCATCGCTCCACCACCCTACCACTCACCACACCACCAATGAGCAACCTTTGCAGTAAGGAGGTAACAACCATGCAAACCGTCGAGCCTTCATCGTGCCACCACCAAGCAAAGAAGAGACTGTCATGGTAAGGCGGTGACACCACCCAACTGCCAGACCAAGTGGAGTGGCCCATGGTAAAGCGATAAACCGCTCAACCGCACCACCAAAGTAAGCTTGCAGTGGTGCAGCAATAAAGGCCAGAAACATGGAGAAATTGCCCAAGTCCGAAAGGAATCCAAAAATTTAAGGCATAATTTCCCAACAATCTCCCACTTGACGAAGACTTACTGGCTTCCTCCAAAATGTGAACAAGGACTAGCACCATGCTTTCATGCTCCAACCAAGACACTTGCAATGACATCTGATAAATTTCCACCATCTTAGGCGACAGTTCTAAACATCCACCACAGGAAAAAAGGAACAAGCCAAGGCGTAAATGCACTAGTCTCTAGAACACAAGCATCGGATCCTGCAGGCAACAAAGGAACCACAACACTAGCAAAAAAGCACTCAAAAATGAACACAGAATGAGAAAAAATTCTCCAGAACAAGATAAACCATCAACTAGAAAATCAACCACAAAACTAACTCCCCTCATCCAATTGATCAAACCCACGTGACTGAAAACCAACACCCACAGCTTGTGCTATTTCATCCAATCACCCATACCTCAAAAGGTATGCACATTAGTAGACTCATGCCATCACATATTCACCCATGAACAACAAAATACAAGCACCATGTGTCAATCAGTCAAAATACCAAACACATCCAAGTACTCCCACTATAAGGATATTGTCCAAATGAATGCAAAGAACCAAAATGAGCGCATTCAACGCGTCTCTTCATTAGCATCCCAACAAACAAGACACCATCACAAGTGATCCAGGCATACCAAGTCCACCAATATCTACACATAGAAAAATTTAACCATGTAGTTCCATGGAACATCCACACTGATATGCACAACCTGCAACCACCTGCTGCAAGAAACATTTCTCTCAATAGTCTTTCACATTCTTCCAAAGTTCCATATCTGACTGAATAAGGAAACACAAGAACCTTCATGTCATCACCCAAGTGACAACCCATGACCACAAACTAGTGACCAACACAACTCCACATACATCTAAATTCAAATGAACAATCAAGAAGAAAAGACTAGATTTTGAGAGAAAACAATAAATCATAACATGTAGCATCCTCCTACATACACTTCTAAATGCCATTTGTTTCAAGAGTGATCTTCTTTACATCCCAAAGTAAATGCCATAACAATACCCATACGGCTCCATGAATGTATGCATCTTAAAGAAGATCAGACTAACCCATATAAACATCTTCTATCAGTCTTTAAAATCACAAGGAGATACACTATGTTGTCCACCTTTACTATGAATCCTCCAGAATCTCAGAACAAAAACTCAAGATTCACATCTATGAAAGATAAAGCATATAACACATCTGAAAGATATAATGGGAAAATACCTCTCAAATAAACTTCACTGTCGAGCAGACCAAGAGAAAAACGATGCTCTTCCAAGATATAAAATCCACCACATGACTTACTTAAGAACAATCTCCTCACTGGTCTCTATTAAACTCGTGTTCAACCAAGGTGTAGGCTACTCAAACTTTCAACTGTAAACAAAACCATTCTCAAAAGAATTCTAGCCTCACCTTATTCTCCATGCATCCATGATCACCAGAAACCTGTCATCTCATGCTAACTCCAATTTGCATTACTGTACTTAACATGAAGTCCTCAAGCATATGACTAGAGTACTCAAAACATAAAGAAACTCCAGGCCACTATCAAAGC
This sequence comes from Sequoiadendron giganteum, assembly GCA_007115665.2. NCBI lineage: Eukaryota > Viridiplantae > Streptophyta > Pinopsida > Cupressales > Cupressaceae > Sequoiadendron > Sequoiadendron giganteum. The sequence goes on from CM021108.1 coordinate 590,577,272, forward strand.
TCCAAACGAGCTGAACCAGGAACTTATCATGAGATCATGATCTTACACATCCTCCTTAGGAGATACCATGCTTCAAGTGAACTATCCATGGTCTCAAGAGAAAAGAAACATGCCCAAAATCTAATGCACACGCAAGAGTACACATGGAATCAAGCAATCAAACTCTAAACCAACATCACCTATCAAGCACCACCAACAATCAACCAAAACTCGCAAGAGTCCTCCATGGCTCCAAGATGTTGCAAATCTTCAAATAGTGACCATGTAGATGAGAAAGAACTCTTCTACTACACCAAAGAAGATCATTCACTAGCAAGTGATGAATCCACAGTCACTGCTAAAGCTCCCACTGAACCATGACACCAAGCTTTCCAAGCATCATGACCAAACATTTTCTGATCTGAAAACCTCCAAGTACAAATGACAACATGTCCATCAAACAACACCAAGATTACTAGATCACACAAACCACACCATCATTGTCAAAAGCTTACACAAGTTAGTGTACCAAGCTCTCCATGACATCGTGATACACACATTATAGGTCCATAACCAACTATTCAGGTACTCAAACACCATTCCTCCTCTCATCTCAAAACAACCACGCCAATGCACAAATGACCATAGACAAGGCCACCTAATAGATCTGTACCACACTATTAGAACCTCGTGGATATTGGCAATCCACTTCCGAGTTGTCTCACAACAAACATGTAGGTAAGGACAACCTACAACATTTCACAACTCGTGGATGCAACCAATGAAACCTACAAATCTATCATTGCACTGGAAAATTCAAAATTGATATCATCAAAGAGAATAGACAAAGAAGACAAACATGACTCAAACACTAGATCAACAATAGATACGATTTTCCAATCACGTCCACAACTCAAGCACCATTGTCTAGGAAACTAGTAAGCAAAAAACCACAAGAAATTTGAATGAAAAACTCATACCAACACTCCCATGTAGAGAATACATCACACCTCCTCAAAACCATGTCAAACTGCAACCATCTCATCTAGTCACACCCCAAAATTCGAGGTCTAGTAAATAGCTTAACAATAACTCAACAAACCACAAGTTTTCCTTGACCATGTAAAACCTGCAAAACCATAGTTTTTATAAAACACCCATGCATGTCCATATTCATTACTCATCTAGACGACTCAAGATTCTGCACACAACCATCACAGTTAACCAGAATAATGAAAAAACATGAATATGCATCATAGACTTTTTATGAAAATCTACAAAAAACCTTCAAAGCCAAAGACATGAATCTAAAACATGCGAGTGCAAGATACAAGTAAGCAGGAACAACAAGTCCATTTCAGACCAGTTCCAAAACCACAACCATGCACAAGCATACGAGAGAGTCAGGCTATACAAAAGTTGTAGACCACCCAGATCAACTTCATTGCCTTCATACAATCAGAGTAACTGAGAAACTGCCTTCAGTGCTAAGTCAAAACACCCAACACAAGAACAATACTGCATGGCTGAACAACAACACAAGCAACTCTATACCGCTAGGGAGCTTGTCACACAACCACAAAGTATGACCCACGCTTTGCTACAACACAACCATAAGCATACCTTACGCCCCTTGCATCAAAATCATTTGTTGCCAACCAAGAGCCTCAGACCACATAGTCACAATGTGATCAACTCTAATATCTCCGGCATCTTTCAAGTTGTGTGTTGAATCAAATAAGCAAATAATTCCACTCATCGAAACATCAAGCAACAACAGATTCCTCCAGATTTCCTCAAGCTTTCCAAGCTAAGAAATCTTCATAGGAGAAATACCTAGTACTTCAGTAACCAAGAGAAGGCTCTGATACCACTTGTTGGTATCATGAACAAGCCTTGACCTTCCTTAACCAGCTCTAATACCACTTGTTGGGGATACAGAGGGTTTCTCATCATAGAACGAACATCTAAAACAACAATGCCTTAGTGATTTTCATTTCTTCAAATCATATCAAAGACACAAACTATGCCATAAAGTGGAAATGGGCACAGTGTATCCCCCATTGATCTTTCTGAGAAAAGTAAATGCTTAACAAAAATACAGATTCAACACAAGCACAGATTCATATTGTAGAATCAAAAAAACATGTAGACACACATATTTACGTGGGGAAAACCCTTTCGAGTAAAAAATCCCACCCTCCAAACAACTCAGCTCACTTATATTAATCAGTAACAAAACGGTTACAATCACAGAGCTATGCTCTCCAGGAGTTTACATCTTGTCCATATGGAGAAATATAGGTGACACAAAATACAAAATCTTCACACAGTTACAATGTCTTCAAACGACATACTATGTAGATTCCCTTCAGCTCCTCAGTTGACTATCTCAGCTAGCCTCACGGCTAGCCCAGCCACTAGGCATCTCAGGTTCACATATTTCTGATCTGAGAGTCAAAGTATTCACAATTAAATAACAACTCGAACACTCTCAGCCTCTCTATCTCTTCTCATCTACATTGATCTTAGACACAATATTACTTTATAATCTTTAACTATGTGCCTAACTATTCTACCTATTCAAGCAATCAACAATATACAGGATAATTAATTATCCTACCTACAAGATTCATCATTCTCTGATAACGTGCACCTTCTTTCTACAAAATTACAAATGAATCGATTCGTGCAACATTAAATCGGTTGCAGATACATGTCTGTCAACCTCCATTCAAATAATGTAGCCTATCGCAATCAGAAAATAAGCTTTTGACCAACCAGATCTTTAAGATCTTGCCATGTGTTTCCTTCACATTCGTTCGCTTCTTGGACTTTGAGTCAAGCTTGGTAAAGCTTGTCCAACTGAGCTTCAATCTCATACTAGCTTCCCTTGCACTACCTCTCTACGTCCAAACATTCACCACGGTATGGCAGTGAGCACATTCGACCCACTCTCGGCCTTTCTTGTGCTACCGCCAAACTCTGACATGTCAGTTGCAGTAAGGAGGTAACCGATGGGCATCACCATTGTATTCAACCATGCTATTGTGGAGGCCACCAGGCCACCCCGCAATAGGGTGGTGACTACCAGTGGTCACACCCATGCTACCGTGAAGGCTGCCAAGCCACCCCGTGGTAGGGCAGTGACCTCCCTGGCAAAGTGCCAGCGGTCACACCTGCGCTACCATGGAGGCCGCAAGGCCACCCCATGATAGGGCAGTGAATTCCCTAGAAGACCACCAACAGTCTTATCGTGGCCACCATGGTGAGACTTCTCACTGCCCATAGTAAGGTGGTAACCACCAAACTTAACTGCCAATGACCACTTTTGCGCCGCTCACTATGCCACCTCCACTGCCAGACAGAGACCCCACGGTAAGGAGGTAACACATCGCTCCACCACTATTCCATTCACCATGCCACCAATGAGCAACCTCTACGGTAAGGAGGTAAGATTTCGCTCTACCAGCGTGCCACCAACCACGCTACCATGCCACCTCCAAGCAACCCCTGCAGTAAGGAGGTAACAACCACACAGATTGTTGAGCCTTCACTGCACCACCGCCAAGCAAGGAAGATACATTTGCAATAAGCTAGTGACGCCACCGGACCAAGCAAGGTGGCCAACGATAAAGTGATAAACCATTCAATCATTCCACCAAAGTAAGCTTGTGGCAGTGCAGCAATAAAGGCCAGAAACATGGATAAATTTCCCAAGTCTGAAAGGGATCCAGAAAGTTGAGGCATAATTTCCCAACATTATTGGTTGTTTTAAATTGTTGTTTCAGTATAGTTTTATTATTAAAATTTAAAATGTTGAAGCCCAAATTACCTATTTATATATGCTTCTTAATAAAGGCTTAAGCCTAGAAAAATTATAATGGTCTCAATAAAAATTACAAAACACACGTTGAACTTTTAAAAAATACCAATCAAATCTAATTAATAGCAATTTTACCACACACTTGTAAAGATTGATTCTATTATCTACTTTATTTTTTGTCTATTCCTCCCACCAAGCCAGACTTCTATTATAATTGCAGCGTAGAGGATAGAGGATGTAGCTACATTTAACACTATGGAATTGCTCTTCCTATACCTATTTATTCATTTCTAAATTCTTAGATGTCAAACCAGATTCTACATCATGTTATTCCCTTGTAAATAGTTTATACCTCCTCATTTATGGTTTAGATTTTATACTCTCTCAATCTAAGAGTTGTAACAATTTGAGGAATCTTTCTACTTGACAAGATACACTAGATGCTCTTTCTATAGCAGCAATTTTGTGTCTCAAATTTCCAAGACAATTCCTAGGTAAATGAGTACTCTCAAAATTTCAAAAATTTCTTTAGTTTGGCCAAGGTACTAAGGATGTTGGCTCTACTAATTTTTCTAACAAGCCTTTTTTACTTGATCATTCCGAAATTGTAGTGGCAAATTGAATGTTCATCTTACTGCAATCATACCTTGTAGAAAAGTATCCTGACATGATTATCAGGGTTACTTCTTTTAATTCCCATAATCTAAAAATTTCTTTCTATTCTATAAAATTTGTTGTGTTTTTCACAGCCATATAGAGGTTTCTTAAAACTTGTATTACTTTATCTTGAATTCAAATCTCACAAGTATGAACCTTGCAGCATAGCTCATAGCTTAGGGAATGTAAAATCTTGAAGGGAAATGAATTGAGTTAAACACACCAGATTCATAATTTGTAGAAAATAATTATGCATTTGTGTTGTGCTGCTACTGTTTTGTTTGGCTCTTGTTTGCCTCTTGTTGAATCATTTATAAAACTTATTTTTGAATTCTATAAAAAAATTTAATATTGTGCTTGTGTTGTTAAGTGTTCTTGGATTTATTTTCATATCAGTTTTCAATAGGTCACAATTGTCTTTTTTTTGGAACTTGCATGGTTTATAAATATCAATTGATTTCATTATAAATTTACATAAGAATTTTCTTTGAACTATCTTTTATCTGATTTTCTAAGTTATTTGCGCTTTTCAATTAAAATAACTACAGGTGCAGAGAGCTTACAATAGAACAGCAGAGTTTATGCATTTTCACTAATACCCAAAAAAAAGAGAGGTAAAATATGCAAGATTTCTTCTATAGCAATGCTTTCCACTATCCATTATATGTATTATTGAATATTTGTTTCAATGTAATTCCTTGCCTAAAAAGAGAGAAAGGGCTTTAGGTACTTGTTAATTTCTATAGACTACATAAGGAGATTGATCAATAAACATTAATAATGTTGGATGGAAATTCATGTATTGTGAATAGATTCATAGGTCTGAACCTTGCTCCATAGCTCATAGCTTAGGGAATGCATGGAGATTCATGTATTGTGATTAGATTAGTAGGTCTAAACATTGCAGCATAGCTCATAACTTAGGGAATGTAAAATCTAGAAGGGAAATGAATTGAGTTAAACTCACCAGATTCAAAATTTGTAGAAAAATTCTTGCATTCTAAAAAAAAGAATTTGTAGAAAATAATTATGCATTTGTGTTGTGCTTCTAATTTGTGTTGTGTTTTTACTATTTTGTTTGGCTCTTATTGAATCTTTTTTTACATAAATTATAAGCTATAATGACATCATCTTTAATTTTTTAATTCTATAAAAAGTATTAAAAGTTTTAATAAATTGTGTTTGTGTTGTTAAATAGTCTTGAAAAAAAATTCAGATCATTTTTCAAAAACTTCTAATATTGCAAAGAGCTTGTAGTAGAGCAACAGAGTTTATGCATTTTTACTAATACCCAAATAAAAGAAAGGTGAAATATGTAGCATTTCTTCTATAGCAATGCTTTCCACTCTCCAATATATGTATTATTGAAGATTTGTTTCAATGTAATTCCTTGCCTAAAAATAGAGAAAGGGCTTTAGGTACTTTTTAATTTCTACAGACTACATAAGGAGATTGATTAGTAAACACTAATAATGTTGCATGGAGACTCCATGCAGCTGCCCAAAGAATATCATTATGAGAAGCCTGCATTTTATGCTAGTACTTTTATTACAAACCAATTATTTAGTGGCAAAATAGTTTGTTCCAAATGTTCTGTATGTTTCATTTACTTTGATTGACCAATGACATAAAAGACTTATGAAGATATTGTAAACTAACAATAGTCGGACAGTAGTCGGGCACATCTAATTTGTAAATGAAATCTAGTTTTATGTGGAAATGATTGCCAAATGTAAACTGTGTCAATAGTCATGTGCATCAAATTTTATAATTGCAATCTAATTTTTTTATGGGATTGAATGTCACCAGTTGAGTTGTGGTCTGGATTATGTTTTCATGGAAACTAGCATTTCTTGTATTTCATGGCAATGTTAGCTTTTGCATTTTTCAAATAATTCATGAAAAATTATAATTACTTAGTCAATAATTTTCAGGTAATTATATCATACTATCGACGTATTCCTTGCAGCTCCTCTGGCTTCAAGTGCTAGTATACAAAATTATTATTTTATGGTTTGTCCAAAATCTCCTTTCATGTGATCGAGTGTAAAACAACAACCTAGATGAAAGATAACAATGAAAATACATTTTTATTTGTGAATAATTGGAAAGAGGAATATGATAGTAAAGAGAATAATGAAAATATATTTTTATTTGTGAGTAATTGGAAAGAGGAATATGATAGTAGGTTGGAGAATCTAGAAAATGAGTTAGCTTGAGTAAAGGAGAGCCTTGATAATGTTATTTAGGTTATTAGTTTCTTGATCTAGAATAGTACGACTAGTATTGAAATTCTAATGAATATTTTTGAAAGACTTAACTAAAGATCATGAAGTCCATTTTGTGGGTGAGAAAAGTATTAATTTTCGTAAGAGGATTAGGGAGGGATCAATCAAAAGTAGAAAAATGAAATTATTTGTGAAAGAGAAGAAATATGTTCAAGACTATTTTAATCTACATGAGAGGTTTTAAAATTATGAGTTAGAGGTTATCACCATCTTCAAGGATTTATAATTGGGTCTATGTTGTTCCTTTTTTCTATCTTTTTTGTCCTAGTCCTAGGTTGCATTTTTTTGTTGTCTAGTTTTGCTAGTTGCGAATATTTTACTATTGTTTTTCTTTGTTAATTATTATATCTTCCAATGTAAAGGGTTCTAGGGTCCCTTAAAAACTTTTTTTCCCCTATGATAAAAAAAATTCAAGATGATCCACTACTCAATTATAATTTCCAAGTTGATTGTTTTTCAATATATAGCTTCATAACCAAGACTATCAAATAAACCTCCTTCATGAATGCATGTGACAACTAATATGGATATTATGAGAGAAGATAAATCATAAATCAATTTCCAATTTTATCCTAAGAATCAAGGAAACTTTTCATTAGTGTTAAAAATACATGAGTAATACATATGATTTCAAGGTAAACACAACCTTAATCCTAACATTATTTCACTTTATATTATACATTATAAATGCATACATAGGTATAATAATAAAAATAAGTACAAGTATCAAGGCCCATGACCTTCCTACACCAAAAAAACTTATTTGTGATTGTTAGCTTTGTAATAAACTCTACATCATTATATATAGTTTCAATCTTGTCTAATGATACCTTACTTATCTTAACCATTTCCCACACACAGTGATACTAAACATTTAAATACTTAGTACAATAATTATGCATAGTATTTTTTTACCAAAATTTGATTCTAAAAATCTTGCAATCAAAATAAATACATGTATTGAGTCTTTATAACCAATCTAGCTCCTTAAAGGCATGTGTAGTAGCTATATATTCTACTTTTATGTTGAAAATGAAACCATCGACTGAATTTTACTCATCCAATTCAAAGAATCTCCAATCATAGAGAAAACATAGTCATTAGTGGACCTCAACTATGCAAGTCACTTTTCCAATCTACACCATCAACTTATTGTATTCTTAATTTATTTTCCCCATAATTAGTATCATGCAAATATCTAAATACCCTTTTAACAAAATTCTAATGCTTTCTACCAAGGTTAAACATAAACTTGCACAAAAATATCACTACTTGGGCAATATCTAGTCTATTGAATACCATTTCATGCATAAAAATATAAAAAATAAAAGCATACGACATGTTAGAGATTCCATCAAAATAAACATTATATTTAGGACACATGTCTAAATTAATCTTAGTACCAGATAGAAATGGATTACTCAATGGCTTATAGTCATCCATACTGAAAATGGTATCCACATACTTTAACTCAACCAAAAATTTCTATGTACTAGATCCCTATTGATCTCCATTCCAAGAATATATTTTCCAACCTCAAGTATTTAATGTTGGAAGTTTGGAGATGTTGGAGTTGTTTGTGAGTTGCTTAGGTTTTATCATGCTCGGGTGTTATCATTGATGTCAACCCTTTGTATGAAGAAATATTTGGAATTTGTTGTTGTCGATTATGTCAACCCCTCCTATTGGAGCTATTGGAAGTTTGGAGTTGTTGGTATTGATTTCAATAATATGCTAGTGTTGTCATTGATGTCTTACTTCAATACAGTTGCAAAGGTTGTTAGTTTGACTTATATTGGGGGAGATTTTGTATGTTGTAGATGTGTTTCAAAGGTGTTATTAATGTTGTTGATGAAGTTGGTTCACTTGGTTTCCAAGTGATTTGACAAAATTCGAATAAAAGAGAGTTCACTGTGATAGAGTTGTGTTTAGTGTTTTTCTCTACATTTCTTTATGGTTGAAGATATGCCCATGTGGTTTGGAATTGATGGTCAAAGGTGTTATATCCAAAGTTTCAAGTTCTTGATCATTCTACAGTGGAAGATGTGTTTGACAATATATTTGTCTAGTGAAACGGTGTATCTAAGAGAAATGAGAGTGCTCTGCATTTCTCGACAATAAAGGTTCAAGTGTTGTGTATTTGGGAACATGCTTATAATGTTTGTATTTACCTTCCCTTGAACTTGTAGGTGCTAAGTTGTTCTACAAAGTTGTTTGGTGTGCTGGATGTATATGCCAATATGTGTAGTTACACAAAATGAAGGTGTTCTTGAGTTTTGGGTGGTTGTAGTAGTTGTGCAGAGTAATATAATTCAATTCTAGAATATTCTAAGATGTTCTATGAATATCATGAAGTGTTTTTTTGTGGTCTGCGAGGTGTTTCCAGATCTTGAGAGATGTGTTTTGAGTCACTTGTTAGTGTTAGTGTAGGTTTGGATGACCTAGCATGTTAGCACTAGCTATGGAGGATAATTGTTGTTTGAGGAAGTGTTGAGAAGCATGTTTGTGTGGATTTGGGTCCCAATTAAGTAATTATGTGGTTTTTCTTCACTTATTTATATCGTAGAGGTGTTTGGTGTCAACCTATTTGATGTTGCATGGTAGAGGTGTATACATTTCCTTAAGGCCGGCCTAATTAAGATTTTTTTAGGTCATGGAGAGTATAAATGGAAGGAAAATTATTGTATGGATTGTGTGCAAAGAGTGTGTGATGCAAAAAATGTGAAAGTGATCAATTACATTGATTTGAGTGTGAGCCTTAATGATTATGAATTCCTAATGTGACATGAGAAGAAGGTGTCTACATTTCAGTCTATTTGATGAGTTGTTTGTTCTTCAGTGGAACTGTACCTTTGGAATATGAGAGATGCATTGATAGCAGTTCAAATTGGTAGTGAGTCATCTCTTCTTATTTCTTCTAGACAATGTTTCCTTTGGTAGTGAGCCTTTATTTCTATTTCTCAACAGTGAGCCTTATTGTATTTAGTGTTGCAATTCATATATTAGTGAGCTAATATGTATTGTGGTTTTTCTCTTCTTGGGTTTTCCACATAAATCTAGTGTTTGATGTGTTTGCATTACTACTCTATATGTTTACATTATGTTAATGCATTCCAAGGGTTTAATGGTGACTAATGGTTTAAGAACTAATACAAATTTGAATTTTAATTAGGTTTTCAAATGTTTTAAAAGTATACAACAGTTTCAGCCCCCTCTTAGTTGTCCTATGCATCTAAAAATTGGTATCAAAGCTATGGTTCCCAAGAAGAAGCTTAACTACTTGAGGTAGATACAAATGGGGAAAATGAAAGGTGTCAAATATCCCTTGTTCGATGGAACTAATTATAATTATACCTACTAGGAAGCTAGGATGGAGTATTTCTTAATCTCCCTTAGATTTATTGTTTTGCAATCTGTTGAAATAGGTTATAATATGCCTACAAATGGACCATCAACTAATAGTGAGATGAAGGAATATGAGAACAATGGAAAAGTAAGGAATGCAATCTTGAGTAGTCTTATTGATTCAAAACTTATGAAGGTTATAAGATACAAGTATACTAAAGATGTTTGGACAAGTATGGAAGGAATCTATGAAGGATAAAAAAAGGTCAAACAAGAAAGATGTAGATCTACAAAGCCAAATTTGAAACCCTAAGGATGTATAAAGATGAAGATATTTCTACCTACATGCTTAGATTTGATGAAGTTGTCAATGCCATCAATGGAATTGATGGAAATCTAGATGAAAGTGAAGTTGTGAAAAATCTATTCAAAACTCTATCTAAAGCTTATAGTCATAAAGTTTCTGGTATTGAGGAAGCTCAAAATTCAGATCATTATTCTAGAGATCAAATGTTTGGTGCTTTAACTTCTTCTAAAATGAGAGAGTTTTGTCAAGATACTATAAAAAAAGAAACTTATTTTAAAGTCTACAAAGTAGAAAAGGATGATGAATCAAATCTAGATGATCTTGATGAGGTGGAAGTAACATTTTTGAGGAGATTGAAAAAGGGTACTAGAAAATACAGAGGTAAGCTACCTTTCAAATGTTTCAATTATGGAAAGATAGGTCATTATGTACCTAAATGTCCAATCAAAGTTACTCATGAAAAACAAAAGGATCATAAGGGTAAATTTGTCGAGTTATTATATTGAAAAGTACATTGGTGTATTTGATGATGAAGAATCGAATTATCATAATGAAGATAGTGATGAATTCTTGTCCATGGCTCTAAATTTTGGAACTAATTGTACTAATCTTGAAAGATGTGTGGAGGAAAGTGCTTTGAAAATAAATCATAACATCAAGGGACTATATTTTAATGTTTTCATGCTAGAGACAAGAAGAATTACTGGATCATTGATAGTGGATGCTTAAATCATATGATAGGTGATAAGAGTATGTTTGTTAAGCTTGAAAAGTATGATGGTGGTCTTGTTAAGTTTGGTGATGATGCATCTACTAAGATCTATGGAAAAGGTTCAATTAGTTTTGATGGAAAGAATAATACAGATGATGTTCTTTATGTCAAGGGTCTTCAACATAATCTTCTAAGTGGGTATGTGGGTATGTGCAGGATCATGATGGGCCAAAAAGTGGCGATATGTAAGCCATATGATGGCCCATGTGGCTGACGATTTTTCTTAACCTAAAATTAATGAAACGAAAAGGGTTTTTAGAGGAGATTCTCAAATTTCCACCAATATAGATTATTCTTTACTTTGAATTTAATAAATAATTATTATTCATTCTCTATTATAATTGTGAACCTCTAAACCTACAATTGCACAAAGACGACAAACATTGTTAGTGTTAGATCTAAATGCATGCAAAGAATGAAGGATTCCCCATGAAATCCACCTATTTAAACTAGTTTTAGGAAATGAAGAACAAAAACTCAAATATAAAAGAAACTAAATCCTAATCTAGTCAATAGTATGATGATCTTATGGGGGAATTGGTGCCAATGGTGTGTTGCAATTGGCCCTTTCCCAATTCCTATGGTTGCAATATAAGTTGATGAAGAAAATGGTCAAATCTCCAAAGAGATTTGAGCATAACCTTGATGCAAAATGTGAAATGTTGTGAATGCTTGGGTGAAATGGGAAAAATTAGTTCTCAATTGAAAAGAGTAACTTTGCATGTGAATTGTGGATGAAGATTAGGAGGAGAGGTCTCCAATTTATAGATTCAAATCCTAGAAGAGATATTGGAAATAAGCAATGTGGGACAAAAGATAGTCCAATGGAATTGTGCCACTTGTCCAAATGTGATTGGATGAGGAATGTGCAAGTTTTGGCCAATGTGCCAATAAATGCATTTAGGTGGCATTTCAAATTTGAGAAATGACATGTTGAAGAGGGAAAGGGAATGAAGTTAATGTCACTTGGCTCAAGGTCAAGGACATGTAAGAGGCATTGAATGCCTTGTTGGAAGTACCAAGTCCACTTGGCCTTTTTGAATTCAAATAAGGAATATTCCCTTTTGATGTTTTGTGAGGGAAAATAGAAGAATTAATAAATCAAAATAATTGATTTATTGTGCAACTTGCATTCTCTAGAGAATTTTAGTGAGAAGGATTAACTTAATCAATGTTTTGATTAATTTAATGGAGAATTAGGTGATGTGACAATTTAGACTTAGATTTATGAACTGATTTAAGTCAAGAATTGAGAGGAAATGATTTATTAAATAAATGATTTGATTTATTTAATCAAGAAGGAATATGTGAGATTAAATCAAATAAGGTTTAATTTATTTAATTTAATAAGAGGACTTTAGAGATTTTAATTAAATAAAATGATTTATTTAATTTAAGTAGAGATGTAAGGTTAATTAAATTAAATTGATTTAATTTAATCCCTGACAGAGGAAGACTTAATCCAATAAATAGTGATTTATTGAATTAAAAAATAGAAAGTGATGAAAAGCTGAGAATGTGATTTAAGAGGAAACATTGTTAGTAATCAGGATCAGGTGTGCCAAAACGAGCTTGTACATTTTCCATATCTACAAGAATTACGAATAAATTCTTGATCGGTACGCTGATTGAAAAACATCTATAACTTTCAAATGGTATCACATTTTTTGAATCCAAAACATGCGTCACATTTTATAATTCGCATACTATAGGATTTAAAAAAATAAAATGAATTTCATGAATTTTCTACCAAGTTAAGGTGGTTAGATAGACGAGATTTTATATTTTAAAAAATTTGTAACAAAAAAATCATAATTAATTATTTACTTGGAAAAAAAATATAAAAAAACTATGCATCACATTGGGACATGAGTCCTCCACTTATATCTAAAATCTTATAAGAAAAGATTATCTTTTTATTGTGGTTAGGGTGGTCAGACATACACCTACTTCTTATTTTTACCCTAAAATTTAAATACTACTGCATTGAAATTTTAAATTTTCACCAAATAGATTTTTTTTTTAAATAAAGGTCTATTAGTTTAGAAACTACATTAAATTTTATACAGATTCTATTTTTACATTTTTTTGAAATAATATAGATAACTTATTCAAATTTTTACGTCAAGTTGTCTAACTCTGATTTTCTATTTTTTTATTGCCACTTAAGGGCCGTTTTTTTCCATGATGATCTTGCACATACCCAAGTGTAGGATAAATGTGTTGCAAAGGATATAATCTTGTATAATTTCAGAATGGTGGTTGTTAAATCAACAAAAGAATCTCTAGTATTTTGGTCACAGCTGGAACAATGATAGGAGGTAATGTTTATCAACTCAAAGGTAGTGGTATAAAGTATGTTATGTCTCAAACTAATAAAAGTTCGCTATGGCATAAAAGAATAGATCACATCAATTTTGATAGCCTAGAAAGGATAATTTTGTATACTGATGTTGTAAGATATTTTCCAAAGATTACAAAACCTATCAATACAATATGTAAAGAGTGTCAAGTTGGAAAGAAAACAAAGGAAATATTCAAGAAAAAATAATACTCTACCATAACTCCCTTGGAGTTAGTGCATATAGATCTATGTGGACCTACTAGAATTAGAAGCTCATGTGGTGATAGGTATTTCATGTTATTAATTGATGATTATTCTAGAATGGCTTGGGTTATATTTCTCAAAGAAAAAATGGAATCTCTAGACAAGTTTAAAGCATTTAAGGCTATGGTTGAGAATGAAATGAATCTAAAAATCAAATGTTTGAGGTTTGATAGAGGTGGTGAGTTTACTTCAAATGAGTTTAACAACTTTTGTGAAGATAGTGGAATAAAAAGGAATTTGTTATCCCCTAAAACTCCTCAGTGGAATGGAGTTGTGGAAAGGGAAAATAGAACAGTTCAAAAAAAAGATAGGAAAATGATGAAGGAATCTAATATTTTGGATGTCTATTGGAGAGAATTAATTCATACTATATTCTACATTATTAAAAGAGGTCAAGCAAGAGAAAACAATTCAAAAACTCCCTATGATTTATGATATGGTAAACCCCCTACCATGAAATATTTCAAAAAAATTGGAAGAAAATATATCAAAAGAGATGAAGAAAACTTAGGATAGTTTGATGCAAGATCTGATGAAGGAACCTTCCTTGGATACTCTACAAGAAGCAAGGACTACCAGTGAACATTACAATAAGAGATTGAAGAATATTGTTGAGAGTGAAAGTGTCAAAGTGGATGAAGAACCACATCAAAGTTTAGTACTGATAGAAGGATATGAATTTGATGAATCCCCTTGTAGTGAAGAATAAAATTTTAAGACAAAGGAAAAGAGGTGATAGTTGAAGAGGAAGAAGCTTCATAAAAGAATCCTAAAACTCCCAAGTATGTGGAGAAAAATCATTCAGAAGATCATATGATTGGAGATAACAAAAAATGTGTGCTAACAAGAAGAAAAGCTACTATGACAGATGAACAAGTGAATTTATGTTTAATTTCTGAGGTGGAACTAAAAATAGTGACTGGGGCATGAAAATATGAGAATTGGGTCAAAGAAATGAAGGAATATTTAGAATAGATAGAGAAGAATCTAACTTGGGAAGTAGTCCCAAGACTAGAAAACAAGAATGTGATTGGTATTAAGTGCATGTTCCAGAATAAGTTGAATGAAGATGGAAAATTTGTTAGAAACAAGGCTAGAATTGTGTGTAAGGGTTACTCACAAGTTGAAGGTATAAACTGTTGGAAGTGGATTCACTCTGAGAGGGGGGGTGAATCAAAGTGGAGTAATTTTAACTTTTAACTTTGAAGGCATAATGAAACTTTTACTCATTTAACCCAAAGTGACAGATTTGTTTAAGCAAGTGATCATTAACACTTTAGATCAAATTGACATGAGACTTGACTAAAATTTACAGGCCATATTAAAAAAATCATATGATATTGTTCAAATAAAGCTTTATGAACAATCTTGATGTGCTTTATCGATAGAATTATAAAACTTCATAATATGCAACTTTGACTTGCTTTTGACAAAATTTTGATAATTCATATAATGAGCATGAAATGCAGAAGTTAATTCACTTTATGAAATACATTTTGCATTAGATTTGCACAATCTAAATTTGCATGACAGACTTGAGAAAATTGACTTTAAAGTTTTAGACAACCTTAAAGTATCAGAGGATTGACCAACTCAATGAGCACAATAGCATAAATGACTGAAAGAAGGAGTATGCAAGATAAACATAAATCACACAAATGCAAGACACAAAAATTGCCGAGTGGAAAATCCTCCTGGGTAGAAAAACCACTCCTAAACTACCTTACTGGCATAATTTCAAAAAACACTGCTTACAATGCCTTATAGGCTAATTTATGAGAACCAACTCAAGGAGAACCATCCCCTCATTTAGAGACACCAATCTCAAGGAGCACTAACCCCTCATTTAGAGACACCAATCTCAAGGAGCACCAACCCCTTTACTATTTTAGTAAATCATACAATAATATAAAGGATCTCTCTATTTCTCTTTTATCTATTAAGTGCCTCTTGACAGACAATAACTAAAATCCTCAAAGTTCCAAAATGAACCTTCTGAATTTCAGGCATTGTCAAGCCTTCAGTCAGCTTGATTATCAACTCATATTTCAAATTTTCAATCTCAGAGCTCAACATTTTTCAATACATTCACTGTGATGTACTCTCAAAAGTTTTTCCCTTTTTGTTTCATATTTTTTTCATTGTTCTTCATCACTCTATCAATTAATTCTATCTTTTTTGTTTTTCTCCTCTTTTCATAGATCTTCACTTAAAGACAATTAACCCCCATTTTCATCTTTTCATTTTTCCTTTATATTAGAGCCTTAATCTCTTTGTTTTCATCTGATTACAGATTTCATCATTACAATCAAGGAAGGTTACAACAGTTGCTCGTTTTTCTATTTCAGAGAATAAAACAAAGATGATTATCAGGTTACCAAACTTCAATTGACCAACAATTCCATGTGTTGCAATGTCCATGTGTGAAAGATCAATATGAAGAAGTTCTTCTGACAGGAATATCCAAGAATTATGCAAATATAAAAGGTAGACTGAAACCCGTTCTCTCAGGAAGCCTGCACAAGCAATACTAAAAAAAAATAGCATAAGATCTATAATAAACCAAATCTTCAACCGCCATGCAGAAGAAAACACTTATCCCTTATTAGCCTTATCAGAGAAGGAAACGGTTCTATAAAAATAAAATAGATGAACACTTGTGAAGACCAAAAAAGAAATTTCCATAAGAAATTTACCAGAACTGTAGAGTAGTTGAGCAACCCAAGCTACATTGCTATTTCAAGTTTTCACCCGATGCCAAGAACATGACAAGAGAAATGACCATGGTGATGGTCTTTCAAGTTTCTCCATTCATTGTCCAAGAGTTGCAAAAAAATACAATCAAATTCACAGTGAAATGACCGAGAGAGAGATTCCATGGAGGCGGAAAGATTAGGGTTCCAAACCCTCGAACAATGAAGCATAAATATTTTCCCTACTTTCCACATGAAATCCTTTGCATAATATGATAGCATTTGGAGTCTGAAAGGACAAAAATTAATAAATCAAAACTACACAATACACTTTGAAATCCACAAAAATATCCACGACTTGCATGCCAACAAAAATAAATTATCTGTTTCCTTACCACACAACCGTTGTCTCGCTTCGGGCTACCCGCGGTATAGTGGTAGCCCCTTGTAAACCGCTAACTATTTCCACCGCACTACTGTAGTTACCTCTTTGGCTACCAACGGTATAGTGGTAGCTACTGTGCATGTCACTAGCCGCTTCAGCACACTACCATGGTTACCCTTCTAGCTACCTATGGTATAGCGGTAGCTTCTATGCATGTCGCTAACCTCTTTCACCGCATTACTGCAGTTGCTCTCTTAATAGTCTGCGGTACCGCGGTAAGATATTTGCAGCCTTACCAAACACATGCCGACGAACTCATTTCCATTTGACAATTGTTGACTATAAGAAATACAAATGCAAATGTGCCATGAAATATTACCACCAAATGTCGATGGCTTTTGAATTTTATATTCCAAAGAAATCAAGGCTAAGTCACTTCCAATGTGACATTAAAATATTAACCAATGCCTTTACCTATTGTTGACCTTGAAGCCATGTTAATAAACCATGATGAGACCCGCTAGTAATATAAGGTGCACTACCAAATAATATCCAAAGCCAAAAGATATCCAAATACATTAAATTCAATTTCTACCTTAAAATGTCATGTATACTCAAGGACTTGTGTTGAGTAAAATAGGTTGATATACATGTTGATTTTAGTAAGCCTTACACTCATGCCATAAACACAATACCATATGCAAAGACAATTATCAATTTGTTTACCTATGACCAGAACCAAATTTCCACCTCATTGATATCTAGTGCTATATAATATGTCCAATGGTATCCAAAACTTTGTGAAGAGATAAAGACTGATTTCATGTAAAATTCACAAAGCCATAATCGCAATAGTGATCAAACCCTTAAATAATGAACCTGAAGTAAATATGCCAATGTCAGATGAATACCAGATATCAACTATGCCAATCAAATGCTATAATAAGATCGGACTGATAAATTATTCTAAGGCACCAACCCAGGGCAGTTCTGACATCAAGGACAAATGTTGCAAACAAAGTCAACATAGACTTTGAGGAAACTTTTTCTCTGGTTGCAAGAATGGAAGCTATCAAGATGTTTTTATCTTGTGCAACATATAAAGATCTCAAGGTATATCAGATGGATGTGAATCTTGCATTCTTGAATGGTGAATTAGAGGAAGAGGTATATATTGATCAACCAAAAGTTTTTCAATTGTCAGAATATTCAAATATGGTCTGCAGATTGAAGAAAGAATTGTATGGATTGAAGCAAGCTCCTAGAGCTTGGTATGCAATGTTAGATAAGTACTTGTTGCAACAAGGATTCATAAAAGGTATTGCAAATAACAATCTATATTTCAAGGTTGAAGGAGAATAAATCTTAATTCTGGTGGTATATGTTGATGATATAATATTTAGACTAAATGAAGATATGTGCAATAATTTTGCAGAGGGAATGCAGAAAGAATTTTAGATGCCAATGTGTGGGGAGATAAAAAAATTATTCCTCAGTTTGTAGATCAATCAATAAAAAGAGGCATATTCATATCATAGTCTAAGTATATTGAGTAACTGTTCAAGAAGTTTGGAATGGATGACTCTAAAATAGTATGTACTCTTATGGTTATTGGTTGTAAGTTGAGTAAGAATGATTGGTGGACTATTATATCTTACTTATACTACACTAGATACCATGCATTTGGTTTGTCTTGTGGCTATATTTCAAGAAGATCCAAAAGAATCTCATGTTGTAGCATTGAATAGGATATTTAGATATTTGAAGGGAACTCTAGATTATGGTTTGTGGTATTTTAAGGATACAAACTATTCATTGATTTTATATGTAGATGCATATTGGGTTGGTGGTGCTTTCTTTCTTGGAAGTAAGAAGTGGGATTTAGTGTCATTATCTATTGTAGAATCAGAATAAATTGCAATTGTACATAGGTGTTGTGGATGAAGAAAACATTGAAGGGCATCAGAGTTTCATATGATGATCCTATTCCTATCATGTGTGACAATAAAAGTGCAATTAATATTTCAAATAATTTGGTAATACATTCAAGAACAAAATATATCTCTATTTGGTATCACTTCTTGAGAGAGAAAATTGCAGAAAATGAGGTGAATTTGGAGTATGTTCTTACTAAGGATCATGTTGCTGATATTTTCACAAAGGCTCTTCCAAAAGACACTTTTGAGTATCTTTGGGATAAGTTAGGGGCTATTTCCCCTCCTTTCAACTAGATGCATAACTATGTGCATCTTTCTGGGAAGCATTTCAAGATATATTTCTTGGTCCTAGATTGAGTCTAAAGGATACCTCTCAAGAGGAGTAGTTAGTAGTGGTTGTTAGAGGGTGCTGCCACAATAGTGGTTTACACTTTCTGGGAGATCCTAATTTTTGCTGAAATCACATATTTTTAGAAAATATAATGATTTAGGCCTTGAAAAGCTCTATTTAAAGGATTCCAATCGAAGAGGATTTGATCAAACCACGTTATACCAAGCCCCCTTGGATATAAGCCCGCTAGTTTTAAACAATACCTATAACATCTCATTTACACATCAAAATGTTGATAAAAAACCACTTTTGATTTACCTTTTTAGGGATCAAATTAATTCATTTAAAATTTATTTTTTGTAAGTATGTAGTTCTTATTATAAGATTCCAAAAAATTATAGTTTTAATTAAATATAATTTGATTATTATATTTATTTTTTATTTCTTGTGAATGTAGGTTTTTCACTTAAAATCAAACTCTTTGTTCTCCACATGTGGAAAAATAGTAGATTATCAAAATAAAATTTTAAAAAATATGTTGAGGCTGGATATTGATGTCCTTGATCCATTAAAAAAATAAAATTGAATTTTTATTCATACAATTTTTTTATGATGTATACAGTCTATGTATGTCGAAATTGTAGCTGGTTTGACTTCAAAACTTGATTAAGGAAAAAACATTTAATAAAACACTATGAAACCAAATGAATTGGTTAGATATCATAGTTACAAATCTAAATTCAAAAAAAAATAGAATTTTATCCTTCATACAAACAAAATTATGTTGTATACGGTGAGCATCACTCTTTAAAAATGTTGTTTACTGATAAAAACTAGTTTTCGAAGGAGATGAAAAATGAAAGTACAATCTGATTCCAAAATTTTTGAAAAAAATATATTTAGAATCTAGAGACAAAACTTCAAAAATCACTAGTTTGCATCATCTTCAAATTCCTCATGGTTTAGCCGCTATAACAGCTGAAAGTGAAGATTTAGTTAAAAAAATCAATTCAGTGTCCAGTTTGCTGAAAAATTGTAAACCAATATTGTGGGATCACCCTACATGGTGTAGTTAGTTGGATCATATTGTGTGTTCCTAAGGGGGGCTATATAGGAAGAGAGTATAGAGGAATGAGTGTAGTTTCTTTTTTATGGAGTTATTTCCCTTGTATGTTGTCAAAGGGGGAGAGCAAGAGAGTTGTATGAGTTGATGGACCTTTGCCATTGATTTCAAAGGGGGAGTGGTTGAAAAACCATAGCGCAAAAGTGAATATGGTCTGAAGACCATAGGGAGAGAGAGTGATCTAGTGATCTATAAAATACGTGTTATTGATGTTGTAGGAGAAGAGTTGTCCAGGTTTTCAGGGGGAGTACTACTTATTGAAGTATTGTTGTTGGTCACTTTTTTTATTGGTGGTTTTTCATAAACTAGGTGTTGCCATCAACGATAAAGGGGGAGATTGTTGGAAGTTTAGAGATGTTGGAGTTTTTTGTGATTTGATTGGGTGTTGTCATTTATGTCAACCCCTTATATGAATAAAGTGTTTGAATGTTGTTGGTGTTGATGATGTCAACCCCTAGCATTGGATTTGTTGGAAGTTTAGAGTTGTTGGTATCGATGTTAACACTATGTTGATGTTGTCATTAATGTCTTAATTTAGTATAGTTGTAGAGGTTGTTAGTTTGACTTATATTGGGGGAGATTTTTGATGTCGTAGATATTTGTTTAGAGGTGTTAGTAAATTTTTTTTTATGAAGTTGGTTCACTTGGTTTCCAAGTGCTTTTGAAAAAAAATGAATAAAAGAAAGTTTGGTGTGATAGAGTGGTGTTTGAAATTTTTTTCCTGATTTCTTTATGGTTGAAGATATGCCCATGCAGTTTAGAACTAATGATCAGAGGTGTTCAAAGGTGTTATATCCAAAGTTTCATATTTTGGATCATTTTACAATGGAAGATGTGTTTGACAGTATGTTTGTATGGTGAAACATGGTGTCTAGGAGAAATGAGATTACTTCGTATTTCTCCACAGTAAAGGTTCTAGTGTTGTGGATTTTGATATGTTCTTATAATGTTTGTATCTACCTTTCCTTGAAGTTTAAGGTACTAAGTTTTTTTGCAAGGTTGTCTGGTATGTTGGATGTATGTGCCAATATGTCTGGTTGCATAGAATGAAGGTGTTCTTTAGTTTTAGGTGGTTGCAGTAGTTGTGCAAAGTATTATGATGATTTTGGAATATATTTAGATGTTGTATAAATATCATGGAGTTTTTTTTTGTGGTCCATGAGATGTTTCCAGATCTTGAGAGGTGTGTTTGGAGTCACTTGTTAGTGTTAGTGTAGGTTTGGTCGACCTGACATGTTAGAATTAATTATGGAGGATAATTGTTGTTTGAGGAAGTGTTGAGAAGCGTTTTTATGTATATTTGGGCCCCAGTTAAGTAATGGCATGGTTTGGATTCACTTCTTTATATTGTGGAGGTTTTTGGTGCCAACCTATTTGATGTTGCATGATAGAGGTGTGTATGTTCCCTTAATGTTAACCTAGACTTGAGATTGTTTTAGATCATGAAGGGTATAAATGAAAGGATAATTTTTTTATGGATTGTGTGTGAAGATTATGTGATGTGAAATATCTAAAAGTGATCAAGTTTTTTGATCTGAGTGTGAGCCTTAATACCTATGACTTCTTAATGTAGTGAGGAGAAGCTTCCTACATTTCAATCCATTTGATGATTTTTTTTTCTTCAATGGAATTGTACCTTCAACATATGAGAGATGCATTATTAGTAGTTCAAATTGGAAGTGATCCATCCCTTATTTCTTCTTTATTCTTGATAGTGAGACCTTTGGAAATGAGCCACAAACAATGAACCCTTGGTAGTGAGCCTTATTGTATTCAATGTTGCAATTCATATATTAGTGAGCTAATCCTCACCCTTTTTTTTCCCTTCTTGGGTTTTCCACATAAATTTGGTTTATCTTATATGTTTGATTTGTTTACATAATTACCAATCTACATGTTTACATTTTTAATGCATGTTAAGGGTTTAATGGTGAATAAGGGATTAAGAACTAATATAGGTATAAATGATAATGAGGGTTTATGATGTTTTAAAATTATACAACCGATTCACCCCTTTCTCAATTGTCTTATACATCTAACATTTAATATCAAATATGATACAAAGTTGAGTGTTGGATATCCCTAATATTTCCATTGTTCTTACCATTAAATAACATACCATCCACATACAAAATAAAAATCAGTATATCTTATTATCAATAATATTAATATAAACATAATTATCTTCCTTTCTCATAAAAAAACCTAATTTCAATCAAAATACATCAAAATAGCACCACATCCTAGGTGATTATTTTATATGATACAATGACCATTCAATCCACAAACAAACTATTCATTTTCTTTCACAACAAAACCATTATATTGTTTAAGATAAATCTCAGAGCCTCAAGATCCCTGTGCACGATATTAGTTTTGACAAACACTTTTTCAATTTAAAAATCATAAGATATAGTAATGGATAAAAAGAATCTAATAGAAGATAATTTATCAATAAGAGAAAAAAAATCACTAAAATAAAATCTCTATCTTTGGGAATAGCCCTTAGCCTCCAATATGGCCTTCTATGTCTCTAACCAACCATCTACACAAAATTTAATTTTATACACCCACTTTCACTCAATGGATTTTCTTCCCTCATAACAAGAACCCAAGTGTTAAAAATATCCAAGGCCAAGGCCTCCTCCAAAATTTATTGAAACCAAGACTCGCTATACTCCAAAAAGAGAGACTCCCTTACAAACCTAGGTTCATTGTTATTACTTAACAAAGAAAATACATAACACAATTTTGGTGGAATATGCATTTCAAAAATCTTTTTTGTCTTGTGGGTGTTCTTATGGTAGGAGTAATGGTATTTTCCTACTCTTATTTGTCCTCATCCTACACATCATCATTTAAAATCTCTAAATCCTCTTCTTCTTTTTGATCCTCTAATCCATCTAACTGTTCTTTCATAGATGCATCTTCTTGGTTTTCTATTTTTATTCCAAAATGATTTATTTTATTCTTTATTTTGCGTGTTATTTACTTAAATAAGTTCTAAACTCCCTAAAAATCACATCTCTCATAAAAACGATTTTCTAGTTTAGAGGATTCTAGATCTTATAACCTTTAACATTTCATCGTAATAAATAAATATTATTTTTTATATTTTGTATCTATTTTATATCACTTTTCCTAAGGAACCTGAACATAATCCTCACAACTAAATATCCTTAAATGTGAAATTGAAGGATTTTTACCTATCTACAATTTATAAGGAGTTTTATAAGCAAGATCTAAACAAGGATATATTGGTTAATTGAATGACAAAAAATACTTAGAACCCTTTCCAAAAAACAATGATATAAATGCATATTTCTTAACATAATTATAGTCATTTCTATTATAGTTTGGGTCATTATTTTGATACCCTATTATTTTGGGGAGTATAACTTGGTGTAATCCTTTGCTAAAAAATATTTGTATATTTTTACATAATTCGTCTAATTTCTTAGAAAAATGTTTACCACCATTGTCAAATCTCAACATTCTTATCTTATAATATTTTTTTTTTCACAAAAGGATTGAAATTCCTTTAACTAAGAAATTATTTTAGATTTAGAATGCATAAAATAAATCTAGGTGCATTTAGACACATTATCAATGAATATAATGTAATAATAATATTTACCTATATAAAAAATATTAGTAGAAAAAAACATCTAAATGAATGATTTATAAAAATATCTTATGTTTATTATTTCTAATAGGAAATAAATGTCTATTATATTTTCCAAACACACAATGCTCACAAAATTATTCTAACCAACAATAATAATAATAAATTGTCAAGCAATAATTTATTAATAATTTTCTAATATATTTTTCACATACATGAACCAAACATTGGTTCCATTAATATAAATGCATTTTTAGTTTTATTTGTATTATTATAATTACAAAAAAAGGATTCATTAAGCCTAAATAGAGTTCCAATCTAAGATCTTCTAGAAATCACCAAATTTTCTCTACCAACCTACAACTATACTTGACAAATGCCACACGCACTCTAGAATAATTTAACTTAGATAATGTATAAAGTAAATTTCTCGGAAAAAATTATAAGGGGTTTAACCCTTCCATCATTGAAACACAATAATACCTTTCCATTACCAAAAATCATCTTAATTTACCATTATCTCTAAAAAAAAACTTACTTCTATCATAAAATATATATGTATAAAACCACTTTTTGTGAGGAGCCATATGATAGGAGCAAATTAAATAAATTTAGTAGAATAAATAAGGCATCATTATCACCATCATTAGAAAAAAATTATATGGAAAAATTTAAGCTCTTTTTCTTATTTCTACATTCCTTTACATGTCCCATTTTTACATAGTTCTAAAAATGTATTTTTCTCTTCTTTGGGGTTTTAAATAGTTCTAAAACTATATTTTTCTCTTCTCTAGGGTTTTAAAATATTCTTTGGACTTAGATATATCCTTACTTTTTTTCCATTGATTCCCTTCTTTCCCTTTGGAACTTCCATATACATGCAAAGCATCTTTAAATATTTTGGCTGTGAATTTTTCTCTCATTTCCTCTAAAAGAGAGTAGTAATTTAAGATTGTCCACTTTTATCTTTGCACCACCACCACTAATGAAATATATTAGATTTTTTCCAAGTATTAGGGAAATAGTAAATTAATAAGTGAATTTATCTTCTTCATCCAAGTTAATATATAGAGAATCAAGATGAATTATAATAAAATCAGAAACATTCAAATGGTCTACAATAGAATAATCATATTTTATTTTCAATGAATCTAGTTATATTTTGAGATATAAATTATTTGTAATAATTATATTTTTATAAATATTATCTATCCTCTTCCATAAATTGTATGTGGTAGGCTCAAAAAATCTTTAAGAAGATATAATTTGTAAGACAAAACTATATGGTTTCTCATATCTTCTTGTCTAGTTATAACTAGTCTTCATCAGACACATCTAATATCTTATTTTATTTTAAAATGAGAAATTATTAATCTCTTCATTCAAAAAGATTTTCCAAACCATATTTGATACTCTTGATTTTCTTAATGTCCATATGAGAAGTAGAAGCTATTGTATACAATCATTTTCCTCAACTATACAAAAACCAAACAATGCAAAATACCTCATTGTATAAAAAAACCTTTAAAACCTAATAGAATGGTATCATTGTCTATGCATAACCATTATTTTGTATACCAAGTGTTGATAAAAAGGTGAAACTATTGTAAGGCCCAGCAAATGTTCAATAAACTTTGTGGTAAACACACATTTTAGAGGTGGTTCCTAGCTAAACACTCAACTAAACCCTTGTAGAGACTCCATTTAATTATCAACTAGATCTAATGTAAACTTGTGTTGATGTTGGCACTATATGTGCATCCAAAGATTCTATACTGCCTATATCATCTAGTATAGGTGTTTACACATGTAGAAAACATAAAATCCAAAATAGTAAAGACAATTAAACTTGAAACTATTGCTACGGGTACTTACAACTTAAGACTGTGACTAGTTCACCGCCAAGTATGAATTCTATAACTAACATTGCTAACTTTGACTCACTTTGGAGGATAATGCATTGAGATAGAAAAAATATAAAGTAAAAGACAATATCTTATTCATGGTTTCATTCACCTATAGAACATGATCAATCTGATTAAGGTTATTGTCAATAATGAAACTTGTGTAATAGAAATTAAAGTGGGGAATTGTTATCTTGAGTGGCCTTTGCTCAAGTGACTGTCTCCATAGAATAAACTCAAATATTGCTTCTCAAATATACTAAACATAGCAGTAAATTGGAAACCTCTTCATTGCATATAACAAGATTTCACAATCTAACAAGAATCTTCAGAGATATCTTACTAATGAAAGCATAACTAGAAATAAAAGTATTATCTATATAAATAGAAGAAAACTATTTGAACATATTCATATGCTATATCTACTTGATCCCTCAACCACCAAGCCAACTATATAGTTTAGGGGAGGTTTATTGAAACAGGGACTCAAAATAGAAAAATAAATGAAAATAACCACTCCCCTACAAAATAGAGGGTGACAAAGTCTGCATAACTAAAAACAAAACTAAAAATCTAGAAGAAGTTGATTAGGACTTCAACTCTGCTACAACGGTATAATAGAAACATGGATTGTAGAAACATTCACGCTAGATTCCCAATCATAGAAAAAAAAATCTCTTTTGTGGTCTTATTGATTGGCATGGTGACTCACAATCATCCTTATAAATAAATTCCTCCATCCTTGCAAGTGTTGTGTTCTTCTCGTTCTAGAATCTCCCTTGCATTGTAGTTTAAAATCCTTTGGCTACAGGTTGCACTTTGTAGTTCTTTTTGGCTATAGTATTCTTGCAATGGCTTCTTGTCTACAAGGATTTAGTTCATCCGACATATACACAATACTAAACCATAAATTAATCATAGATCCATACTACATTCCATAAACATTCTAAAATTTAACTATGCAATTACTAACATACCATAATCATATTTACATACAATAAAACTAGGTTCAAGTTGCATTGAAGATATTAAAATATGATAGTGTTCAGGAATGTATATGAAATGAGTTTCTGAAAAATGTCTAAAAGTATGAACTAAACAGGATAAAACTAGCTATTAATTGGTCTCATCATTCCCTTGGCCAACTAACATTTTTGCTTTCCTTCAAGAAAAGCAGTTCAAGACCAAAGGTTATGTTGCAAGTTCATTTCTCTTAAATTTGTAACCACATCCACTACTTTCAGCTACTTCAAATAAAAGCCTCAATACCATGAAAGTCTTTCCCATTTGACACTCTTTGCTTCCTCTTTCTCTGCACCCTTTTCTCATGTCCAATGTGGCATTGGGTAGAGAAGCATAGGTGGATGAAAGGTAAGAGGTACCATGTGAGTCTCTTTTCTTTGGAAATATGCATATACTTGTGAGTCCTTTCAAGCATTTTTGTGAAGTTATATAAAGAGTGGGGTTCCTTTTTTCGCAATTCAGAGGTCAAAATTTCTCATCTTTCTTGTACAAAATGAAAAGAATGATGTATGAGACATACAACTAGTCTTTGCATCCTGACATAATCATTTTCTCTTAACTTCATGGTTTTCCTACCTACACCTTTATACTGTAGGATTCTTGTCCATTCCTCTATTAGTGCACTAGGGTCTTATGATTCTTTTCTGATATGGAGAGCAATTGATTTCTCTCTTTCAACATAATCTCGCATGATTTCATCCCTTTGTTTCTCATTTTTGAAGTAGGAAGCTAATTCCCTGATCTGTAAATCACACACAAATATTAGTGGGTTCCATTCTATATTATTTGGCACATCATATTTATGCAAATAAAATTCACATAATTGATCTTGCATATTAGGTGTAGAATAAAATAAAAAAATTAAAGTCAAATTTCATGTTCATTGCAATTGGTAAGTTATTGATTAGTTGAGTGATTTGAAAACACAAAGATTTCTCCTATAAATATAAGGCATACAGCCTAGTAGGTGGCCTACATTTGAGGATTTGTGTAGACTTATCTAAAATTTCCTCAATCCTTACTATCAGTTTTTTAATTCAATTTTCTTCTTCTCAAGAATCCTAGCATGGTTTTCTGTCATGTCTACTTTTTTCTTTCTTACATGCTTTCTTTTGTCAAGAGAATCCATTAGTTCTTTTCCATGATTCATATCCTAGGACACAATGGTAGGACTAATTGGAACTCTAGCCAGAGGAGGTTTACCTTTAGCTATATATTTTCTTTATTCCTTGTTTCCACAAGAGCAAGTTGTGCAAGAACATCTAGCTTGGACCCATGCTCAAATTTGTGCAATTTCTCCTTCATACCTTTAATTTCATGTCCCTTTCATTATCCCTAGAATGATAGTTTTCTAAGAATTCCTCCAATTGTTTGATCCTTCCTAGTGCTTTCTACAATTCCTTCTTAACATTCCTCTCTTCTATAAACAAATTTTCATCTTTCTCTAAAAACTGGTCATCATCATCACCCATGGCATCTTCACTGTCAGTACTTTGTGGAGTCTTCCTTCTCATTTTTCTAGCCACAAAAGTATCCTCTCAATCAAATTCAGAGGTGCTTGAGAAATACCATTATGGTTTAACTAGTGTATGCACATTCTCATGAACATCTTCCTTCAATTTTGAATTAGTTTCCACTATCACACCATCTTCTTTTTCTTGCTTCTAGATTGATCCCCTCATAACACCATTTTTTTTAGGTGGTGTGAATGCCTTGGCTTGGTGGATTTCTTCTTTTGCACTTTTTTGGGTGTAGAGGAAGATTCACTTTCCTCTTTTTGGTTCTTGGTATTTTGGAAGAAGTAGGGGTTTCTTAGATATCCTCTGTTGCGGGTTGCTTATAGGCTATGGGTGGTGAATTTTATAAACTCTACTTCTCTAACTCTCCTCTATTACTGGTAGGTGAAGTAGCAGGTGAGCTATAGGGCATTTGCCTCACTAATGCAATAGGTGATTCTAAATTTTCTTGGAAAACAAGTTCCTCAAGAATATTATTGATATGAATACAACTCAGGAAACTCTCCCATGAAACATGTGGAAAATGAACCCTAAAACTTCTATTCACTAACAAAGTAACTATAAAAAAGTGTGATAGGTCAGTGTTTTTCCTTTTTCTATTGTATTCAAAACTTGTCCTCTTTAATAGACTATAGAGGAAATTTGGAACATTAACCCTCTTGTCATGATGAAGGTGACTTAGAAATTTGAAATTAATTATGTATAATAAATATTTCCTACCATCACATGTAAGATACGGGTATGTGCGGGATCATCATGGAAAAAGCAGGCCCTTAAGTGGCAATAAAAATTCATAAAATCAGAGTTAGGCAACTTGACGTAGAAATTTGAATACGTTATCTATATTATTTCAAAAAAATGTAAGAATAGAATATGTAGAAAATTGAATGTAGTTTCTAAACTATGAGGTTTATTTTAAAAGAAAAAAATATATTTGGTGAAAATTTGAAATTTCAATGCAGTAGTACTTAAATTTTAGGGAAAAAATAAGAAGTAGGTGTCTATCTGACCACCCTAACCACAATAAAATGATAAAAAAAATTATAATATTTTATTATAAGTAGAGGACTCATGTACCAATGTGATGCATATTTTTTTGTAATTTTTTTCCAAGTAAATAATTAATTGTGATTTTTTTATTACAACTTTTAAAAAACATAAAAACTCGTATGTCTGACCACCTTAACTTGGTCAAAAATTCATGAAAATCATTTTTTATTCTTTTAATCCCATTGTATGTGAAGCATAGAATGTGATGCATGTTTTGTATTCAAAAAATGTGATACCATTTGAAAGCTATAGATGTTTTTCAATTAGCCTATCAATAGGGACTTTAGTCATAATTCAAATAGAAAATGAATAATAATTATAATTTATTAAATTCAAAGTAAAGCATAATTTATATTGATGGGAAGCTCAGAATATCCTTAAAAAAACCTTTTCATTTCATCACTTTTGGGTAAAAAAAAAGTCGTCAGCCACATGGGCCATGATATCACTTACATATCACCACTTTTTGGCCCATCATGATCCTACACATACCCATACTTAATAATATATGAAGCAATAGAATCCTAAACCCATGGAAATGATAAAATTTTAGTACCTTGGGATTACGAGTGAAGGTTTTCTCCATGTTCTCTAAGTTCATCTTTGGTAGCTATAGTATTTTCCTTGACTATAAATTCATCTCCTTATCTGGGCAAGTTGGACACTTTTACTATTGTAGCTTCTGAAGCATCAACCCTTAACCCTTGAAAAATGGCTTCATCATTTTGAAGTGTTTCTATAAATTTTTGTGTCATGTCCTTGTTATATTCTATCAAATTCAAGAAATAATCCAATTATCCTGATTGTTTGAAAATAGGTAGCACCAACCTATCTTCTAATAACTATTTATGTGCAAATGGTTATCTTTGGATTACATCCCCACTCATGATGGAAACTACTCTATTTTTTCTCAAATTATTTTCTTACAACTTCAACCATACCAATCCTTTCTATCTATATACGTTTTTTCTTTAAATTCAATTGTTTCTTTTCCTCTGAGCTTGAATTATGGCTGGGAAATGGGGAAAAACAAATGACACAAATGCATAAAGTTTTTGGTGGCTTGATTTTGGCTTGAAAATCAAGAAAATGTACTCTCCTCCCCAAATTAATCTATTAAGTAACCTCACTTAATCATATTTTTTGAGGCTAAGGGTGGTATTACATGTAGTGGAAATATAAAAAATGAATACAAAGCATGCAAAATTAAATATGAAAACATGTTGAAAAATATTTTCCACCCATGATAATGATGGAAAATTAGTAACTGTACCTATGAAAGTGGTGTGAATTGAACTTAACTTGTGTAAAGCCAATTTGGACTGCTTGTAGTGAGATTATGATATGACCATTTCTTAATTATGATTCATGATATATGAAATGACAACTTGGAATGTGGTAATTGAAACATTGTAGAATGTACGGGTAATGGTATATGAAATGATATGATTAATACATAGAAATTGATGAATATTTCATGGGATATAATAGTCAAAGTTGCATGTAATAAAATGATAGTTATATGAATGCATGTATGGAAAAATGAAGTGTGTGTACATAATGTCACACAATTAATTTGTCTTAAATTTTAAAGTTTTTAACAGGAAAGTGTTGCAAGTACCTTCAACAACAAGCCCCTCTCTAAATTTTGTCGCTTGTAGGTGTGAAGCTACAAGTCCCTACTACATCATGGACTACACTTGAAAATTATTTTTGATTTTCATCACTTGTGTTTTGTGTGCATGTGAACTGTTGTATGAAATTATAATTGATTGACCTTAGTATGTGAGTTGTTTAGCCCATCTATTGAGTCAACTAGAGAACTTGTAGTATTTTCTTTTGAATCTTTGTTAGGATCGATAAAGAAGCAATTTATGGTCCATATTAGTGTATTAAGGAAAGAATAAAGTCATAATTTTATATTGGCTTCTTGTAGAGTTTCAATTTATGGTCATTAACCAGTATTGGGAAATTGATTGCATCAATTATCTACAACTATATTGCTCCATTTGGGAATACTTGTTGTATCTCATAGGGAGCTAACCATCTTCACTATAACTTCCCTTTATAGTCTATGTACCTTGAGTCATTTAGTAAATCCTAATTAATCACCAACACTAAACTCCTTTTTTTTCATGAACTGATCATGCCATCTAATTCTTTGTTTTTGAATAACCTCAGTGTGGTGCATAGCTTCCATTCTTATTTCATTTTAATCGATTCAAATTCTGTAATCTCTCTTTTTGTGTTGTTGTCAGTTCCATATCTAGTTCAACTATTTTCCCCAATGTCTTGTATTCAAATTCACTAGGAAGTATTATTGTTTTTCCATACACCAACTCATATGGTGTAAGACTTTTTGTAGTCTTCCAAGTTGTCCTATAGGCCCAAACTACCTTAGGCAACCTAGTTGCCCAATCCTTCATGTGAATCTACATTATTTTGGTTAGAATATTTTTAATCTCCCTATTTGTTACTTCCACCTACCCATTGTCTTGAGGGTGATAGGGTGTTGACTTCCTATGTCTTATCTCATATTCCTAGACTAATTTGGTAATCAACTCTTATGTAAACTAGGGACCCTAATCTGTTACAATTTCTCTTGGCACTCCATACCTTGTAAATATGTCTTCATAGAGAAATTTGGTCACATTTCCATATTTGGGAAATTTTAATGCTTTAACTTCTACCCACTTTGTTAGATATTTTTTGTAGATTAAGATATACTCCTTGTTGTTTGATGATGGTGATATTGGGGCAATAAATCCCATCCCCGTTTATCAAATGGTGATAATTTTAACTATGTTTTTAAAGGAATAAAAAAAAAACTAGTTGGCTTTCCCATCATCTGACACATGTCACAATTCCTTGTGTATTTCACAACATCCTTACGAAGAGTTGGCCAATAATAGCCAGTGGTGATAATCTTGAGTGTTGTTCTCTTTACTCTAAATTTTCCCCCATAGGGTTCATCATGGTAGGCTTTGAGGATATCATAGACCTCATCTTCCCTTATGCATCTCCTCATAATATTTTCTAGACTTGTGTAAAATAAATAACCAGCTATCCAAGAGTAGGCAAAAATTTTGTGTACCGGTTATCTATTTTCTCTAGGGAAGAAATGAGTTGGTATATTTCCTACTACTAGATAATTGTCAATACTAGCAAACCAAGGTGTGTGTAAAAAGAGAGAAAATAAAGGGAACCATCAACAACATCTTCTGCTAATTGAGTTGGTAGTCTGGATAGAAAATCTTCCACTACATTTTCTTTTCTAGGCTTATCCACTATGGTGATGTGAAATTACCGCAACAATAACAACCATATAATAAGTCTACCACCAACCACAAGTTTATTTAGATAAAATACCTTATTGTAGTGTGATTAGTGTGGATGAATACTAGATACCCTGTGATGTAGTGTTTGAACTTGTTGATTGCATAGACAACTACCAACATCTCTTTTTCTGTTACTCTGTAGTTGAGTTATGCTCCTTGAAAATTCTTGCTGATTTAGTAAATAACATACTATTTATTACCTTCCTTCTATCCAAGCACTACTCCTATACAAAAATCAGAAGCATTTGTATGGATGTGGAAAGGAAAGGTCCAATTTGGTCCTCTCAAGTTAGGTGCTTTGGTTAATGTTGTCTTGAGTGCTTCAAAAGAGTATTGAAATTTTTTGGTCCACTCAATTTCTACATCCTTTATGATTAAAGTAAATAAAGGGGCTGAAATTTTGTTGATGTCCTGAATAAATCTTCTATAGTAGCTAGCATGTCCTAGAAAACACTTGACATCTCTTTATTTTTGTGGCATAAGGAGTGTGGAGATTCTCTCAATTTTGTTTGGATCCACTTGAATCCCATCACTTCATACACAATTTTCTAGCACAATCCCTTGGGTCATCATCATGAAAAATTTCTCATGACTCGAGGATAGGTTGTATTCTTGATACCTTTTTAAGACTTTATCTAGGTCATTAAGTGTTCCATCATATGTTTTCCCATAATTTGTGAAATAATCCATGTAGATTTCTATGGATTCATGTGCAAAATCTAAGAATATATACAACACCACCCTTTTTAAAGTGGTTGAATCATTACATTGCCCAAAGGGAAGAACAAAATAAGCATATGTGCCTTCAGGGCATTTTATTAATCTTGGTCCTCTAGAGCTATTCTTATTTGGTTATAACCACTAAATCCATCTAGATAGGAGTATTTTTACCTACTAGGGAGTCAGACACTTGATCAATGAATGGTAGTGGTAAGTGCTCTTTTCTAGTGGCTGCATTTAATTCTCTATAATCCACGCACACTCTCGAGTTACCTCCTTTCTTTGGAACAATAACTAGAAGGTGACACCCATAGACTATTAGAAATGAGGTAAATGAAACTTGCATCAAGATTTTTTTGTAATTCAGTTTTGATTGTCTCTTAGTGCAGGGTTCATTCACCTCTAGGGTTTCCTAATTGATTTGAAACCATCATGAAGGTTTATCCTATGCATGCACAAGTCTGGGTCAATCCCCTTCATGTGATGGTAATCCCATGAAAAGGATGATGCATGTTCTTGTAGCACATTGTTCAATGAGGTTTTTTTCTCAACAACTAATTCACTACTAACATTTAATGTTTTACCTAGTATGATTTTCAAAATTTTGGATTTCTTTTGCATAGATGAAAAGTCAAGTCCTACTATATTTGGGAACCGTTGGGATCTATTGACTTTGATGAACTAGAAGGGATAATATTCTATAGAGGATCTTGTAGACATGTCAAGTAGTCCTGTTGTTGAGGGTCCCTACCATAGTTATTTTATATGATGTGTGCTATCAATTCATCCTCATATTGGTTGCTTAACAAAGGGTTGCATTTGATAGTCATGAGGGTTTTCGAGGATCATTGGTCTTCCTCATCTAAGGTAGGCCAAATGATCTACTCTAATTCTGCATGAGGTTGGCCTAGTGGATAAAGGAATAAATTTTTAGTCACATTTCCATTTGAGATAATCATTTTTCCATATCTACAGCCCATAAATGCATCTATTGTTGCTAACAATGGTCTTCCTAGAATAATGGGATAACTTGCAAGGCTAGAATTTGGATTCAATTCCATTAAATTAGTAGGGTACTCCCAAGAATCCAATATTATGACCAAGTCCTCAATGATGCCCTTAGGTTTAATTGTTGACTAATCTGCCAACTATAGAATAGTCGGTGTAGGTCTAAGGTTTATTAACTATAATAGCTACATTGTTTCCTTATTCATCACATTAATAGCTACCCCCAAGTCAATAAGGGTATTCTTTATGAGATTTTCATTTATCTTAACATCTACTATAGGACTCCAAGGATCTACATACTTAAGAACAATTATGTTTCCCAGCATAATGTCAAAAAGTTTCCCTAAGACATGTGCAGTCTAAGGTTCTTTTCTCTTCCTTCTTGGATTTTTGAGGAAATTTTCACTCACTATTTTATTGTATATAGTAATCTCCTTGATGACTTAGATGAGGGGTATCTTTATGCACACATCCTTAAGTTATCCCAACAAGATAGTTTCAGCTTGGGTTTGATGTCTTTGTATAGCTACTCTTTCAAGGAAAGGAGGCTATGGACTTGTATTAGTTGGGTGGTTTTGGTTTGACTCAACCTCCTTAGGTTGGTTATACAATTTTTTTGTTGGGATTTCCTCATCAACCAACTATTTAATTTGAGTGGATGAAGATCTAGAAAATTGTTTCCTTGATCTAAGGTGGACATCAGAAACCTTCACCCCATTAGTAGGGTGTTGAATAGCCTCATTATTATAGGCCTATTGAATACGATTTTTATTTGGGTTAGTTGTAGGTTGGGCTGGCATTTTAGGTGCTCTAGGTGGCTGAGGTGATGGATTTTTTGGATTGGGCATGATGATTTTATATTGTGGCTATTGATAATTCATATTTTGGTCTTTCCATTGTTGGCATTTTTTCCATTGAGGTTGCCATTGGTTTTGTTGTGGTGGTCATTAGGGTTGTAGTTGGATCCTTGATAGTTTTTTTGTGGACACATATTTTGTTTTTGTTAGATCCAGTTTGGCTGAGTATTTTTCCATTGCTTCTGTGTATTTTCCCAAGGCTGAGGATTCCAACTAGAGAAATTTTGATTGCTAATTGGAAATGGCATATAATTCAAAGGATCTTAAGGCATAACTTGTCTTTGCTGCCATGGTTTCCTTTGAGAAATGTAGAAAACTTTCTTGGGTATTCACCCTCTAATGCTTGAAAGTCGATTTTCGTTGGTTTTTCCTCATCTATTTTTCTTGGTTTTTCCTCATAAATAATTGCCACTCTTTTTCACTTGCAGTTAACTTTTTGTGTCTATAGTTAGGGAAATATTCAATAAGGATTGTCTTTACCTCTTCTTTCTTCTTATTTACATGTAGAGTATCCAAATGTATAGCCAAATTCCTTATGATGTATTCTTTCATGTTTGATAGTAAGTTACTTAGCTCCACTCTAGAGATTCCATTTGATTTCTTGCCGATGGAAGATGTTTTATCTCCGCTGACCTTCTTTGTGAAAGACCTTGAGTAGTTCTTGCATGCCTTGCAATTCTCCTCAAATGGTTCTTGAGAAATATCTCCTTCCCTAATGAGATTAAGTACATTTATACAGTCCTCATTAATCCCCCTTAAGAATATCAGCTTTAGGGACTCATTATAAAGCCTATTTTGGTGGGACTTATTAAGGAAAAAATGGAATCTCTCCATGTAGTCTTCCAAAGATTTGTCCCCTTTTTGAGACATCCTAAAAATGTCATCTCTTAATCTATCAATTCCTCTACAACAATCTTGGTACTTCTTGAAGAAATTTATCTTCATAGTATTCCAGTCAAGAACATCATCTCTTCCCAAAACCATAAACCATCTTAAAGCAACATCCTTCAAGTTTGCTAGAAAGAGTTTGAGCCTATGTGCATTTTTTGTATAAGCATAGCTTTTACACAACACATAAAACTCAAACAACAAGGTATCTAGATCCTCAGTAACCAAACCATAGAATTTTGGCAACACTAAAGGAGGTATGTTCTCCAATGCATTTTCTCTCTCCTGGTTGGAAATGATGAACTCAAAAGTTACATGCTCTAGTGGGTCATTGATTGCTAAATCAACCATGGTTTGGAAGTCTCTTCTATATTTGTAGTCTTTAGGAATACCCTCACTCTATTCACTATGATTACCAGTATCCTCTTTATCTTTGTGTGTTGAGGGGAGAAATCTTCCCAAAGTGTCTTGTTACCTCTACATACAATAATTATGACTTTTTTTGTCACCCACTCCTACACAATGTTACTAAAATTTTCTAGTATTGAAGGATTAAAAGCTAATTATCCTAATGTTGGAAACCAAATTCTAAACTAAGAAAGCTTGTAATAACATAGGAAAATCTTGAATTTAGCACCATCCTTGACAATGACACCAAAAATTTAAGGTCCAACTAATGTTGAGTAAACTTGGTTGTAAACACATAATTCAAAGGTGGTTTCGCAACTAAATAGTCCACTAAACCCTTATAAAGACTCCATTAAATTATCAACCAAAGCTAAAGTAAACTTGTGATGATGATGGAACTATATGTAGTACCCCTTATTTTCCCTTTTACTTTTGACAATGACTTGGTTGTACTTGGATATTATGATACTTTTATGCACAGGTAAGATGTTACTTGATGACACTTTTATTATTGATGTTTATGTTTATACCATGCTTAGTAAATCAATTTAATTGATAAAGTGGGTTATTATTGCTAGGATCATTATGCGAGTATTTGATGTATGTTCTTATCATATTAATAGTATTTGATTATTGTGTGTCAATGTATTTTGGTGAAGGGGAATAGTGTCACATCTCTCTCTTGTGAATGCTCCATGATGTTGCAATTTTTCCTTCACGATGTGTTTAACTGGTTGACTATGTACATGGTCGACGGTATGGTTTACTATAGGTTGCAGGTACCAAGCATCGACTCTACTTGAATTTCTAGGTTTGAGTGTCCCTTAATCCCAAAGGAGATTGTTGATTTGGAGATAGCGTTGGGTCTCCTATGTTGAGCCATCATCCTCGATGAGGATGTGTAATTTGTTGTCAACCTGGCAGTGTTGTTTGTTTGTGTCTTGTGTCATGGTCTTATCTTCCATCTTCACTGCGAGGTCTGGTATTGCTTGATATTTTGTACATTTCAATTAAATTATTTGGTTTGTGCTTTTATTGATCACCATATTAAAATAAAGTTTATTAAATTTAAAAGTATTTTGATAATGAAAATAAATGCCTTATTATGTTTGGGGTGTTGATAAATGAAAATATTGATAATGTCGTTATTAAGTTTAAATAAATAAATTATGTGTCTTAATATTGTAGTATTAAGATATATATTGTGGAAACAAGATTAAAATGAAGGATTATAATTAATAAATTAAAATATTTATAAAAAAATGATTTATTGTGTGTAATTAAATAAAGATACTTTTATTAATAAACATGTTGAAGAGTGGAAGTAATGATTAGTTGGAAAAAGAAAATAAAATAATGAAATTAAAGAAGTGCATGCATCAATGGAGATTTCAGAAGTGGTTAATAAACTGAATAATTTTCTAAAGAAAAGGGGGCTTTTGCATATTTTTTCTGAAAACAAATCTTGTTTCGGTTTTCGATGAATGGTTCTTGTTTTTGAAAGGCCTTTCTTCTGTTTTTTGGTGTTGGAAGTTTTGGAAATTTGGGGTCTCTACAGTATAGGTTGGGTTCTTGAAGAAGCTTGGAGTTGCAAGTTGTGAAGCTGAATCTGGCATCAATCTTCAACTGTGCCAATCATCTTTAACCAGGTTCCATTGCTCGCAATCTTTTATTTCTACTTAATTTTGAATTGAAATAAATAATAAATGAAAATTATGAAAGGGTTTTTGGATTCTCTCTACAAATTTATTGTGTGTATTCGGTAAATCATTGTTTAATTGCTTTCCTGAGGGCTTAAATAAACCTGTTATGTGTATATCTGACAACCATTACGGTCCTTGTGAGCCTCTCAAACTTCTTTTCTTTGTTATCATCTTTAATCGCAATCTGCTCATATTTAGTAGTCTTTCTTTAATAATTTTAATAACAATCTGAGTGATAAGTGAGGCAACCAGGCCCATTTTTTAATCGCTCCCTATGGTGGTAGATAAAATATTCAAATTGTTGAAGCATTAAGTAAAAGTGTATAATTTGAGAATATCCTACTGTTTTCAGTCGCAAAGCCAACTTTTCTAGCTTTGCATATGTTTTTTGTGTTGGTGGATGCGATTTAGCTCCTGCATATAGCATGTACCATTTTATGGCTTTCGTTTCAGCGACGTCAGAGCATCTTGTCTTTTTTTTCCTGTCTTTCATCAATCTTCTTGCTATTTGAGCCGCACAATGGCTGGTGCCTTCTCTTCCTTACGAT
Source organism: Sequoiadendron giganteum (assembly GCA_007115665.2). Taxonomy (NCBI): domain Eukaryota; kingdom Viridiplantae; phylum Streptophyta; class Pinopsida; order Cupressales; family Cupressaceae; genus Sequoiadendron; species Sequoiadendron giganteum. The sequence continues at coordinate 590,616,112 of CM021108.1, forward strand.
GTTTCCCTTAGTTTAGAATATGTCTAAACATATGTGATGTGATTAAAGGCATCGACCAAACTCATGCATAAGCATTACTGTGAACCATACGATATCATTGAGATGTTCGGTAGTGTGTATCCCTTCATTTCAGCCGATGGGTAATGGATTTGTTGGAAATACTATTAAACTCCATCGTGGTGGATTTACTATGTTGACATTCACTCGCTATGTATGAATCTTGCTCGGTATCCTATAGTCTGTAGAATCGATGTTAAAATCACCCCTTTATCTTGCTTTGGACGAACTTCAAAATGGTAATCATAATACTGAACTTGAATAAATCTCAATTTCCTTGTCCAGTCGGTGGTGTTTCTTCCCCTTGTTACATGGGGACTGTCATTCAATGGCATTTAGGGTGTCGGCTACATTACTTTTACTCTTGGTGTAACTCACTCTCCATCTTGTGCCTTATATGGGTTAAACTTTAGTGGTTAGAAGGTTAAATAGTGTGTTTTAGTTTGAGTTCATCCCTGATAAACTTAATGTAATTTCTTTATGTGTTTATTGTTTTGGCTTTAGATTACATCAAATCAATGAATATGGGTTACGAAGGTACTACATTCATATGTCGCGTATTACATACGCTTATGTACTTTGTTTCACCTCGTTGTTTACATTCTTTCATTTATAGTTCGACATTGGTATTGATATATAGGTATATGATTTACATTTTGAACTGTGATTTAAAAATTATTCTTCCAGTTATATAAATTTATATGCGAATGTATATATATACATATGTTATGGTTTAATTAAAGAATAAACTAGTGTTCATAATTAGTGGAATGTGTTAAATGATTAAATTGGGAAACTCTATATGGAAAATGATTCATTTGGTTAGAAATTGTATTCCAATAGTTGGGTTATGTATATATTTAAATATTGAAAAACAGTTATGTCTTTTCAAGATTGAAAATCTTATTGAGAATGAATTTGGATATTGATCAATACTAAAGTAGATCATGTGTTTTATATTGAAATAATTGATAGCTATGGAAATGAGAAGATTAGTTTTGTTTCATTGTGTTAAAAATGAGTAATGATGTCTTGTATATTCACTTGATTGATGAATAACTTACTCCACCATGTATTTAATAAGTGTACTATGGAATTATTGCTTGTGTGATGCATTATGGTTGCTTATTGGGCACTAGATATTATTGCCAAAGTATACATGGAGTCCTTTGTGGTTATTGATTTTTTTAGTCTTCGAGAGGCTTTGGGAAGTATTATCGGTGGAATTGTTATGTTTGAACCTTGAGTTGGTAGATGTGATACTTGTGATGTGTAGAGGGTTGGCACACAAAGTGGCGCTAGGGTAACCCATATGGGAGTTTTCTTAACTCAATGATAACTTAAAATAAATTAGGGGGTTGGGTAGTCTACACCTTAATCAAGATAATTAAATTTTGTGCCTATGCCCTTAGTGCTCGTTTAGGCTAAGGATGGGTTGAGAAGGCCTAGTCAACAAAACCAACTTCCTTGTCCTCATGAAAGGAAGTTTGGTTCTGCATGTGTAACCCCATGGGGCCAGTGGCTAGTGAGAGACTATCAGGGTAACCATGGATAGGAGATGATAGCTAGTGATATATTGCTTGGGTAACGCATGTCAGGACCATGTGATGACACTCTTCCCTCTGCAGACTAGTGTGTAGTTGAAGGTCTTTAGCCATGCACACCTTATATGCAGTATAGTTGTGTTCGAGAGTGAGATGGTCCATACCTTGTTTGGGATTTGGCTTGAGGCTTTTCATTTCATGTGCATTATGGATTTATCCTATTGATTTTATTTGGGTCTCCTATCTGCTAGTAGGGGGAGTGGCTCTCAATGGGGGTTGGTGCACAAAGTGGCACTAGGGTAACCCATGTGGGATTTTTCTTAACTCAATGCTAACTTAAAATGAATTAGGGGGTTGGGTAGTCTACACCTTAATCAAGATAATTAAATGCATCGCCCATGTCTGTAGTGCTTGCTTAGGCTAAGGATGTGTTGAGAAGGCTTGGACAGCAAAACCAACTTCCTTGTCCTCATGAAAGGAACTTTGGTTTTGTATGTGTCACCCCATTGGGTCGGTGGCTAGTGAGAGACTACCAGGGTAACCATGGATGGGGGCCGACAGCTAGTGATATACTGCCAGGGTAACCCATGTCAGGACCATGCAATGAAACTCTTCCCTCTACAGACTAGTGTTCCCTTGTTTGTTCTCTCCCTTTGGTATGTGATGTCCTTTGGAAGAAGCATATGTTCTTGTGTGTTGTTCTAATTTCAGATGTTTTTAGTTTAGCCTTGTTATGTTAGTTGTGGTTGCCTTTTTATTGATGTTATAGGACCAAGTGTTATCTAATAGCACGAGGGTGGACCTTTAGGTACCACATGGTCAGGTGGAATGTGCCTTGTACTCCATTAGGTTCCCTCTCTTGTTCATGTCCATGGTGACTACTCTTGAATATGATGACTTATGCACTTCTTCTAGTTCATGTGGATTATATTTCATTTATTTGTATTGTATTGAAAACAAATTTATCATGTATTGTAACTCTAATGTATAATCTCCCTAATTGATTATGGGGAAACATTGATGTAATGATGTAATGTTGTAATTCATTGTTGAACTTTTTGTTGTATTGATAAATATTAATGATGTACCTTGTTTATGTTATTTAATGAAATTTATTTGGAAGGGTATCTATTGATGGCATGTTATGGTTGATGATGTTGCTTATGAAATTATGAATTGGAGATGTATGTCTTGATTCCAATGAGTATTGTAGCCATTGAACCTTTGAGGGTATCGATTTGGACTGAGAGGTACCCAAGATTTGATATCTTGAGAAGTGACTTCCCAAGGTTTAGATATCTTGAGGAGTCACTTCTAAGATATCATATCTTGAGGAACTTCTTAGTGCATCAAGGTACCTGAATGCAGATCAAAATCTTGTTCTGATTTAGTTGGTATAGCTTAACTTTATGTATGTTTAGATACATCTATCATTCTTGTTATTTTCTCTTGAAATGCAATATTATACTCTCTCTTGTAATGGATAATGTAAATGGTGATTATTGCATATGTTAGTTAATTAAATGGTCTTTTATGTTGCTTTATAGATGACATGATATGAATGGTTCATATGGTTGATATTTTAAATGAGATAGATTAATTAAAATTCATATTGTTAGATGGATTTGTTTAATGTGATGAATTATAATTCTTGTTAGTTTGGTTGGTGGGATTTTGGTAGTGTAGTCATGGGACATTAGAGGACTTAGGTTAGAATGAGAGTTATTTTATTATCCACAATTTTTAATATGTTTACACTTCAAAAAAAAATTATTACATTGTCTTAGTATTTTAGCATGTTGTCCTCTAAGGTTCTGTGGTGGGGCGTTACACATGGTATTAGAGCCCAAATTCTAACACTAGGTACTCTAGGTATATACAATAACCCATTAGGTTGTCTTAATTACGTAGAATTTTGAAGTTTATGTTTTCCCTTATTGACCTCGTCTAACACCCTGAACTTGTCCTTGGTGGTTTTTGTGTATGATCATTCCTAGAGGTCATGGTAGAGGTCAGGGGCATGGTAGAGGTTGTGGTGGTGGTCATGGGGCTAGTCGCTAGGATTCCACTCCTTAGAGTTCCCATGAGTCTGATCATGACGGACAACAAAGTTCCCAGAGTAATCAAGGAAGTGGAGATCAAAATTCAAGTCAGTCGAGGTTGGAGGGCACATAGTTGTGTCACTTACTTGAGAAGGTTCTTGCCCATCTTGGTCTAAGACAGGAGGGTGAATAGTTGGTGGTTAGAGAGAGAAAGGTGTCCCAAGAGGAGAGAGATTATTGTTGAGAAGGAGGCTATATTAGTTGGACATATGAGGGATCTTTTTAGAGCTCATCCTCCTATTTTTATGGGACTGGTAGTGGTTTAGAGGCAAAGACCTGGTTAATTGATTTGAATAGGTGTTTCACTATGCATCTATATGGTAGAAACACCAAGGCTAGGTTCGCTATCATGCATCTCTGAGGTTTTGTTTCCATGTGGTGGCGTTTGAAGCATAAAAAGCTTCATTTGGATATAGATTTAGTCTCATGGGAGATGTTCTTAGAGAGATTATGAGCTCGGTTCTTGTCTGATTGTTGGTGGTAGCATCATGCAGATGAGTTCCATGAGTTGAGGTAGATGGTGATGTTAGTTGAGCAGTATGAGCAGATATTTTATGAGCTTAAGCAGTATGCTAGCATAGGTGGTGATGAGGGTATGTTAGTATATCAGTTTATCAAGGGCTTGAATGCCCATATTGATGGGGGTGTTCATGTGTTTGAGCCAAAAACCAAGGAGGTAGTTATAGAGAAGGCTCAAATAGTAGAGGAGAATTTGGCTATGGCACTACGTGGTCATATAGGAGTGAAAATTGGTAGTGCACCTCCAATAGGTTTCAGTTCTTAGGGTGGCGAGACTCAAAGAGTTGGTTCCTCTAGAAGCAACCATGCACTTGCTAAGGGTGGACAACAACAACAGTAGAAAGACTCTCAATCAAAACAAAAGAATTCCTAGTCTCAATATGGTGGTAAGTGGTTTTAGTCCAAGAAGGCTCAGATATGGAAACGAATCAAGCATTATCATTTTGATTAGCTAGCTCAGAGCTCATAGTCTGCAGCTAGCAAAGGTAGTTTTCAGTAGTCTAGTGCACCTCCAAGTGGTAGAGGTTTTGGTAGAAGTACATGGTATTTCTCTTATGGCCAATAGGGTCACATTGCTAGGTAGTGTCCTTAGAAGGGAACATTGGGATTTAGTCAGAGGTCGGTAGCTTTAGAATTGACACTAGGGGATGTAGGCAAGTCACACAGGGATTTTGTAGCGGTTGATAACTGACAAGCCAAGCATCAGAGTATGGTGGTTGAGACTACAAGTGTGTTATAGGTTAGTAGAGTCTCTATTCTCTTTGAATTTGGTGCTTCAGATTCTTTTATGTCTCCTTCCATAGTGGCACGATGTGGACTGGTGGTAGTAAAGTAGGATGATAGGTGGTTGGTCAAATTGGCCTCTAATGCTAAGGTCATAGTTGAGTCTCTTTCTCATGGTTGTGGTTTGGGGATTGGATCTCTTTGCACCATAGTAGACCTTCGTATTATACCTCTTGGGTCTTATGATGTTGTATTGGGCATGGATTGGTTAGAGACTCACAAACTAGTCATAGATTTTTGACATAAGTCATTCCAATGTGTAGATGATTCTAGTAGTGAGGTTAAGGTAGTTGGTGTTCAGAGGCCTATTTCCATGCACATGATCTCTACTATGCAATTGAAAAGGCGTATGTGTCAGGGATGCCAGCTATTTGTGGTGTCAGTTAATAATTTGAAGTTAGGGGAGAACAAAGAGGTGTCTCTTGAAATTCATCTTATCCTTAGATAGTATGCAAATGTCTTTCCTAGCGAGATTCCAGGGATGCCACCTAAGTGTGACATTGATTTTAAGATAGACCTTGTTCTTGGAGTAGAGCCTATTTCTCGGGCTCCATATCAGATGACCACGTAGCAACTTAAGGAGCTCCAGTTGTAGCTTGAGGATTTTTTGGTGAAGGGGTTTATTCATCCTAGTGTATCTCCTTGGGGAGAACCAATGATTTTTGTGAAGAAGGATAGATCCCTTTGATTGTGAATTGATTATCGATAGTTGAATAAGGTGATGGTGAGGAACAGGTATTCCTTTCCAAGGATCAATGATCTCTTTGATCAAATCAAGGGTGTTAGGGTATTCTCAAAGATTTATCTTAAGTTTGGATATCATCATTTTCACATCTTTGAGGTAGGAATCCATAAGACCTCATTTTGAACTCTTTACGAACACTAAGTTCACAGTTTTGTCATTTAGGTTAACAAATGCATCGTTTAGGTTCATGAATTTGATGAGTGGTGTGTTTTTCACCTATCTCTATAGGTTTGTCCTAGTTTTTTTGGATGACATTTTGATCTATTCAAAGATCATGGTGGATCATGAGGAGAACTTGAGGGAGGTGTTATAATGTTTGAGGGAGAACCAATTGTATGTAAATTTGATGAAATATGAGTTCTTCTAGATAGAGGTGAAGTATTTGGGTCATGTTATCTCTGGTGAGGGAATGGTAATAGATCCTTCAAAGATCCAATCTATTATTGATTGGCCTGCACCAACGAATGTTGCTAAGGTTCGTAGTTTTATGGTTTTAGCAGGTTATTACTAATGATTTCTATAGGGTTTTTCAAGGATATCCCACCCCATCACTTCTCTTCAGAGGAAAGGGAGGAATTTTATTTGGTTAGAGCAGTGCCAAGAAACTTTTCAAACTCTTAAGGAGAGATTGACCAGTGCACCTATCTTGGCAGTTCTTGATCCTACTGGGGATTTTGTGGTTTGTATAGATGCATCTTTGGAGGGTTTGGGAGTTGTGTTGATGCAGGATGGTCACGTGATTTCCTATGAGTTTTACGAACTCAAGGATCATGAGTTGAATTATCCTACACATGATTTGGATTTAGTTATTTTGTTTCATGCCTTGACAAGATGGATGAATTTCTTGTTGGGGCATTGATTTGAGTTGCACAATGATCAGTGTGGTTTGCAGTATATTTTCACGCAACCTAATTTGAATGTGAGGCAAAGACAATGGATGGATTTCCTGTGTGAGTATGATTTTGAGGTGAAGTATATTCAGGGAAAGGAGAATGTGGTGGCACATTCTCTTATTTGATAGAGACATGAGCTTTTGGTAGTGACTCTTGGAGTGGACTTGACGAGCTAGATCATTTCAACACTTGCTTAAGATAGTTGGTATCATGAGGTGAGGTCTGAGGTGGAGTCGGGAAAATTTTAAGAGGGAAGATTTGTAGGATATTCCCTTGAGTTAGATGGCCTTTCGAGGCACTTCGGTTATATTTATGTTCCTTCCTCAAGATATCTTCATGCTTTGATCATGTCAAAGGCACATCAAGCACCCTATTCAACTCATTCGAGTATCAAAAAGATGCACACAGACTTTCAACAGCTATACTTTTGGGTTGCAATGAAGAGGGATATTGCTTACTTTCTGTCTAGATGTTTGAAATGTCAAAGAGTAAAGGAAAAACATCAGCATCCCACAAGTCTTTTGCAGTCCCATCTAGTTCTCAAGTGGAAATGGGACATCATATCACTAGATTTTATTGTTGGTTTTCTTATTTCTTTCCATCGGCATGATGCCATTATGGTCACCGTGGACAGGTTGATGAAGGTGGCACACTTATCTTCTATCCAATCCTCATACAATGCTTCATTAGTGGCCAAATTTTTCATGGAGGACATTGTCAGGTTGCATGGTATTCCTCACAGGATTATCTCAAGTAGAGATCCAACGTTTACTTCAGCTCTTTGGACATCCCTGCAAAATTCATTAGGGACTCAGTTGAACTTTAGTTCAGCGTATCATCTAGAGACTGAGAGGGTTAATTAGATCCTTGAGGATATGCTTCAGATGTACATTATGGATCAGTATTCACATTGGGAGGATTACTTGTATTTGTTGGAGTTTGCATACAATAATAGTTATCATAGCTCTATTGGCATGCCTCCTTTTTAGGCATTGTATGGTCATCCTTGTCGGAACTCATTGAGTTGGGATCATCTTGAGGATAGATTAAAACTTGGTCCAGAGATACTTCAGGAGATGGAGCAATAGGTTGTTTGCATTAGGGAGCATTTAGTGGTAGCCTAAGATGGACAAAAGAAATATGCAGACGCTCATAGGGTTGACTGTCAATTCTCAATAGGAGATCGGGTATTCTTGTGGGTTCATCCACGTACGAGTTCGATCTATTATGAAAAAGGATCTAAGATCACATCACGATTTATTGGTCCATTCGAGGTTTTGGAGAGGATTGATCATGTTGCTTATTGCCTTGCTTTTCTGCCCAGTTTATTGTGCATTTATGATGTGTTTCATGTTTTTGTTCTCTGACCTTATTATCCAAATATATCTCATGTTTTTTATTGGAATGCCTTATAGGTAGAGAATGGGTAGTTGGCTTTGGATCCCATGTGTGTCATTTAGCACAGGTGACACACCCTTAAGGGTCAAGACATTGAGTAGGTGAGGGTCCAATGGCATCCTAATGACGATTCTTTAGCTACATGGGAGGATACATCCAAGATGAGAGAGTTGTACCCATATCTATTTTCAGGCTTCCCAAAGTAATCCTGATTCTGGGGGGAGGATGTAGTGCCCCTAAGTTTTCCCATTTTCTTTTGATAGTGACTTGCTTGTACTTGGATATTATTATACTTTGATGCACAGTTATGATGTTACTTGATGACACTTTTATCACTGATGTTTATGCTTATACCATGCTTAGTAGATCAGTTTAATTGATAGAGTGGGTTATTATTGGTAGGAGCATTATGTGAGTATTGGATGTATTTTCTTATCATGTTATTAGTATTTTATTATTGTGCATCAATGTAATTTGGTGAAGGGGAATAGTGTTGCACCTCTCGCTTGCGAGTGCTCTGCTATGCTATGATTTTCCCTTCATAGTGTGTTTGATTGGTTGACTATGTACATGCTCAATGGTGTGGTTTGCTATAGGTTATAGGTACTAGGCATCAAATCCACCTAAATTTTCAGGTTTGAGTGTGCCTTAATCCCAATGGGGATTGCTGATTTGGAGATAGTGTCAGGTCCCCTATTTTGACCCATTATTCTTGATGAAGATGTGTAACCCATTGTCACCTTGGCAGTGTTGTTCATTTGTGTCTTGTGTCATGGTCTTGTCTTCCATCTTCGCCATGAGTTATGGTATTGCTTGATATTTTGTACGTTTAAATTAAATTAGTTGGTTTGTGCTTTGATTGATCATCATATTAAAATAAAGATTATTAATTTTAAAAGTATTTTGATAATTAAAATAAATGCCTTATTATGTTTGTGGTGTTGATAAATGAAAATATTGATAATTCCTTTTTAAGTTTAAATAAATAAAGTCTTTGTCTTAATATTGTAATATTAAGATAAATATATTATGCAAACAAGATTAAAATGAAGGATTATAATTAATAAATTAAAATATTTAAAATAAAATTTGATTTATTGTGTGTAATTAAATAAAGATACTTCTATTAATAAACATGTTGAAGAGTGGAAGCAATGGGTAGTTGGAAAAAGAAAATAAAATAAAGAAATTAAAGAAGTGCATGCAGCAGCAACAGAGATTTGGGAAGTGGTTAATAAATTCATTAATTTTCTAAAGAAAAGGGGGATTTTGCATATTTTTTCAGAAAACAAATCTTGTTTCTATTTTTGGTAAATGGTTCTTGTTTTTGGAAGGCCTTTCTTCTAGTTTTCTAGTGTTGGAAGTTTTGGAAACTAGGGGTCTCTGCAGTATAGGTTGGGTTCTTGAAGAAGCTTGGAGTTGCAAGTTGTGAAGCTGAATTGGACATCAACCTTCAGTTGTGCCAATCATTTTTTTAACCAAGTTCCATTGCTCTCAGTCTCTTACTTCTGCTTAATTTTGAATTGAAATAAATAATAAATGAAAATTTTGGAAGGGTTTTTGGATTCTCTCTATAATTGCTTGTGCGTATTCAATAAATCATTATTTAATTACTTTCTTGAGGGCTTAAATAAACTTATTATGTGTATATCTGACAACCATTGCAATCCTTGCAAGCCTCTCAAACTTATTTTCTTGGTTATCATCTTTAATGGCAATCTGCTCATATTTGGTAGTCTTTCTTTAGTAATTCCAATAGCAGTTTGAGTGTTAAGTGAGGCAACCAAGCACATTTGTTAATCACTCCCTATGGTGGTAGATAAAAGATTCTAATTGTTGAAGAATTAAGTAAAAGTCTAGAATCTGAGAATACCCTACTGTTTTCAGCTGCCAAGCCAACTTTTCTAGCTTTGTATATGTTTCTTGTGCTAGTGGATGTGATTTAGCTCCTGCATATAGCATGTACCATTTTATGGCTTTTTTTTCAGCTACTTCAAGGTACCTTTTTTTTCGTTTGCCTTTCATCAATCTACTTGCTATTCGAACCACACCATGCCTGGCGCCTTCTCTTCCTTACGACATTTCTCTTAGTTTAGAATATATCTAAACATATGTGATGCTATTAAAGGTATCAGTCAAAATTATGCATAAATAGTACTACGAACCAGACGATATCATTGAGATTTTCGGTAGTGTGTATCCATTTATTTCAACCGATGGGTAATAGATTTGTTGGAAATACTACTAAACTCCATCATGGTGAATTTACTATGTTGACATTCACTCGTTGTGTATGAATCTTTCTCAGTATCCCATAGTCTATAAAATCAATGTTAAAATCTCCCCTTTATCTTGCTTTGGACAAACTTCAAAATGGTAATTATAATACATCTCAGCTTGAATAAATTGATCTCAATTTCCTTATTCAAGTAGTGGTGTTTCTTCCCCTTGTCACCTGGGGACTATCGTTCAGTGGAATTTAGGGCGTTTGCTACTTTACTTTTTCTCTTGGTGTAACTCGTTGTCCATCTTGTATCTTATCTGGGTTAAACTTAAGTGGTTAGAAGGTTAAACAGTGTGTTTTAGTTTGAATTCATGCATGATAAACTTAATGTAACTGCTTTATATGTTTATTGTTTTGGCTTTAGATTACATCAAATTGATGAGCATGGGTTACGAAGTTACTACATTCATGTCACATATTACATACGCTTTTGTATTATGTTTGATTCATTGTTTACATTCTTTCATTTCTAGTTCAACATTGGACTATATATATAAACATGTATTCATATATAGGTCTATAATTTACATTTTGAACTGTGATATAACAAGTATTCTTGTAGCTATATAAATTTATATGCGTATATATATATGTTATGGTTTTATTAAAGAATAAATCAGTGTTCATAATTAGTGGACTGTGTTAAATGATTAAATTGGGAAACTCTATATGAAAAATGATCTATTTGGTTAGAAATTGTATTCCAATAGTTGGATTATGTATATATTTAATTATTGAAAAACAGTTATGTCTTTTCAAGATTGAAAACCTTATTAGAATGAATTTGGAAATTGGTCAATACTAAGGTAGATCATGTGTTATATATTGAAATAATTGATAGCTAAGGAGATGAGAATATTAGCTTTGTTTCACATTGTTAAACATGAGTAATGGTGTCTCTTATATTTAATTGATTGATGAAGAACTTAATCCACCATGTATTTAATAAGTGTATTGTGGAATTATTGCTTATGCGATGCATTATGGTTGCTTATTGGGTACTGGATATTATTGCCAAGAACAAGTGGAGACCTTTGTGGTTATGGATTTTTTAGTCTTCCAAAGGATTTGGGAGGTATTTTATCAGTGGAATTGTTATGTTTGAACCTTGAGTTGGTAGATGTGATACGTGTGATGTGTATTTGAGGTTCTTTAGTTGTGCACGCCTTACATGTATTACAGTTGTGTTCAAGAGCAAGATGGTCCATACCTTATTCGGGATTTGGCTTGAGGTTTTCATTTCATGTGCATGATGGCTTTGCCCTATTGATTTTATTTGGGTCTCTTAACTACTAGTAGGAGGAGTGGCTCTCAATGGGGGTCATCGCACAAAGTGGCACTAGGGTAACCCATGTGGGAGTTTTCTTAACACGGTGATAACTTAAAATGAATTAGGAGGTTGGGTAGTATACACCTTAATCAAGATAAGTAAATGCCTCACCCATGCTCGTAGTGCTCATTTAGGCTAAGGATGGGTTGAGAATGCTTGTTCAGAAAAACTAACTTCCTTGTCCTCATGAAAGGAAGTGAGGTTCTACATGTGTCACCCCATGGGGCTAGCGGCTAGTGAGAGACTTCTACGGTAACCATGGATGGGGGCTAGCAGCTAGTGATAGACTGTTAGGGTAAACCATGTCAGGACCATCCAATGACACTCTTGCTTTCATAGACTAGTGTTCCCTTTTTTATTCTCTCCATTTGGTATGTGATGAAATCTAGAAGCAACGTATGTTCTTTTGTGTTGTTGTTGTAACATCATATGTTTTATGTTTAGCCTTGTTATGTTAGTTGTGGTCACCTTGTTATTGATGTTGTGGGACTAGGTGTTATCTTCTAGCATGAGGGTGGACCTTTGGGTACCACACATTCAAGTGGAATGTGCCTCATACTCCATTGGGTTCCTTCTCTTGTTCGTGTTCGTGGTGACTAATCCTAAATATGATGACTTCTACACTTGTCCCAGTTCATGTGGATTATATTTCATGTACTTCTATTGTATTGAAAACAAATGTATCATGTATATTAACTCTGATGTATAATCTCCCCAATTGATCATGGGGAAACATTGATGTAATTATGAATGGTTATCCTAGACTTGCACAAACACAAAGAACAAACACACAATTAGTACAATATGAAAGTTAGAAACATCATTCCCCATGAAATTCATTTGAAACATGAAAACAAGAAATAAAATGAAGAACACAATGAAAAGTCTATTAAATCCTATTTAAATGCTCAAACTCTCAATACCATGGGGGAATTGGTGTCATTTTGATGTGGAAAATGGCTCTTTCCCAATTCCTTGCAAGCTTGATGATCAATGGTGAAGATTTGATGCTCCTTGATGAAATTTGACAATAACCTAGCTAAGGCAACATGAAAAATGGATGAAAATGGAAAAAGATGGATGGAGATTTCTCAAAAATTGAAGATAGTAATGTTACATGAAGTTGTGGATCCAAAATTCAAATGAGCCTTCTATTTATAGAAGAGAATGATGGAAAAAGAGGCAAAAGGGATGAATTTGGGACTAAACATGAGCCAATGGCAAGGTGCCACTTGTCAACATGTTAGTGGAGGAGGAATGAGCATATTTTGATGAATGTGCAAATAAATATGGCTAGGTGGATATTTGAAATTGATGAAATGACAAGTTGGAGGGAGAAAGTAATGAATTTAATGCCACTTGGCTCAAGGCAAAGGACATGTAAGAGGATTTTAATGCTTTGTTGGATGTACACATCCTTTTGGAGGGATTTTTGAATTTCAAGAATATTCCCTCCTTGATGCCATGTTGAGAGAAAATAGAAGATTTAATAAATCAATTAAAATGATTTTCTTGTGCAAATTGCAAAAGCTAGAGGATTTGAGAGATTAAGATTAAGATTAATCAGGATTTGATTGATTTAAAAGGGGATTAGTTGATGTGACAATTTGATTTAGATTTTTGGGTTGATTTAAATCAAAGTTGAGAGGAATTGGATTTAATTAAATAAAATTTGATTTATTTAATTAAAAGGGGTGATGCTAAACTTAATCAAATAGGGGTTAATTTATTCGATTGAATGAGGGAATATGATTTAGCCAAATAAAATCAATTATTTAATTAAAAGAGGACCATTAGGATTAAATAAAATTGATTTATTTAATTAAAGATGGAATACTAGAGTTAATTAAATAAAAATGATTTATTTAATTAAAAGAGGATAATGATTTAATCAAATAAGATGATTTATTTAATTAAAAGAGGAATTATGATGAATTAATTAAATAAGGATTACTTAATTAACTGGTTAGCAAGAATTGGTTCAAGAAGAAATGATGTTAGTAAATCAAGATCAGGTGCACAATATCTATCAGAATATTTTTAGTGTCTACATTTTACCCCTCTTTGAAGCAATGTAACCAGTACGTTGGTTCAAAGAATAAATTGCCAAGATCAAAATTTAAAAAAAATATTTTTTTCAAATGCCCCACTATTGCCCTAGCGAGAAGGATTACACTAGTATACTGCCCCCTCAAGAGATCGAACAAAAATGTGAGAGGAGTGGTTCTACTAATCAGAGGACAAAAGATAATTCTTTAGAAATATCAAATATATTCACGTAGACAATTTTGATGATGTATAGACAATCATCGGCCATGTGTAGCCTCATGTATATTTTGAGATATCACACAAATTTTGGATAGAAATGTTAGTAAAGATAGAAGAATAAGAAGAAAAGAATGATGACAAGAGGATCCAACAAGTCCATGATCTACGAGACTTTATTAGAGAAGATGATGAATGATGATGATGTATGATTATGATGTATTTCTTATCACAAATTGGGATTTTAAAAGGGCTTACTTACCTTATTTTTGATAACACACATAGGCACGATGCATCAAGGTATAAAGAACCAGGATGGTGTTGTACTTAGTGTGATGGACTTTGACTCGACAATCAGATAGGAGTATTCTTGTTCACACCTGACATACGAAAACCTTACTAGGATGTACTTCAGATTTCCAAACATCTCAGACCAAAACACGGAAAGGAATAATCTTCCAATGTAATAGTCAACAAGCTATTCAAAACACCCTCCATACATACCTAACAAAGAAAGTATTCACGAAGGTTATATTACAAGAATGTCCAACAAGCACAACAAACAAAATATAATGATCAATGCCCCATTCCTTTCACTCTAAATCATTTTGTTTGGACATCATTGAGAGGTCATTAAAAATGTGCGCAAAAAAAATAAGTCAAAAAGACAAAGATAAAGTAAACAAACAAGCTAATTTTTGTCATACTATTAGCCAAGACTAAACTACAGTGATGTTTGATACTGATGTCCATTAGAGGAAGGATACATCCTAGGAAATGATTCTATCAGATGATTTTTGGATTGAATGAATGATAGGCTATTGATATTTTGAGATGACTAGCTTGCTTACCTACTAATCTAGACTTGAGACCTTGACAATTGGGTTTTCACTTTTGAACCTACTAGACTTGTTTCGAACTATTTTTCCAAAGGAGGGAGGGTGACGATTGATTTATTATGAGTGTTTGATTATTGTGAGTGAAAGTGAAATGGGATGGATGGATTTTTTCAGATATTTGGATGTTTTCGATGTTCTTTAACATGTTATGAGGCTATTTTTTGGTTTTTTTGAGATGTTTTACAAATGTTTTTATTTTTTGAATTTTTCAATGTTTTGGGTTTTCTGAGATTTTGACCAAGAGAGTAACCTATAGACCTATCCTAGGGGCCTCAGGGGTTGATCAAATATTAGCCTTTCCTACATTATACATGCAAAGACAACGTAGTTCAAATGACATAGACTCGATTTTCGATGATATATGAACAAATAAATTGCCAACTTATTATGACAGACGCCTAATGTGTCTCGGGGGCCAAATAAAAGATTAGACTTGCCTACATTCAAGCTTAGAGATGATGTAGTTCAATAAGATGACTCCCTTTTTTGAATTTTTTGATTTTTTGATTTTACGAATGTTTTGGATTTTTGAAGGAATTTTGCATGATTTTGACGAATGTTTTTGGATTTTTTCAAGGATTTTATGATTTTTTTTGGGTTTTTTGAAGGATTTTAAGGAAGAATTCAAGGATATAAATGAATCCTATCTGAATCCAGGTAAACGAACATGCCCACAATGCGGTGTGATAGTACTCTGATATAGACAGGATAGACTAACCTTAGGCATGTGCCAAGTAGTACTAGGGTGGAACATGATATGAACACAAGATCAAGCTATGATGCAGATGTGAATGAGCAATGGACTAGGATGTGGAAGTGCAATGGATGAATGATGGAAGGCGATGGTAGGTGATGTAGAGCAAGTCATAGGGATCATGGTGGATGTAGAGTGCTTATTTACACAAGGTTCCTATTTGCCAGGTTTTCACCAATGTACTTGCCCAAAGCGCCACCGAAGTGGTTTTCACCAGAGGATGATTTTTATCTTTACTGTTTTCAATCCCTTTTCTGATTTTTTTTAGAACTTATATATATATATATATTTTTTTTTAATTTTTGGTTTTACCCTTAAAAGATCGGGCATTGATTTTTTTGATATGGGAACTATTCATGGGCTCCTCCAGAGGTTCCCCTTCGAGCGTTGATAGTTGATATACCCCTGACTTGTAGCTTGTTGTGATGATGAAGGGTCCCAAGCAATTAGGTTCAAACTTGCCCTTGTTGTCTAGATTTGGCACTTTCTTCTGATTCTCCTTCAATACCAACTCTCCTACTTGGAAGGTTTGACTCATGATCTTCTTTTTGTAGCTCCGCTTGAGATGGTTTTGGTATACTTGTAAATGGTTTAAGGCATACATACATTGCTCATCTAATAGTTCTAGCTCATTCAATCATGATACCCGATATCCTTCATCTGTTATAATATTTTGTAGTGATATTCTTAGGGATGGGAGCTCAATCTCAATAGGGACGATGGCTTCTGATTCGTAGCCCAAGGAGAAATGGGTTGCACCTATTAGTGTGTGAATGCTTGTTTGGTAGGCCTATAGGGTGGGGTTTAGTTGCAAATTCCAATCATGACTAGCTTCATTAACTATTTTTTTGAGGATTCTTAAGATGGTTTTATTTGTAGCCTCATCTTGGTCATTACCCTGGGGGTAGTATGGAGTGGAAAATTGATGTTGGATATTGAAATTTTGGCATAGGTCTCAAACATCCTAGTTTTTGAAAGATGTCTCGTTATCTAAGATAATGGCTTAAGGGACACCGTAACGAAAAATGAGGTAATTTAGGATGAACTTGGAAATCTACTTTCCTATAATATAGAGCATTGGGATGGCCTCTACCCACTTTGTGGTAGTGATAATGAACTTATGTCCATTAGATGAGGTGGGGATGATTTTTCCAATGAGATCAAGCCCCTGCTATGAGAAGTGCCAAGGTGTAACAATTGGGTGGAGCTCTTGAGTTAGTGCATGAATGAGATCCCCATGTTGTTGGCATTGTAATCAATTCTCAACATATTCATGGGCTTCCCTTTCCATCATTGGCCAATAGTACCTCGTTCTTAGTAGCTTCTTGGCCAAGGTCATATCACTTGAATGTGAACCACATATGCCATTATGTACCTTCGTTAAAGTAGTTAAAGCTTCATCAACATTTAAGCATCATAACAGGATTCCGTCAATACTCCTATTGTATAGGGTGTCACCTAGGATAAAAAAATGGGTCAACTTCTTAATAAAGGCTTTCTTAAGATTGGGAGTGATTTCGACAGGGAGGACTCCTATTCTGAGATAAGTGTATGTGTCATGATACCATGAGTTACCAAGACCAACAATTTCACACACAAATTTAGACTATGGTATGTCAAATTCTGGTATGAGAAGCTTCTCTACAAGTAATTATTCATTTAGGATGTTGCGTGAGACATCTAGTAGTGATCCAATTGTTGCCATAGCATCCACTGCTCTATTATTTTCCCTTGGTATCTGCTTGAAGGTGATATCAATGAAGGATTCTTTGAGGATTTCCACCAGTATCTTGTAGGGAGTCAACTTATCATCTTTTGTTTGATATTTTTTGTTGACTTGATTGATGATAAGTTGTGAATCCCCATAGACTTTGAGTGCCATGATCTGCCATTTTGCCACAATTCTTAGCCCTATGAAAAAAGCCTCATATTTTGAAATATTGTTCGTGCTAACAAAAGACAACTTATATGACTTGGGTATGCAATCTCCTTGTGGTTTAATGAAGAAGACTTCAGCTCCTGACCTGTGCTATGTGTAAGATCCATCAAAGTACATTTTCTAGTGATCTGCTACACTTATGTTGAAGATGGATTTGTCATGGAACTCTGATACAAGTGGATTCTCTGAATGTATTGGTGCCTCTACTATTTGATCTGTAATTGCTTATCCTTTGATAGCCTTCTATTCCACATATGCAATTTCATGCTTCATCAATATCATAACCCATTTAGATGTTCACCCTATGAGTTGTTTTAGAAAGTAGATACTTGAGAGGGTCTATCTGGGCAATGAGTTTTATCTAATGTGCCAACATATAATGTCTGAATTTTTGTGCAGAAAACATGACTACTAAGCAAGCCTTCTCAATGGATGTATAATTCACTAGTGTCCCACCATGTTTCTACTAATGTAGTAAATATCTCTCTCTTTCTCATTTTCATCATATTATGCTAAGAGAATGTCAAGGGCCGTTGTTGTTGATGATATATAAAGGATCAAGGGTTTGCCTAGAATTGGTGGTATAAGAATTAGTGGTGCGATCAAGTACTCCTTGATCTTATTGAACACCTGATCACATTTTTCATCCCATTTTTATGCTACCCCCTTGTGGAGTAGATGAGAATATGGGATTGCCTTATCTATGAATTGCGCTATAAATTGACATATGGATTGAAGTCTTCCCTGCAATCCTCTTAATTGCTTCAATATCCTTGGTGCCTCCATCTCAAGGATTGCTTTGACTTTGGCGGGGTCTATCTTGATTCCTCTCATGAATACAATGTACCCTAGTAACTTGCCCGATTGCACCCCAAAGACACACTTCTTTGGATTGAGCTTGATCTTGTATTATTCCAACTTGTCAAAAATGGATCCTAATGTGGCTATATGATCATGCTATTTTCTTGACTTGGATACTATTTTATCCACATAATCTTCCATAGGTTTATGAATCATATCATGAAATATTAGTTTCATGGCCCTTTGATAGGTAGCTCCTGCATTCTTCAACCCGAATGGCATCATATTCCAGCAATATGTCCCCCATGGTCAAGTGAAAGCCATTTTGTGTTGGTCATCATTAGCTATCATGATCTAATTGTATCCTGATAATTTTTCCATTAATGATAGCATTTCATTTCCCACCGTAATATCCACAATCATATCTAAGTTTGGGAGAGGGAATTCATCCTTCGGGCATGGTTTGTTTAGATCTCTAAAGTCAGTGCAGATGCAGATGCCCCCAGTGGGATTTGAAATAGGTACAAAATTTGAGACCCATTCTGGATACTCAATTTTTCGTATGAAACCAACATCTAGGAGTTTTTGAAATTCCATTTTGACCAAAAATGCGATCTATGGGTGCATTTTCCTCAGTTTTTATTTTACTGGCTTCGCCTTTGGATATATAGCTAGATGATGCACCACAACTTCTAGACCAAGGCCATGCATGTCGGCATATGTTCATACAAATTTCACATTTCTTTCCCTCAGGAAGGAAGCTAGGAGCTCTTGTTCTTCGGTTAGAAGTGACTTTGCATAGAATGTTATGTGTGGTGTCACCTCAGTTCCCAAGTTGACCAGATTGTACTTCTCTGCTAAGACTAATGACTTCTCCTAATGAATGGCACTAAGAGGAAGATTGAATCTCGCATCCTCTGGCGCCTTAGAGAGGTTTTCGTCATTGGATGTGTCCTTTTTTTTACTATATTTGGGTCTAAAAGTGCCATAGTGTGGTTTTCACTTAAATACCTAGAGATTATTCTTAAATTTTCACTTTTGTGACTGAGGGATTTAATTGTCTCCCCATAATAGGCATGTGTGTCTAGTTCAATGTTGAATCTAGCTTTGTGATCTCCACAAGGTGTTGGTATGTGGTGACTGATCATGCTATATTGTTCACTTTTTAGTACTGTGCACTCTTCATGTATCCTTGTCAGGGTCCGAGGCCAAGCCAGGCCACGGGTGGGAGTTCGGGGGCAGCAGCCCCCAAAAAGTGAGGGTTCAAGGGCGATAGCCCCCGAGAAAAAAAAATGTTTTGCCACCGAAAAAGAAAAAGGTCAACTTTCTAAACCCTAATTTTTTGGAAGCTTCTAAAAGCTTGTTATAAGTGGTTGGGATGAAGAGTTGTAGCATGGAATTATTCACAATATTTTAATAGGTTTTACACTGGATAATAAAATCATTGGATCACTGCGGTTTTGTGGATGTAGCCCAGATTGGGTGAACCATGTTAAATTCTATGTGTTCTCTTCTATGTGTGTTTTATTACTCTATTTTATTTTTCAAATCTGCATTTAACTTGTTATATATCTACCTTCTTACCCTAACACAAGGTACATTGTCCTGCAATCACATGAATTCTGAGAATGCCTCATCATTTACGAATGTGTAGAATTGGTGGTCCTCATTGGTCGTAGTCTATGAGTTAGGGATATACTAGTTTGAGTTCATGGGTTTGGTTGTTTGACTCAAAGGACACAAAGTAAATCATGAATAAGGAAGATTCTTCAAATAGCATAGGTAGGTCAGCAATGGTGTCCTTGTCACTATCACTCCCACATACCTTAGTTATGTCAAAAGTAAAATTATCTAAGGGTAGACCTATAGATACTAGTAATCGAAGGGGAGTTTTAACTTCTTTAACAGGGTGACTCCTGCCACACACAGTTATACTTGGAGGGGTACATCCAAGGCCAGGATTTTTTATGTGCTTTTCAGCAATGATGGATTCTAATCGGCCGTTGTTTTTATTTCCAAGACTTTTATTCTTATTATAGACCATGCCCAACATTAATTGAAGTCCTCTATTAGCATCATCCATAGGAAGAGCTAGTATGGGTATTTTTTCTTGATAGAGGAGACTAGATATATCCTTTTCATCCACCACTTCTCGGCCTAGATCTCCTCAACTCTTCAATCAAGAGGGATCTACCCTAGGGTTTAAGATGCTATATTGGCGGGTTGTGGCTATCCATGGGATCTAGGGGATTGAGGTAACTCCCCTACCACAAAGGCTCCCTTATTCATTTTATAATATCCCCACCCATTGTCTTGGATAATGACTTTGATATCAGAGATGTCAGGAATGGCGGGTGTCTTTCTCCCAAAAGTGGAGGCTATATTGGATAGATCTATATATAGAGTTGAAGGGCATTCATCACTTTTGGGAACTTTTGGGACTTTGTAATACTTGGCTTCCAAGTTTATCTAATAGGCAAAGGGCTTGGGATCCCCATGAATTGTGACCTCTTGGTTCTCATAGGGTAATTTAACATATTGGTTAAATGTGGATGCAACTGATTTCATCCCATGGATCCATCGGCGCTCCAAAAGGATGTTATATGGGAGATCGAGATCAAGGACCTAACAAGTGGTTTCCATGATGGCTAGTCCCACTTGAATGGGGAGATGAATAGTGTCATGGGATTTTCTCTCTTGATCATCATAAGCTTGGATGGTGATATCTTTCCTTTTCTCAATCACATCCTCGGAGAATCTCAGATTCTTTATTAACTTGAGGGAACAAATATTCAACCCTACACCTCCATCCACCAAGACCCGTTTAACTTTATTATTATGGACAAAGACTTCAAGATGAAGTGCACGATTGTGGGATGGTTGGGTGGGGAGGTATTGTTTAGAGAATGAGAGGAGATGTGCCATGGTGATGTTTTTGACCATAGCTTGAAATTGGTCTACATCGAGGTTTGTGGGTACAAAAGACTCAACAAGAGCCCTTTCTAAAATCTCTCTATGCACGGGTGAAATTTTAAGTAACTCCATGATGGATATCTAAGTGGGGATCTTCTTTAGATGCTCTAAAACATTATAGCCACTGGCGAGGGACTTTGAATTTTTTGGGGGTTTTTTGGCTTCCGTGGATGGTCCAAGGATGGTGATTTTTCCACTTCGTGTGGTTACTCCACAGTCAGCTTTGGATCCTGGGATATGGACAACACTTACCCATTCATCTAAGCATGCAACAACATGGTCATAAACGTGGTTGACACTACCATACTTCTACCTTTTCCATTGTTGTTGGACTTGTCATGATCCGAAATTGGATTTGTGTATATCTTAAGGTCTTGATTTCTAGTCAGTTGTTCAACTTTGATGGTCTTGTTTTTAATGAGGTCTTGGATTAAATTTTTGAGCGTCATGCAACTAGTTGTTGTATGTCCCTTGATTTTATGAAAATCACATAAGTGCTTCTCATTATACCACAATGGCTTAACTTGAGGATCTTGGTAATTCTCAATGATAGGGAGTGTGATTATGTTGGCATCGATGAGCCGCTTCATGATAGATTTGACTGATTCTCCAAATAGTGTGTACTTGCATTTCAAGGGATACCACTTTGGTCATTGACATTATTAATTTTTTGGGTGTTGTTTTATTGATTATAACATGTTGGATCAGGGGGTATTTTGGCTATTTTGAGGTTGTTGCTATGTTTTTTGTTGGGTGTTTGGCTTCGGAGCATTGATCACAACCATAGCATCAACAACACCATCATTGGTTACATTCTTGTTTTCTACCCATGTTTGTGGTTTGTCATTGTAACTTGTTGATGGGTGATTATATTGATAAGCAGATGTTCCCCCTTGTGTGATGAGAGCTCTTTCGATGCTGAGAGATTTAGGGATGAGTTGATCATAGGAGGTGATGCACTGGACTTAGAGATGGAAGGCTAGGGTTCCTTCAAGATTTGCAATGATATTTCTGACTTTTTGTTCTTCTGGCATGGCTAACTTGATTCTATTGGATTTGGATCACCATCGTTGTAAGAAAGAATCAAATGATTCTCCCTTGTTTTTCTTGAGGTTGGATAGTTCCTCCAAGCTTACATCCATGCCCGTGTTGAATGCATAATTTTTCATGAACACATCTACAATTTCTTGGAACTTCTTGATTCCTGGACGAAGTCAGGAGAACCATTCCATGGTTGGGCCAGATAGAATCCATGAGAAGAGCCTCATTATATAGGATTCATCATAGGCTACCTCTATTTAATGCACGTGGAGTTCCCTAATGTGATCTTTAGGGTTTTTGAGTCTGTGGTACTTGTTGAATTTTGGGATCTTGAAGCCTTGTGGAAATGGTTTCATCACAATCCTCCGGTCGAATGAATAAGGGCATAGATTCCCTTGTGATTTAGGGTTCTTCCCTGATTGGATGTCCAATACCTATTGTGATAGCTTCTTGATTTGGGAAGATAAATCACCTTGAGGGTTGGGCGGTGGAATAAATATATTTTGAGTGGATGTGGAGACTTGTGGACTTAGTGGTACATTACCGAGATTTTTCTACATAGCCAATGCTTTCTGGTATGCTTACAGTTGTTGTTGTACCAACAAAGCTTGTTTTTGGTCTTCTTGTTGTTTTTTTGTGCCAATAATGCTTGTTGTTGGGCTTGTTGTTGTTGTTACACCAATAACGCTTGTTGTTGGGCTTGTTATTGTTGTGGTGCCAATAACACTTGTTGTTGCGCTGCTTCTTGTTGTGCTTGGTATTGTTGTAAGGCTTGTTGGTAAGCCTATTGCTATAACAAGGCTTGTTGTGTTTGATGTTGGGATTTCTCTTGTGCTTGTGCAACTTGGGAAGCTTGAGTGACTTGAGTGGCTTGTTGTTATTGCAATAAATATTGGGCTTGGGCTTGGGCTTGTTGTTGTTATAGCAATTATTTTTCTTGTGCTTATGCTTGGGCTTGTTGCTACAGTAGGAATGCTTGTGCTTGCACTTGGGCAGCCTATTGTGTTTGTGCAGTTTGTTGGGTTTGGAATTGTTGGAGCACCTTTTGGTAGGATTTTCGTTCTTCTTGCAAAGTGATTCTATATTGATTGGATATGCTTGGATTTTTTTGTAAAGGTGGAGGATTTGGAATGATATGTGATGGTATGATGAGATTTTGTTGGGGTGGTTGTTGAGGAATTTGGGTGATGACGATGGGTTATGAGGTGGAAGGTATGGTGAATGAGCTAGGTTGTTGGGAGACCATGCTTTGAGATTTGTTCAATTGAGATGTTTGGATTAATACCACCTATTGTTGTGATGTTGTTGGTATACCCGAAGTATTTGGGACACTTGATGTGTTGATTTGATTCAGTTGATTTTGGATAAGTAAAGGGGGCTGCCCTAAACCAAGGATTGGTGTGGATGATGATATCAATGGAGGAAGTGGTGGAGGGATAGGTGGTATGCTTCCTTACAAAATTGATGATGAGGGATAAAAGATTCATCCCTATCTAAATAATCCACCTTCTCCATGTGAGGTCATGGGGAGAGATACAGGTGTGTTGAGAGGATATGTTGGTACTCCAATGAAAGCAGGAGTATTGGTGTCATGAAAGATGAGTTAAACATATAGGTGTTTCAAATATTGGGGGATGGATTGACCCAATATGGTGTTTTCATACAATTCTTGATTTTTCACAGGGGGATGTGTTTGAAGAGCTTGAAGCAAGGATCTTCCCTTGTTGACAATTGGTTGAGTTGGAGCAAGAGATGATGTGGGTTGGGGAATGGGTTGAACGATGATTTGAAAAGACGATGTGAATGAGACTAGGAGCATAATCCCAAGAGGTTTCTCCATAATACTATTTATTTCAAATTTTGATGGGAGTTTAGCCCCTTATTTTACCAATTCTAGCATGTATTGTGAAGGATTGAGTCTCATCATGACATTGACAATTTTGTGATTCTCGGGATTTTGGACCATTTCTATGATTTAGTCTTGAGTCATCCCCAAGACATTAAATGTGATGTCCTCCACTTGACCTTCCTCTTAAGTATATTATGGTAGTAGAGGAAGATTGTGTGGGGGATCGCTAGATCCCATAGGATTGATTTCAAGTGCAGTTTGACTTAGATCACTTGAAGTAGATGTTTCCTTGTTGGCTTCCATGTTCTTGTATTGAGATCGATTTTTCACCATAAAAGAAGGATCAAATTTTAGGTACAAGTAAGAAAAAACATGTTTTCTCAAGGATCAAAGGATGGTGATGAGATAGATGAAGGGTGGATGATGTCAATGATTAAACTCTTTACAATCTTGAAGGGACACTAGACTTTAGGACTTTTGGATTTTTGATTCTTGATTTGATTTTTTTTGTATTTGGATTTGTATAATGAACTCATAAACCCCAAGAGGTTGGATGTTTATCTTGGAGTAATTTTTTTCACAAGGATTGATAATTTAACTAAGCACATGAAGAAGGATTCATCTATACATACTTAGTCAAACAAGATAATTTTTTATTTGATTTTAAGGATTTTCCAAAAGTTTAGCATGATTTGATTTTTCCAAGATTGGAAGAGTTGTTTGGCATGATGAGGTTTGATTGATGTTTGAAGGATGGGTGAAAATGTTGAATTTGATCCTAGATTAGATGTAGATAGAACTCCTTTCTACAAGACCTCGGTACTGAAGAGCATTCTTGTACTTCCTATGTGAGAAATTCAAACCTTTGAAAGAGACTTGGATTTTGTTGGTAATAAAATTCGTACAAATTAGGATTGTTCTTTGAAGCTTTCTTGTAAAAATTATAGACCTACCTTTCTCTAACTTTGTGAAGTCTTGCAAGACGTTCCTCACGAGATTTTGGACTAAGGAACTTGTGATGATTTGGTTTGGGAATTTTGACTTTTTGGGAAATCATGGGATCAAGCACATGTGAGGTTCAATTGTTTGTTATCTTGCTTAGATGGATTCTTTTTACCACAAACACTTTCTTGGTTATGATTCAAACTGAATGTCTAATGTCCTAATTTATTTTTATCCCACAAGGTCCATTATGTGGAAATCAAAGAAATCAAGGCAAAACTTTCCTAATGTTGACTTTAGTAAGAAAAAACTATGATATAAATCCAAATACTTAGAAGCCTCTAAGAATGAAATCCCTAGGGCAAGAAAGAGCACTTGGATTTTTCAAAGGTATTTGTTCTTCCTAAAGGGTTTGAAATTTTGAGGTTTTGGTGAATGTTTATTTCAAGTGTTTTGGATCCAAACAAAGTGTTTTGATTCAAAAGATGCACAATCCTAGGAAAAAATGAGACAATATTTATTGAGTTCCCACTTGGATAAATATAGCTACACCTACTCTTAGTAAATGATTAGATGCTTGACCACACTGGCTCCCCTCCACGACACACACTTCTTGGGTTAGCCAAGCATCAATACCCATGAAACTCCCATGGCATACTTCTCATCTCTACCAAGAGTCATAAAAATGTGGGACGGCTTCAGAATGATTGTTCTTGCACCAACAAATAGATTTAGGGATTTGGGCCTTCTAAACAAAAGGTTCTAGTATCTAGTAATTTCATTTGTGGAGGATCATCCATACAACAAGAGACCATTATTTCCCTTCTTGTTAGAATAATCCTCATGATACTTGAACTTTCCTCAAGTACACACACTTATATACCAGTTGGAAGTCGCTTGGCTTTAGCGTGTTACCAGTTGGGTTGTTCCCTAGGGTGATTACTTTTTCCCACTAGGTAGGCCCTCTAAGGATAAAAAAAAGCAAACAAGTACATCTGAAGTTCGATCAATATTTTTTTAGGAACAAAGAGAGAACACTTATGATATACTCCACTCACACTAGAAAGATTTTGTTCAATTTTAAGAACCCAAATTGAAATTTGGAGGTAATCACTTACACAACTTAATATCACAAAAAACCCTTTTGATTCTCAAGATCATCATGAAACGCGAGAGAAGAGCATACGTCTTTTTTAAATGATATTACTTTGGATAAGGGATTACAAAACATAAAAGTCACATGTTCATTTTAATCATTCAAAAGAAAGAAAATGAGTTCTTTTTAAGCACCAATCTTGAAGTGTGAGATTTGTTTGTTCAATTGTTAAGTCCAGAACAAAATCTATTAAGTTGTCAATGGTTCTTTTTCATCCCTTTGTTTTGTTCTTTTTAAGGTCAAACAAAAATTATTGAGTCCTAAAAGCATGAAGATGACAAAATCCTTAGAAAAGGGATTATAATTTCTCCCCAAAAGTGTTTAAAAACACTTGATACAATGAAATGATAATGCCATAGGGAAATACTTGTATTTGTTTCCTCCCTTCACTTTTGATCAAGCCAACCTAAAAAAACTGGTTAATACTACAGAAACAGAGGCCAAAAACTAGTTAGGAGTTAAAAGCAATCAAAATGAAAGAGCACATGTAGAAGTTAATTTGAAAACTGTCATTTACCCCACTCCAGCAATGTAGTCTATGATGGTGGTGCAGCTTGAAGAGGTAAGTGTCGCTATATAGAATCGTTGGGGACTAATAGCAATGGACTATGCTAAACTAGTAAGCACAAATGCAACGCTATTTTGACAGTGGCGAAGTTTAGAGTTTGGAATTCAAAACTATTTGGTGGAATGACTAATTTCATAGTTTGGATTTTGATAGCGTCGCTATACGGCAGCGCTGGACTGATAGTAGCGGAGTTTGAATTCAGCGGTTCAATTTTCATGTAGACACTAAAACTCAATAAAAATCGATGGAATTTCTCAAAAAAATATGTCAGATTCTTCAGATTCACCCTCCTTCTAGTGCCAAAATATGAATGGTGATCCTAGACCTACACAAACATAGAGAACAAACACACAATTAGTCCAATATGCAAGTTAGAAACATCATTCCCCATGAAATTCATTTCAAACATCAAAACAAGAAATAAAATGAAGAACACAATGAAAAAGCTATTAAATCCTATTTAAATGCTCAAACTCTCAATCCCATGTGGGAATTGGTGTCATTTTGATGTGGAAAATAGCCCTTTTCTAATTCCTTGCAATCTTGATGATCAATGGTAAATATTTGATGCTCCTTGATGAAATTTGACCATAACCTAGCTAAGGCAATATGAAAAATGGATGAAAATGGACAAAGATGGATGGAGATTTCTCATTAATTAAAGATAGTAATGCTGCATGAAGTTGTGGATCCAAAATTCAAATGAGAGCCTTTTATTTATAGAAGATAATGATGGAGAAAGAGGCAAAAGGGATGAATGTGGAACTAAACATGAGCCAATGGCAAGGTGCCACTTGTCAACATGTTAGTGGAGGAGGAATGAGCATATTTTGATGAATGTGAAAATAAATGTGGTTAGGTGGATATTTGAAATCGATGAAATGACAAGTTGGAGGGAGAAAGAAATGAAGTTAATGCCATTTGGTTCAAGGAAAAGGACATGTAAGAGGATTTTAATGTCTTGTTTGATGTACACATCCTTTTGGAGAGATTTTTGAATTTGAAGAATATTCCCCCCTTGATGCCATGTTGAGAGAAAATAGAAGATTTAATAAATCAATTAAAATAATTTTCTTGTACAAGTTGCAAAAGCTAGATGATTTGAGGGATTAAGATTAAGATTAATCAGGATTTGATTAATTTAAAAAGGGATTAGCTCATGTGACAATTCGATTTAGATTTTTGGGTTCATCTAAATCAAAGTTGAGAGGAATTGGATTTAATTAAATAAAGTTTGATTTATTTAATTAAAAGGGATGATGCTAGACTTAATCAAATAAGGGTTAATTTATTCAATTGAAGGAGGGAATATGATTTAGCCAAATAAAATGAATTATTTAATTAAAAGAGGAACATTAGGATTAAATAAAATTGATTTATTTAATCAAAGATGGAATATTAGAGTTAATTAAATAAAAATGATTTATTTAATTAAAAGAGGATAATGATTTAATCAAATAAGATGATTTATTTAATTAAAAGAGGAATTATGATGAATTAATTAAATAAGGATTATTTAATTAACTGATTAGTAAGAATTGGTTCAGGAAGAAATGATGTTAGTAAATCAAGATCAGGTGCACAATATCAATTAGGATATTTTCAGTATCTACAGTAATGATGTAATGTTGTAATTCATTGTTGAACTCCTTGTTGTATTGACAAATGCTAATGACGTACCTTGTTTATATTATTTAATGAAAATAGTTTGGAAGGGTATCTATTGATGACATGTTATGGTTACTGATTTTGCTTATGACATTATGAATTTGAGATGTATTTCTTGATTCTGATGAGTACTCTAGCCATTGAACCTTAGAGGGCATCGATTTGGACCGAGAGGTACCCAAGATTTGATATCTTGAGGAGTGACTTCCCAAGGTCTAGGTATCTTGAGAAGTCACTTCTAAGATATCATATCTTGAGGAACTTCTTAGTGCATCAAGGTACCTGAATGTGGTTTGAGATGGCAAATCACAATCTTGTTCTGATTTAGTTGGTATAGCTTAGCTTTATGTATGTTTAGATACGTCTATCATTATTGTTATTTTCTCTTGAAATGGAATATTATACTCTCTCTTGTAATGGATAATGCAAATGGTGATTATTGTATATGTTGGTTAATTAAATGGTCTTTTTTGTTGCTTTATAGATGACATGATATGAATGGTTCATATTGGTTGATCTTTTAAATGAGATAGATTAATTGAAATTCATATTGTTAGATGGATTTGTTTAATGTGCTGAATTATAATTCTTGTTAGTTTGGTTAATGGGATTTTGGTAGCGTATTCATGGGACCTTAGAGGACTTAGGTTAGAATACAATTTATTGTATCATCTTGAATCTTTAATATGTTTACACTTCAAAACTAAAATTATACCGTTGTCTTAGTATTTTAGTACATTGTCCTCTAGGGTTCCATGGTGGGGCATTACACTGTATGTGCATCCATAGATTCAATAGTGCCTATATCATCTAGTGTAGGTGTTTACACATGTGGAAAAACATAAACTACAAAATAGTAAAGAGAAATAAACCTAAAAATATTTCTATGGGTACTTACAACTTAACACTCTAACTAGTTCACTTTCAAGAATAAATTCTATAAATAGCTAACACTGCTAACTTTGACAATCTTTGAATGATAATGCATTGAGATAAATAAAAATATAGTAGAAGACAAGATATTATTCATGATTTCATTCACATAAAAAACATGATGAATATAATTAAGATAACTGCAATAATGAAAGTAACTATTGTAAAACAAATTAAAGTGAGGAACAATTACCTTGAGTGGCCCTTGCTCAAGTGACTATCTCCATAGCATAAACTCAAATCTAGCTTCTTAAATCAGCTAAACATAATGGTAAACTAAAAAACTCTTCATTTTATAAAACAAGATTTCATAATCTAAAAAAGTATCTTCAAATATATCTTATTGATGAAAACTAACTAGAAACAAAATTATTGTCTATATAAATAGAAGAAAAATATTTGAACAAATATATATGCTATATCAGCTCGATCCCTCGACCATCGAGCCAACTATATAGGTTTGGGGGAGGTTTATTGAAACAAGGAATCAAAATACAAAACTAAATTCAAATCACCACTCCCCTATGAAACAGAGGGTGAAAAAGTCTGCATAACTAAAAACATAACTAAAAATGTAGAAGAAGTTGATTAGGACTACAACTCTACTACAATAGTATAACAAAAACATGGATTGTGGAAACAATCACGTTAGATTCTCAATCATAGAAAAATTCTTCTCTCTTCAGTGGTCTTATTGATTGGAATGGTGAATCACAATCATCCTTATAAATAAACTCCTTCATCCTTGCAACTATTGTTTTCTTCTCATTTTTGAATCTCCCTTGCATCGATGTCTAAAATCCTTTGGTTGTGGACTACTGATAGGGAGGTTGGATGAGTCACTCACTGATTCATGCTCTAAGTATTTCTTGGAAGACCTCTAGGGTGTCTTTCTCCACCAATTTCAACCTATAGGATCTCTTCTTGCTAAGGATCCCCTGGTTCTCCTTGCCAACCCAACTATCAACAAAGTTCCTTCTTCCAAGTCAAACTTGGTCCAATCTTGTAGCACTAGCCTTTAGCCCTTAAACTACCTTAAAGGCTACTAACCTCCAAATTCTTGAAATGGTTTTATAGAGATGTGGAGGTGCTTCCAAAATATTCAATCCAATCTATTAGGGGTATTAGGGATCCACCTAGCTCCATCTCTAGGTCACTTTCACCAAACTCCTTCATTAGGCCTAGAAGGCTACTAGCTCTATTATGTCTCCTTCTCCAAGAAATCAGGGTTTTCCCCAAAGTCCTTCCATAGAAAACCCTAATATTTTCCTGAGATTCCTGGTTCATATGCCCACCTCTCAAGGATTTTTGGGGTCTTGGACCACAACTGGCCGTACAATGCCCTAACCTAAAAAATGAGAAAAATTAAGGCTTTTTAGGCCCTTCCTGGCTTTTTTGAAACTTGCTAAATTCTCTCCTCACAAATGGATTGGTAGAGACTCTTCCTCTTTACCATAACTTGGTAATACTCATATCTTCCTTCTCCAAAATAAAATTTGTCTCTAATTTAACACCTTTGCAAATTAAGTGCTCTGCATTATGGTCTTTCCTAACCGGGCTCTTCTTTGGCTCGCCTAGGATAAGACTCCAACAAAAGCTCCTGTGCTTTCAAAGGTGCTAAATCCTACTATATGTAAATCCATGGAGTCTAGTCACTAATCCCAAAGGGCCATACAATTTTTACAGTGGGAAAGTGAACTAACACTCCATTCTTTACAAATTGTCTGGTTTAGACCAGCAACAGTGTAGAACACAAAACTATTTACAAAAAGTGCTTGAAATTAAAAAAACAAACTATCTAATGCCACACAAAATTCAAAGAACAACTATCCTACATCATGCATGAGTTACAGTGCCAAAACTACTCCATTAAAGCATCATTGTAATACAAAAACCAGAAATTTCACATAGAATTCACATATGCTTTCCTTGAATTCAAAAACTTAAACAGTATGAAAGGCTTCCAACCCCACTCCAATGTCGATGCATCCCATAAATAGGGTCACCAAACAGTTATCCTCTCCCTTGGGCTCTTCTTGGTTGTTTGTAGCTCCAACTGATAATGTCGTTGAGCAACATTTCAAATGTTGCACAGTTGCAACACAAGTTCCTAGCCCTATTTGCACCTTGCAAAAGTCCTAAACCTCATTTGATCTACAACTCTATTACACCTACTCTATGGTCTACATGACCTTCATCTAAACACAACAAAAATTCCATAATAGATTTCTTAGTTATCTTAGACAACCTATGGGTGCTCCTGCACCATAAGTTTTCCTAGACAAACTATGGGTGCTCCTACACCATTCTCCCCCCTCTACACAAACACTAAGGAATGTTGGGAGAGATCAGAGGCAGATCAATGCCATACTTCTTGAAATTAGTTTCTTCCACCCATGTAGCCTCATACTCTGGTTTGTCTTTCCACTATATGAGGTGTTCCATGTACACCTTGTGCCGAGTAGACTTCTTCACTTTGGATTCCAAGATCATATTTGCTTGCAGCTTGTCCTTAGGAGGTAAGACTACAGTACTCACATCCTCCAAGACATCCATACTATTTAGATTCATATCAGTCACTGGTCCTTTATATTTGATCAAGTCAGCTACATTAAACACTGGTGAAATACTTAATTCTGTAGGAAGCTCCACCTTGTAAGAATTCTTTACATACTTAGCTAATACTTTACATGGTCCCACTCTCTTCATCTACAACTTTGTTGGTACTCCTTTCTGCAATCTGGATTTTTTGAGATGGACCATGACATAGTCACCTACAATAAATTGGATATCTTACCTAGACATATCCACCTTAGTTTTCAACTTATGAGTAGCCTCTGTGATTGTCTTCTTCACTTTCTCCTAAATATCCTTCATGGTCTAAGAGAAATCCTTTGCATGGCCAGTCCTATGCTCCATAGCTCCTAGATCTTTAAGCTTACACACACCTCTTGGGTGCATACCATATACTATCTCAAAAGGATTCCTACCTGTGGTCCTGTTCACACTATCATTGTAGGCATATTCAGCTTGTGATATGACCAAGTCCCATGTCTGAACATACTCCTTGGTTAGGCATCTTATAAGGTTACCTAACACTCTATTGATCACCTCATTTTTTCCATGTGTCTGAGGATGGTAAGCTGAACCAAAAGATAAGTTAGTACCCAGTTTGCTCCATAGAGTTTTCCAAAAATGACTCATAAACTTCACATCTATGTCTGATACTATGCTCAATGGTAATCCATGGATCCTCACAATCTCTTTGAAGAAGAGATGAGAAATATAACTAGCATCATGGGTGGTCTTGCAAGGAACAAAATGACTCATTTTACTGAACCTATCTACCACCACATAAACACTATCAAACTTTGTCTTAGTTTTAGGGAGTCCTACAACAAAATCCATACTAATGCATTCCCATGGTCTATTGGGAATAGGTAGAGGTTGATACAAACCTGCATTGCTAGCTCCCCTCTTGGCTTTCATACAAACTACACATTGCTCCACATACCTTCTGACATCCCTTGGGAACTCGGGCCAATAATAGAACCTCTATACTAATTCCATTGTCTTGTTGATACCGAAATGGCCACTGAGACTACCATTGTGCTTCTCCTGAATGATATTCTCTCTCATTGAACCTTTGGGAACACATAATTGATTCCCCTTGAACAAAATTCCACTCTGTAGTGTATACTCTGAGAATTGACTGTGAAAATGATTATCAAAATCAGAACATACCTTATATGCTTTAGAGAAGTCTTCATCTTCTCCATAGAGATCCTTGAAACTCTCTATCCCAATGCTTTGGAATTGAATCTTTTGCACTATCAGTAACTTCCTACTTAGTGCATCTGCCAGCTTTTTCAACTGTCCTTTCTTGTGTTTGATAGTAAAGGTGAAGGCTTGGAGGTACTCCATCCATTTCAAGTGCCTATTACTTAACTTTTCTTGTGTGTTGATATAGCTAAGTGCCTAGTTATCCATGAACACTACAAACTCTTTAGGTAGGAGATAATGTCTCCACTTTCTAAGAGACTGCACTAAAGCATATAGCTCTAAGTCATAATTAGAATACTTCTTTTTAGCCTCATTGAGATTTTCACTAAAGAAAGCTATAGGCCTGGCTTCTTGGCTTAGTACTCCTCCTACTGCAATTCCATTGGCATCACATTCCACTATGAATAGCTTATCAAAGCTAGATAACAAAAGGATGGGTTGAGTTTCCACTTCTTGCTTCAACTTCTCAAAACCCCTCTCTGCTTCAAAAGTCCATTTAAATTTAGTCTTTAGACCACCCTTGATAGTATCAAGCACTGGTGCACAAATGCCACTGAAGTTTCTTATAAACTTTCTGTAAAACTGAGCTAACCCGTGAAAACTCCTTACCTCTGTCCTAGTGGTTGGTGTAGGCCAATTTAGAATAGCTTCTACCTTGGTTGGGTCCATCTTCAATGACCCTTGGGATACTACAAACCCCAAATACACAAGCTCTTGCTTGAAGAACTCACACTTTTCTAGATTGATGGATAACCTCTCCTCCTGCAACTTGGTAAGTACCATCTCCACATGCTTCAAATGTTCCTATGTTGTCTTACTAAAGATGAGTATATCATCTAGATACACTACCACAAATATCCCTTTGAAATCCTTAAGCACTTCATTCATGAGCCTCATGAATGTGCTAGGGGTATTTGAGAGGCCAAATGGCATAACTCTCCACTCATAAAACCCATCAGTTGTCTTAAAAGTTGTCTTCCATTCCCATCTTTGATTCTAATCTAGTGGTACCCACTTTTGAGGTCCAACTTAGTAAAGTACTTTGCCCCTCCAAGACAGTCCATCAAATCCTCTATCCTAGGAATAGGAAATCTATATCTGATTGTAATCCTATTTATAGCCCTAGATTTAGTGCAAAGTCTCCACTTACCACCTTTTTTGTTGCTAAGACCACTGGTACCGCACATGGACTAATGCTCTTCCTGATTATTCCTTGGTCTAATAACTCTTGCACTTGCCTAGCCACTTCTAGGTTCTGATCTGGTGTGAGTTTATAGGCTACTTTTATCGGAAATGAAGCCCCTAGTATGAAATCAATCTGATGACTGGTAGCTCTCTTTGGAGGTAATGTTGCTGGTGTCCCATCACTGACTATGTCCTTGAACTTCTCAAGTAACTTTTGGACTTCTTCTGGCATAGGTGTCTGCTTAGTCTTTTCTTCTTCCTTGGGTTGCACCATAATAAAATATCCTTCACCTCCTTCCTGAAGAGTGTTGATAAACTCCTTGCCACTGCTTAACAAGATACTAGGGGTCTTTGACTGTACTTCTTCTTCATCCAATAGTGATTGTAACTTAAATGTTTTACCATCCTTCTTGAATGAGATGGTGTTCTCCTTTCCATCATAGATGGCTCCTCTATCATATTGTCATGGCCTACCCAATAGAAGATGGCATGCATCCATAGGCGACACATCACAAACCAATTTGACTTTGTATCCTCTAATGGAGAATTCCACTGATGTCTACTCATTCACAAGGACACTCTGCCCTTTATTCAGCCATATCACCTTGTAAGGATTAGTATGGGGTATCTTCTCCAATTTTAGCTTCTTTACTGCTTCCTTTGAGATGATGTTATCAATGGACCCTAAATCCACTATAACTTTGCACACCTTCCCAAGTATTTTGCATCTCACTCTGAATAAGGCTCTCCTTTGCTTTGGCTCCTCTTTGACTAGTTGTCTGATTAGAATCCTTCTAAACATCAAGTTCTCCCCCATTTCTGACTCAATATGGCTAACCTCTAGTGATTTGACACTCATAGTGTCTTCTTGAGCATATTCTATTCTCTTCTCTGTGTTAGAAGAAGATGCTTTCTCCGAACACCTATAAGCAGGATGTCCCACTTGGCCATAGTTATAACATTTCATGCTAGCAAAGTAAGAGTTACTTCTGCCTACACCTCTTCCTCTGTTAGAACCTCCTTGAGATCCTCTACCTCTTCCATAACCTCCTCTAGAAGTTGTTTCACTTCCATGCTCTATGATTTTAGACTCTCCTTGACTTCTTTGTTCAGTACCTCTACATTGGTATCCACCTCTATGTCCTCTTTGATCTCTGCCTTTTCCTCTGCTCTTGGAAGTTTGATCTTGTTTCCTTTTACTTTTCTTTTCAATATTTATAGCCAATTGATAACATTGGTGCACTATTTTGGGACTTACAAGATTCGTATCCTCTTGTATGTTCCACTTCAAACCATTAAGGTATCTAGCCACCTTAAGGCTTTCATCCTCAGATACATTAGACCTCATGCAAAGTTTTTGAAACTCCTCTGTATAGGAATTTACATCTTGGTCTCTTTGTCTCAAGCTCTGTCTTTTCTTATGCAAT
The DNA here is from genome assembly GCA_007115665.2 of Sequoiadendron giganteum. NCBI lineage: Eukaryota > Viridiplantae > Streptophyta > Pinopsida > Cupressales > Cupressaceae > Sequoiadendron > Sequoiadendron giganteum. The sequence continues at coordinate 590,651,950 of CM021108.1, forward strand.
TGAATTTCATAGTCATCTGGCATGTATCCCTCTCTCACTTTGACAACCATTCCCTTCCAAGTGGAAATAGGTTTCTTGCCTTCTTTTTCTCTCTCTCTATGGATGAACTTCCACCATGTCAAAGAAGAACATCTCAATCTTGTTTTTTCCACTTTTACCTTATATGCTTCAGTGACTCCATCACACTCAAAATGGTTTTCCACTCCCTCTATCCAGTCCATGACTAGATCTGCTTCCAATTTTCCACTAAATAGTCGTATTCCTTCAAGTTCTTTTCCACTCATAGCCTTCAATGCTTTCAAGAAAGGCTCTTCTTGCAAAATAGGGCCAGGTTCAGGGGTCTTGTCTTCGTCTGCAACCTCTTCACCCTTGGGTACTCTTCCTTCCAATTTATCATTGACCTCATCAGTTTTGGTTTGTACGTTAATCATTTCTTTCTCAAGTTGGGCTATTCTTTCCCTCACTAGCCTATTGTCTTCCTCCTAGTCTTCGACCTTCTTGGCCAATTCTATATTTGTCACCATGATTTTAGAACCACTAGACTCAATCTCTGACATACAATAATCAATCCCAAATCTTTTTGGGGCTTTGATACCAATCTGATATGGAGGTTGGATGAATCACTCACTGATTCATGCTATAAGTCTTTCTTGGAAGACCTCTAGGGTGTCTTTCTCCACAACTTTCAACCTATCAGATCTCTTCTTTCTTAGGATCCCCTGGTTCTCCTTGCCAACCCAACTATCAACAAAGTTCCTTCTTCCAATTCAAACTACCTTAAAGGCTACTAACCTCCAAATTCGTGAAATGGTTTTACAGAGGTGTGGAGGTGCTTCCAAAAGCTTCAATCCATCCTATTAGGGGTATTAGTGATCCACCTAGCTCCATCTGCGAGTCGCTTTCACCAAACTCCTCTATTAGGCCTAGAAGGCTACTAGTTCTATTAGGTCTCCTTCTCCGAGAAATCAAGGTTTTTCCCAAATTCCTTCCAAAGAAAATCCCAATCTTTTCTTGGGATTCTTGGCTCATATGCCCACCTCTCAAGGATTTTTGGGGTCTTGGGCCACAACTGGTCGTACAATGCCCTACCTGAAAAATGAGCAAAATTAAGGCTTTTTAGGCCCTTCTTGGCTTTTCTAAAACTTGCTAAGTTCTCTCCTCACAAAAGGATTGGTAGAGACTCTTCCTCTTTACCATAACTTGGTAAGACTCATATCTTCCTTCTCCAAAATGAAATTTTTCTCTAAGTTAACATCTCTGCAAATTAAGTGCTTTGCACGATGGTCTTTCCTAATCGGGCTCTTCTTTGGCTTGCCTAGGATAAGACTCCAACAAAAGCTCATGTGCTTTCAAAGGCCCAAAATCCTAATATATTTACATCCATGGAGTCTAGTCACTAATCCCAAAGGGTCGTACAATTTGTACAGTGGGAAAGTGAACTAACACTCCATTCTTTACAAACTGTTTCAGACCAGCAATAGTGTGGAACACAAAACTATTTACAAGAAGTGCTTGAAATTAAACAAACAAACTATCTAATGCCACAAAAAATTCAAAGAACAACTACCCTACATCATGCACAATTTACAGTGCCAAAACTACTCTATTAAAGCATCACTGTAATACAAAAACCAGAAATTTCACATAGAATTCACATATGCTTTCCTTGAATTTAAAAACTTAAACAATATGAAAGGCTTCCAACCCCACTCCAATGCCGAGGCATCCCATAAATAGGGTCATCAAATATTTATCCTCTCCCTTGGGCTCTTCTTGGTCGTTTGTAGCTCCTACTGATAATGTTGTTGAGCAACATTTCAAATGTTGCACAGTTGCAACACAACTTCCTAGCCCTATTTGCACCTTGCAAAAGTCCTAAACCTCATTTCATCTACAACTGTATTACACCTACTCTATGGTCAACATGAACTTCATCTAAACACAACAAAAATTCCATAATAGATTGCTTAATTATCCTAGACAACCTATCGGTGCTCCTGCACCATAAGTTTTCCTAGACAACCTATGGGTGCTCCTGCACCAACTGCACTCCTTAATTGTTGTGGGCTATAGTCTGCTTTCTCTTGCTTCTCAATTGTAAGGATTTATTTCATCCAACATACAAACAATACTAATAACTATAAATTAATCATAGATCCATGTTTCATTCCATACACATTATAACATTTAATCGTGCAATTACTAACATACCATAATCATATTTCCATACAGTAAAACTAGGTTCAAGTTGCATGAAAGATATAAAAAGATAGATAATGTTTAGGAATGTCTATGAAATGTGAGTTTGGAAATGTCTAAAAGTATGAACTAAATAGGATAAAACTAAATATTAATTGGTCTCATCAACTACTATAGTAAAATATTTTAAAAGTGTATGCACATCTTTTAAAAAATATTTAACAAGGATTACCATATGACTAGTATTATGTGACTATAAAATCAGAAGAACATAGATAACACAAAATTTATGTGGAGAAACTATTTTAGGAAAAAATCATATAATAAATAAGAAAATTATTTATTAATACTCAAAGGAGAGATACAAACACACACACTTTTATATATAATAGCATCCAACAACACTTAGGTACTTGTAAAATTCTCATCCCTCCAATTTATGAAGAAATGATAGAAAATTTTACCAAAAATAGTTTCACAAAGTAATGTGCCATCAAACCATCATAAATATATAAAATACAATGTCTAAAATGAAATATATCTCTTGAAAATAGTAAATATAACTCACAATGAGACATGAATAATAAAATAACCTCCATGTACTAATAATAGATGGCATCTTTAACTTGTAAATCCTCCATAAAATCCCACATCCCAAGGTGGGAATCCAAAATCATCACCCATGTCATATGGGACTCACCAATAGAATTAATATTCTCTACTACTCAATTCTCACTCCCATGTTTAGATTTTTTCTAAATATAGTTTCATAATTTCCACGACCAACTCTACCTCCTTCGTGAATGAATATGACAACCGATATTAAGTTTTTGAGAGAACCTAAGTTAAATATTAAGTTTTGATTTCACCTTAGGAATCCAAGGAAACTTTCCAAGAGTTTTGGAGAAACATGAATAATACATAGGATAACAAGGTAAATGTCACCTTAATCCTAATAATAAGAAGTAGATGATAAGAAATCGGAGGAGAATATAGATGATGATAAAAAACTATTTACAATAAGAAGGGGAGTGGAAAATGGAATTTATCACACGAGGATAGAATATGGTCTAGCATAAAATATAGAGGAGAAAAGAAAATGATGCTTATTTATTTTAAACCACCATGTGAGAAACTACTCGCATTTCTCTTGTTCCTTAAGTGTTTGATATTAGAGCATCTTGACCACATAGCAATCAATATCTATCAAAAAATATTTATATTTCTTGTTTGTATGGATTTCAAGTCTAGTGTAAAGGAATTCAAATTCAAATTTATGCATATTCAAATTGGATTATCATCCCTCTCAATTTTTAGTTCTCTATAATTGTGGCTCAAGATCCAATTGAATTATAAGTTAATATTGACAATATAGGATACCATAAATGCATGAACTATGAAATTGGTTAAGTTTATCTTTCTTGAAATCATATTTTCCATGATTCTATACTTTGTTCATTCTTAGTTCCTCAATCTATGCACCTATTTTAATTTAGTTATGAAAGGAAAAGAAGAGGTGCGGAATGCTTTCCTAAAACTAACACAATAGAGGAGAAGTGCAAAAACAAGTTTTAAAACTTCTTAAAACAACTGAGATGAACTTATACAGGGTAACAAGAGTAAGAGAAAAAAGCATTCACATATATAACACCAGATTTACGTGGGAAAACCCTCTAGTGTAAAAACCCACCAAACCAAGAGAAGACACTTTGTATTACAATAAAATAAATTACAAACAAAGCACACAGTCCTCACTCTCTGATTATTAGCTCACAACAGCAACTATAGTTTTCATGCACTCACTAGTACAATACTCTTTCAGTATACAATGAATACAACCCTCTTCTATCTTTCACAAGTTTCTTACCTTTACCGTCACCTTTTTTTTTACTTATATCAATGTCATCGACTACACAAGTCTTACATTGCATTAATCATACCAACCAATCGTAGGTCTTAATTATGCATCGCTCATTAAATCAAGCAATCTGATCTTTTGATCAATCTTCTCTACATCGGTTTGCCCAGGCATTAATTCTCCTTGCCTTGATCGGACTCTGTTATCAGCTGAACACGTCTTCCATTAATTTCTTTCACCGCTCCAACTTTGACCAATCAGATGTTGATTCTTGCCACGCATCGCCTCTTCATTTGTTGCTTCTAGTTAGGTCAGCCCGGTCATCACAAGTGACACATATCTCTTACTGTGCTACCTCGCCGAGTCAAAGAAGCCACCCCGGTATGGCGGTAAACCCATTTTCTACCTTCATCGTGCCACCACCGAGCCCCACGAGACTATCCATAGTATGGCAGTGACACCACCCAACTGAGAGGCTAAGAAAATCCTCTCATGGTATGGCAGTAACCACCAGAGTCTACTGATGGACACACCACACTACCTCACCTCAACCGCAAGACCTCTGCAGTAAGGAGGTAACCGTTAGCTCTGACCAAGTCACAACTTACCGCGTCATCGCGACATGGCCAAAAGGCCATCGCGGTAGAGTGGTAAGCATTCTTTGTAGACCGCCAACCATTTGACACAGCCACTGCATTTTCACTGAGTGACGCACGCAATAAGGCACTAACCATCAATCTGATCATCGCCCTTCACCATGTCGTCACGCCATCATCAAACCACACCCACTGTATGGCAGTAAGCCTTCACTTAACTTTCATTGACTATCGCAGCCACCACGCCATCAGTGAACAACCTCTACAGTAGGGATGTAAGGCTTCGCACTGACTGCACCTGTCAACTATGCTACCACAAGCCTAAGATGGAGACCCCGCAGTATGGTGGTAACATCGCCCAATCGCGGTCATATCGAAAGAGGCATGTGGTAAGGTGGTAAACCACCATACCACACCTCTATGAAAGACTCTCAGTGGTAGAGCAGTAGAGGTTGAGAAAGATGATGAATTTTTCAAGTCTTTTCAAAGGTCCAAGCTAGAAGTTGAGGCACCTGTTCCCAACAAGCTCCCACTTGGCGAAGACTTCCTAGCTTCCTCTAGACTTCAAAAAAATTACTGACGATCATAGGCCCCAAGGCCCATCGATTATGTGCACCATCTAAACTTGTATATGCTCACTGGATTCATTAATGCATCTGCAACATTCTTCAAAGTGTCGACCTTTTCTAAACATACCTTTCCATTTTCCACCATATCCCTCATGAAGTGATACTGCACATCAATGTGCTTTGTCTTGCAATGGAAAGTTGGGTTCTTTTCCAAATAAATGGCACTCTAACTATCACAGCAAATTATAATCTGCCCCGCATTAAAACCAATATCAAAGCACAATCGACTCAACCAAACTTCTTCTTTGTAGGCATGCATTACTTCCATATATTCAGCCTCCATAGTGGATAAAGTGACTACATCCTGTCACTTTCTCATCCAACTGACTGCACCACCATTCATCATGAAAGTGTATCCACTGGTGGATCTTCTATTGTCGATGTCCCCTACCCAATCAAAATCCACATATCCTTAAATTTTGAGTGTTCTCTATGATTCTACCAATATACCATGGTAACATAGAGCGGATTCTGAAGTCCTCTTTAAATATCTAGACACTCTCTTCACAACATCCCAATGTGATCTTCCTAGATTTTCCATAAAACGGCTAAGAACTCCCACTGCTTGGGAAATTTTTGGTCTTGTATAGACCATTGCATGCATTAGACTTCCAACAACACTTGTATAAGGCACCCTGGTCATGTCCTCCATCTCAGTGGTAGATTTTGGATAGTCTTCAGCAGATAGCTTCATTTCGTGCATAACTGGAACAACTAGTTGCTTGCAATCATTCATACCAAATCTCTCCAGAACTATATTGACATACTTACTCTGAATTACCTAGAGCTTTATCCTTGTTATTTCCTTGGTTATCTCCATCCCTATAATATACCTTGTTGCACCTAGATCTTTCATTTCGAACTTTGCAGACAATAGACATTTAAGATCAGAAATCATATACTTACTATTTCCTATGAATAACATATCATCCACGTATAGGGTAATAGTAAGCTCACGATCATTTTCATATTTATAATAAATACAATGATCGTATTTTGATCTTAAAAATCCCATAGACAACACGAAAGTGTCAAATTTTTGGTACCACATTCTAGGAGACTGCTTCAAACCATACAAAGATTTCATTAATTTGCAGACCAAAGTTTATTTACCTTTTTCAAAAAAGTGCTCAGGCTGGGACATATAAATTTCTTCTTCCAGCTCTCCATGGAGAAATTTTGTCTTCACATCCATCTACTCAATCTCTAAGCCATATGTTACTGCTAATGACAACAAAAATATGATAGATGTTAAATTTGCTACAAGGGAAAAAAATTCTCCATAATCAATTCCCTCTATCTGGGAAAATCCCTTTGCAACCAACCTTTCCTTATAATTTTTTACATTGTCATCTAGACCTATCTTCTTCTTGAATACCCATTTATAGCCAATAGGCTTTTTCCCTTCAAGCAAAGGTATCGAATCCCAGGTTTCATTTTTCTTCAATGATTCCATTTCTTCATTCATGGCTTCCAACCAAGAATTTGAATCAAACATGTTAATAGCTTCTTTTATAGTCCTAGGCTCATCAGTGCTAGTAATCAAGGCATAGGCAAAGTTTGAATCTGATGTAGAGAAACCATACCTATTAGGTTGTCATTTTTCATGTGTAGATCTTCTTACTGGCTAAGGTTGTGATTCTTCATCTTCAAAAATATTAGAGCTGCTTGAACTCTCCTCAGTTTCAGGTACACTATTTAGTTCCTCCTTTTTATGGAGTCTGAGGAATCTGAACTACATTATTCTTCATTTCTCTTTTATCTGTCTCGAGTTGTGGATCAGTTACTAAAGGTTTCAGCTCACGAAATATTACACTTCTATTGTACAAAACCTTCTCAGTATCAGGATTCCAAATCTTGTATCCCTTCACAGTAACACCATAGCTGATGAAGATACATTTAACAGCCTTGTTCTCCAACTTTGATCTTTTCTCATTGGGCACATATACATATGCCTCATAGCCAAAGACACGAATATGTCTCAGAGAGGGCTTCTTACCAGAACATGCTTCTAAAGGTGTCTTTTCAACTAGAGTAGAACAAGGCGAATAGTTTATCAGGTAACATGTTGTAGCCACAGCCTCAGCCCAAAAATTCTGCTCTAGACCAGCACTACTCAGCATACTTCTCGCTCTCTCCATTAACATTTTGTTCAACCTTTCAGCAACTCCATTCTACTATGTTTTATGCCTTTTAATCCTATGGTCTTTGTAGTACCTTTCGAATTCTATAGAACAAAACTCACTGCCAATATCCATCCTCAAGCATTTGATTTTATTTCCAGTCTGATTCTCTACCAAAGTTTTAAATTCTTTAAACCAACTGAATACTTCTGATTTACTCTTAAGAAATTATATAAATGCCCTTCTCGAATAGTCATCAATAAAAGAAACATAATATCTAGACTTTGATAATGAAAGAACATTAACTAGATCAAACACATCAGAATGAATATAATCCAGTATACCAGAAGATTTATGAGGACTCAAATAAAATGAAACACGGTGTTTTTTTCCATAAATACAATGTTCGCAAAAATTGAACTCTTAAGGTTACAATCATCAAGCCCTTCAACAAGATTTTTATTTTTCAAGGTTTTTAAACCTTTCTCACCTATGTGACCGAGTCTTTGATGCCACAACATGGTCTTCTCTGTTGGTAGTTTCACCTCAAAATCATTTGCAGCCAAAGAGGCATCTTCATCTTCCTCTATAGGAACAACTTTGCATGACTTTACATAGGCATTTTTGCATTGAATAAGACATGCATCCAGCTTGTACAAAGTGCTAGTATGTACACCTTTAGCTAGCACCATTGCACCTCTAGACCTCTTACATCTTTTACTTGAGAAAGAAACTTCCACACCAACATCATTCAGCTTACTGACAGAAAGTAAGTTACGATCCAAACCTAGTATGTGCAGCACATCACCAATCCCTTTGATTCTACCATCAGGGAACTGTATTTTGACTCTTCCACGGAAAACAATCTCTAGTGTTGAATTACTCGCCAAGTACACCTTTGCACCATCATACTTCTCATACTTAGTGAACCATTCTCTATGAGACATCATGTGAAAGGATGCACCCAATTCAACTAGCCAAACATCATCTGATGCTTGAGTTGCCAAGGCTACAATAGAGGCATCTGCATCACTCTGAGAAGAGTCATTGTCTGAAGCATTACTCTTCTTCTTCTTCTTTTCCTTACAATTCTTTCGGATATGACTAGGCTTCCCACAGTTCTAGCATTTGACCTTGGAATTTTTACTAGGAGACTTTGATCTCCTTCATATTTAGATTTAGACTTCTTTTCCTTCTTCTTGCCTTTCTCCTTCAATCTACCTCGAACAATAAGGGCCTCTTTTTCCATTTCTAAAGACTTCCTTCATATCTCTTCAGATAGAAGTGAGTCTACAATGTCTTCCATCTTGAAAGTAGTGGTTTTACTTCCAATAGCCATTACAAGATGATCCCAAGTGTTAGGTAACGAACATAATAGGAGCATGCAACAATCTTCCTCCTCAATATTCACACCCACAGACGCCAACTAAGAAACACTCATACTAAATGAGTTCGGATGGTCTGCAACATACGCACCTTCTTCCATCTTCAAATAGTACAACTTCTTCCTCGGGAGTAACTTATTTACTAGAGACTTTCCCTGATAAATATCACCAAGCTTCTTCCATAATGAAGCTGCAAACTTCTCCTCATGGACGTTCAGGAGTACAAAATCGGCCAAACTAAGTCTTATTAGACATCTCACTTTTCTATATGCAAGTTCCCATTCTTCTTGCTTCATACCTTGTGGAATAGTTCCAGACATAGCAACCCAGAGGTCTCTATCCACAAGCAAGTCTTCCATTTTGAGTTTCCACAACTCAAAGTTGCAACCATTGAGTTTTTCAATCTCTACTCTACCTGATGTACTCGCCATCTCAAACATAACTAAGTTCTAACTTTGCAAGCCTCCCACTGGAATAGTATTAGCATAGAAAACCAACCTTACTAACAAGGATAAGACAACTGGCCAGGCTTTGATACCACTCGAAATGAAAAGAAGAGGTGTGGAATGCTTTCCTAACACTAACACAATAGAGGAGAAGTACAAAAACAAGTTTTAAAACTTCTTAAAACAACTGAGATGAACATATACAGGGTAACAAGAGTAAGAGAAAAAAGCATTCACATATATAACACCATATTTACATGGGAAAACCCTTTCGGGTAAAAACCCGCCACACCAAGAGAAGACACTTTTTATTACAATAAAATAAATTACAAACAAAGCTCACAGTCCTCACTCTCCCATGATTAGCTCACAACAGCAACTAGATTTTTCATGCACTCACTCTTACAGTACTCTTTCAGTATAGAATGAATACAACCCTCTTCTATCTTTCACAAGTTGCTTACCTTTACCATCACCTTTTTTTTTACTTATATCAATGTCATTGACTATACAAGTCTTACATTGCATTAATCATACCAACCAATCACAGGTCTTAATTATGCATCACTCATCCAATCAAGCAATTCTATCTTCTAACCAATATTCTTTGCATCGGGCCGCCCAAGCATTAATTCTCCTTGCCTTGATCGTACTCTGTTATCAGCTGAAACACATCTTGCATTAATTGTTTTCACTACTCCAACTTCGACCAATCAAATGTTGATTTCTTGCCACACATTGCCTCTTTGTTTGCCACTTCCAGTTAGGTCAGCTTGGTCAACACAAGTGACACACATCTCTTACCTCGCCAAGTCAAAGCAGCCACCACAGTATGGCGGTAAACCATTGTCAACCCATCTCCTACCTTCACCACACCACTGTCGAGCCCCACAAGACTACTTGTGGTATGGAAATGACATTTCCCAACCACGAGGCTAAGAAAATCCTCTCACAGTATGGCGGTAACTGCTAGAGTCTACTAACGAACACACTGCACTACCTTACCTCAACCGCAAGACCTCTGCGGTAAGCGTTCTTTGTAGACCGCCAGCCGTTTATCACAGCCGCCGCGGCTCCACCGAGTGACGCCCACGGTAAGGCAGTGACCATCAATCTAATTATCGCCCTTCACCGTGCCATCGTTGAGCTACACCTATGGTATGGAGGTAAGCCTTTGCTTAACTATTGTTGACTACCATAGCCACTGTGCCATCAATGATCAACCTTCGTGGTAGGGAGGAAAGGCTTCACTCTGACTGCACTCATCAACCATGCTATCACCAGCCTAAGATGGAGACCCCATAGTATGGCGGTAACACCTCCCAACCACGGTCATACCGAAAGAGGCTCGTGGTAAGGCAGTAAACCGACATATTACACCTCTATGAAAGAATCTCAACGGTAGAGCGGTAGAGGCTGAGAAAGATGATGAATTCGCCAAGTCTTTTGAGAGGTCCAAGCTAGAAGTTGAGGCACCTATTCCCAACAAGTTATTTTTTTCTTCCTCAATCCATGCACCTATTTTAATTCAATTCAATCCTACTTTTCTAGTTGACTAATCCTCTAGAAGACTTATTTATTTAACATCAGCATTTGTATGTATCTTACATCTAGGCATGTATTTTAACTTTGGATCAAATATAGAGTTGATTTTTCATACTCAAGTAGAATTCTTGATTGATATTTGCAACTAGGAGTTCTACTCTTATTTTATCTTCTAGTATTTCTCATGTTGAAGCATGACACCTTAGTTAGATGTTTTATAAAAATTGAACTTGTGATAATTTGGAAAGTTATCTCTTCCATAGTTTTTCTTATTTAAAAGTGAAATGAAAGAATATATGTAGGTTTCAAGGCTTAGGACGGTAAAAAAAAAAAATTGTTGAATAAATCGGATACTAAGAGGGGGGTGAATCAGTATCCACATAAAATTATTGAAAAATCACCATTAAGACTTTACATAATAGAACAGATAAGAGTAATAACAAAGCATGAATGTCTATAACACATAAACACCAGATTTTACGTGGAAAACTCAATGAGGGAAAAACCATGGTGAGGATTAACTCACAATTTATATAGTTATAGAAATATCAGTTACAAAAGAGGCTTACTACCAAAAGGGGCTCACTACCCTGATACAGAAGCTCGCTGCTTACAAAGAGGTGCATTGCCTACAAATTTTAAACAAAATAATGGCTAACCACCAAGATTGAACTGATGAAGATGAACCACCAGTGTTGATTCAGCTTTGTTGATGCACATAGTTTTCTTTCAACAGATTAAACTTCACTCTCCACTCATTCTTGAATTCGCTCGCACTACTACTTTTCCTCACTTCACATACTTCGCATATTCACACTCACACACCTCTTCACTTCCACACATTTTGTATATATATCTGCTATATCTTCCTATATCAGTTAGGTCAACTATCAAAATAATTCAATTGTTTCATGCAACATCATGTCAACTAGTACTAGGGAAAGATCTTACATAAAATATGTGATCATTATAGACTAGGTATTAGGTTGGCCAAGATCAATCTAATACCGAAATATAACCACAAACACCGATGCCAATGTATTACCCAATCATATGAACAATTGATAATTCATACGTACACGCTTCCAACTGTTATGAGTTGTTTTCCAAAACCTTGAATCATACTGATTACCAAAGAGAATATGCAGATCAAAAATACCAGAGATACCAGATCAAATACCTGATGGGATAAACTAGGTCTACACAGCGGTACAAGGTACTAGACCAACATGGTGACATCAATGAAAATATAAGACATAATTCCAACAATCTCCCCCTTTGGCATTGATGGAAACATGTAAAAAAAGGTTTAATTCAACAATTCATATCTCTCCCCATTAGATCCATATCTCTCCCAAAACTCCATATCTCCCCCCCTTTAACATCATTGGAAAAGGACACCAAAAAAAATATATCAACATGGTGAAATTCAACATTCAAAAAAAATTCTAAATTTCAAAACTTTCAAGCATCCATTTCCTTAGACCAAAAAGACTGCTTTCACCTCAAATGCCTTTTTGTACCTTTCTTTGATCACGGGATGCAATTTCTTCCACTTTAGTAGTGCAGAATCCATTCTTGTAGACACACTTTCCAATTTAGCCAACAGTGTGAAAGAGGGTGACCAATCTGTGGATGAACATTGTTTCTCACATTCTTCTATGTGAGAGACAATTCTGGAAAGATGGTCTAGCTAGACCTCAATAATTTCTTTTAGAAGCTAGAAGGTCTTCACTACATCATCCCTTTTCCTCTACACAATGATTAATTCGACTTGCAACTCATCAATTCTCAACCTTTTCTTCCCATCTTTATCCTCAGATATATCAAACTTCTTCTCAATATTGTTCACCTCAAATTCTATTGCTTCAATCCCACTTCAAAAATTATCAATTGTAGTAGGCCACCGGAGGCAATGCTTGTAAATACTAGCCATTTCTTTCATGTATTTCTTTGTCTCCACAATCAATTTAGATAGCCTTTTTTTTGTTTTAGAACATATTTTCTCAACCAAGGCTTCCAACTTGTGTCCTTTCAGACCTTCAAGCAACATTCTTTCTTCAATTACTTCAACTAGATTCTCAGGCAAGGAATCAAAAATGGTAGACACATCAATACCTTTTCAAAATAGATACTCAATTAGAGCATCATCAACTTTAAGCCTATCAACAAGAGAGGTCGTACTCCAAAATTCACCAATTTTCTTCATTTTCCCTTTCAACAACATAGATTGGATGTCATATGGATCAAAAGATTCAGATCTAGGCAAAGATTCTTCTTCTTCTTCTTCCATTTCTTGAAAAATAACAGTGATATCTTCAAAAATTCCTTTTCCTTTCCTCAATTTCGGAGGGGAATCACTTGCAACAACTTCCAGTTCTTTCATTTTGGAGGAAGAACCTTCCTCAAACCTACTAGGCATAACTTCACCAAAGCTCATTACATTCTACAACGACAAGAAAAAGTTCTTGCACACACTTGATTTATCCTCTAAACTTTCCAAATGTTTGCTAATTTGTTGTGCAAAGGGAATCTTAGATTCCCACTCAACATCTTTCTTTCCTGCAAGTGATTTTAGAAAATAAAATATTAGACATGTATGCAAGGACCCAAAGCAAAATGGGTATCCTTCTCCAAGTGACATTCATATGTTCTCGATGATATTTTCAAGAATTAGTGTACATAGATCAAATTGTTTGTTGTCTTTTTCCATTTAATGTGCTAAAAATACTACAATAGCCAAAGTAGAACTTTCTCGATTTCTGAAGAAGAAAAAATATACGAAATGCCATATGCAACATACCTAACCGAGGTATCAAAAATGGTATTGATCAACAGTGCCCGGGGGTCTTTTTCAACTCTCGTTAATTCCTCTACTTCTTTGTATTTAATAGTCTTCCATCCAGGAAGTTCTCCAACACTGCACGAACCAGTAACCACTTCGATCTCTTCATTTGAAATAGGATAGAATTTATCCAATATAATGCTATCATCCTTGAATTTTCTCAAAAGGAGAAAAATGAATTCTTTATCAGAAAACTAGGGGAATTCTCCCCATATATCCAAACCTAGGGTTTGTAGATTCTATAATTCTCTTAGTTCCAACCCTAATTCCAATTTCTTTATTTTTTGATTATTGAATTCATTTGTCTTGATTCCTTTCAATTTCAGAGGGGTATTTTTACGTGATCCTCTAATAAAAATTTCCATTATAGCTCTTGAAATTCAACACAAAAAATATTTTATTACCTTATTTTGTAGTCACAAGATAGGGAAACTTCTGACACCTGCCTTTAAATGTCCACAATATTCTCTTCGAAGGTCTTCAAATCGCTTCAGAGATTCTTTGAGAGATTTCCAAGTCACTCTAAAAATCCTTTGAATGTATTGATGATCAAAATTATTTGAGAAACTTCCTTTATACTTCATCATTTCACCCTAACTCTCATTAATTGCATAAAGTTGACAAAACTTTCTTCCACTTCACACTAAGAAACCCTAAATCACTTCCACAAAGTAATATTCTTACTCCTTTTCATTCAGTTTCTTTTTTGACGCCTTTTTCCTTTCATTCCACACAACATATCCATGTGCCAGCATCTAACATGTTGCACTTGCGAGGGTTTTATTGGTTTCCTGATAAAACTCCCCCTAAGACCATGCTAGGTCTAGTTCGTAGAGGAATCATCTATACTGGATGAGGGTACAGACACATCAGTTGACTGTGATTCTTCTTTATTTTTCCATATCTTTCTCATCTCCTTCTTAACTTCATCCTTATCAAATTTTTCCATTGGTTCATCATTTTCCACCAGAGCAAACTACTTTTCATTTTTACTTTTGCATAATTTTGAAATGTGTCCCAATTTCTTGCAATAATAACAAACAATATTCCTTTGTCTTATCTAATTTCCATTCATCCTTGTTCTGCATTGATTAGCTTTATGTCTAAAAATTTTACAAGAGTAATGATAGCCATTAAAAGATTGATTTTTCCTCCCTTTGTTCATCATCACTCTACCAACCATTCTTACTTGTGATCTTCATTCAGTAGCCTTATGTCCTATAATCTTGCATGTATAACATTATCTAGAGAAGGGACCATAAACTTATTCAACCTACTCCTACACTCAGTTTCCTTATGTTTGATTTTGTCACATGAAAAACAAACACCATTAAAAGATGAGTACCTTTTTTACATTTGGTTGTCTGATAGGTGATCTCCTTCTAGAGTTTCTTTTCTTCTTTCTTTTATCTTGCGTCTTCAAGTTATTTATCGAATCAGAGTTCTGCATAATCAAAATCAAAATTTGTACTCATATCCACCTTGTCTTTGTCTTGTTGTCCCAAAGTTCCTCCCTCTTGGGCTTCATGGATTGTCATCTCCTTCCCCTTGTATTCTTTCTCCTTTTCTTTAATAATCCTCTTTCCATCTTTAGGTACCTTGAAATGTACCTCTACCACAAGATGTCTTATTTTTCCTACTACTGCAACTTGTTTCCTTTCTTTCACATCTTCAACTTTTTTTGTGGACACTCTCTTTGTATATTCTATCATCTTCAAGTTCTTGTTCTCCTTATTCTGCATACCTGCATTCACATTCTCAAACATATCATTAGAAAATAAATCAATATACTAAGATGTCTCCTTAAGTCCCTCCTTCATGGACACTTGCTTCTCATTTCATATTTCTTCTTCCAGTGCTCCTTGTTGCACTTCTTTCTCACCTTTCTTCAAGTCCTCTTCCATGAGAACTTCATGCACCTCTTCTGGTGAATGTTGCTCCTCTAGAAACTCTCTATTGTCCCCAACTCCATAGGTTTCTTTCACACTCTTATCTTATTTCTTCAAGGTAGCCAACATATGCCTCGTATTCCTCTTAACAATCTTCTTTATTGGCCACTTGACAATTTTGTTAATGGCAGTGTGCCAGCTCCACACACTTGTTCCTATATTCTATATTTTTTCTTCAAATTTTTGCATTTGTTCCAAATCTTGTCTCATCACTATTATCTCTTGTTGAATATTTATTTGTTTCGCCTTCTCATATTTCTTCTTCATCTCACTCCTTTCTCTTCTCATCTCTTGTTGCTTTCTTGACAACTTCTTACTCTTCAAGTCTTCATGGGTTATTCTCCTCAACACTTCCATTCTTTTGGTATCCCAATACATTCACACACACAACTATCCTCTACCCAATAGGATTCTATAATATTCACTCTCCAAGACCTCTTATACCCACTTCCTCTTAGTGGAATAAATCTACACACCTTCTACCCAGTTTCATCACTATTGGAGGATATAAGTCACCAACTCTCTTTCATACCTGCAACAAACTCTCTCAAAACTCTCTTGTCCTCATGCATACCTTGCACTCTTAGGGTCTTCTAGATATGATACCAAAATGATTTGGAGGAAGGATTAACAAATTATAATCATACCCAAGAGGTAGGGTAATCAAAACTCAACTCTTTGTTGCTTTTAAGTGTACATTCATGACCTTAAACAATGGATTCATTAAGAGACTTAAGTTCAACAGCCTCAAGACAACATACTTGCATGAAAAACTTATCCAAAGATATAAGACTATGAATCAACCTTAATGTGATGAAAACAAAAACAATCACCCAAGATACTTACAAATAGCCACTCACAGAGTATTCAACACCGGTTTCTCACACTGACCCAAACTTGCTTGTACAACATCAACTCCTTGTGAATATGTAACTAGACCTTAGCAATGGACTCTCATAGAGAATTGACACAACACCCCTTTGAGTTTTTGTAGAATAATGACAAGCCTATCTAGGGATCCAAAATAATCGCAAACATCTTCACATGTTTCACAATACATCAAGACACAGGTTCAATCCTTGTGCTCAAAATTGCAACTCTATCCTCTTGGGATAGTCACAACCACTCAATGCCCCAAATATTTGACAACATTCAATAACCTCAATGAGGCTTCAAAATAATTTAAGACATCAAAAAAAATCTATCCAAACCAACCTTAATGGAATGCATGCAAGTATTTTAGCTACAACCACAAAGTAGAGGACTTTTCACTGTTTTTTGTACTTTCTTGAAGAGGACTGGTGAAAATTTCTCCCAAATGTGAGCATATTAGGGCTTCCAACCTTGAAAATATTTAATAACATGCAAAGATATAATTTTGGATGGTTTTATAGCATTTTTGGGTAGTGGAAACAAGTTATTACATTTTGAAGGCCCATGGGTTACCTAGCTAGGGTTTGTGCAGATTTTAGAAAAAATATTATAAATTTCTTGAAACTTAATGAAATCGAATGAAACCAACAAAAAAATGGAGTAGATTCATGTTCCTAACAAATTAAATTGATTCTAGAGTGATCTATGGACCGAATAGTCCATACAATAAGCCATAATTTTCTGCAACTTAGAAAAATCACAAAAAAAACTTGCTTCAATTCATCCCAAGCTTGAAAAAAACACTACCCAAAATTCTTCCATTTGACCATTTCAGAATATTCAGTATTTTTACAACCATTTTCAATTTATTCCCACATTCAAAACAATTGCATATAACTGAAATCCCCATTTTTGACAACTTGCCCAAAAAGGTTGCATGACAAATTAGCAACTTTTGACCAAAAAAAATTGCATTTTTGAAACCCAAGACCCTAAGCGCCACAAAAATGAATTAAATACATGGTAAATAGTCATAAATGACCTTATTAGACCTTAGAACTCATTTTCAACCCAAAATTATAAAAATACCAAAAATGAGCAATAATGAAGCACCTAGTGCACCTGCACCATACACTCGGGGAAGAAAATATCCAAGTTCCACTTGAATGCAGACCTTCAACAGTATATCCATGCTTGAAAATATAATATTCAAACATCCAAGTAGAATCTTCCATAGGAATGCCCCTCCATTTGACCAAATATTGCATATATGTTTTGTTTATTTTCTTCTTGAGCTCCTTTGTATCTAATATGCACTCCAGCTCTAAAGGCTTGTTTTTCTTTCTCTTCTTTCAATTGTGTTGCTTACAAAGTTGTTTTCTAATATTCTCGTGATCCTCTCCATGCTTGGATAGATCAACTCCATGTTTCTTAACTTAGACTTATTGTTCCTTTATAACAGATTTTCTTTTCTAAAGTGGTACTATATAGCCATGATCCACTAATTTGCTTTTCTCCTTTCTACCTTGCAGGTTGACATTCCTATTTTCACTTGCATAATCAAAATCAAAATTTGTACTCATATCCACCTTTTCTTTGTCTTGTTGTCCCAAATTTCCTCCCTCTTGGGATTCATGGCTTGTCATCTCCTTCCCTTTGTAGGCTTCATCCTTTTCTTTAATAATTTGCTTTCATCTTTAGGTACATTGCAATGTACCTCTATTGCAAGATGTCTTCTTTTGTCTACTACTAAAACTTGTTTCCTTTCTTTCACATCTTCAAATTTTTTTTTGCACACTCTCTTTGTATATTCTATCATCTTCAAAGTCTTGGTCTCCTTATTCTGCATACTTGCATTCACATTCTCAAACATATAATTAGAAAATAAATCAAGATACCTAGATGTCTCCTTAAGTGCCTCCTTCATAGAAGCTTGATTCTCCTTTTCCATTTCTTCTTCTAGTGCTCCTTGTTTCACTTCTTTCGCATATTTCTTCAAGTCCTCTTCCATCAGAACTTCTTGCACTTCTTCTGGTTAAATTTTGCTCCTCTAGCAACTCTCTATGTCCCCAACTCCATGGGTATCTTTCACACTCTTGTCTTCTTTCTTCAAGGAAGCCAACCTATGCCTCCTCTTCCTCTTAAAAATCTTCTTTATTGGCCACTTGACAAATTTTTTAATGGTGATGTACCAACTCCACACACTTGTTCCTATACCCTTTATTCTTTCTTCAAGTTTTTGCATTTGTTCCAATGCTTGTCTCATCACTGTTATCTCTTGTTTTTATTTCTTTTACCTTCTCATCTTTCTTCTGCATCTCACTCCTTTCTCTTCTCATCTCTTGTTGCTTTCTTGACAACTTCTTACTCTTTAGGTCTTCATGGATTATTCTCCTCAACACTTCCATTCTTTTGGTATCCCAATACCCTCAAACACACAACTATCCTCTACCCAATAGTATTCTAGAAGATGCACTCTCCAAGACCTCTTCTACCCACTTCATCTTAGTGGAATAAATCTACACACCTTCTACCCAACTTCATCACTATTGGAGGATATAATTCATCAACTCTCTTTCGTACCTACAAAAAAAAAATCTCACAACTCTCTTGTCCTAGTGCATACCTTGCACTCTCAGGGTCTTCTATCTCTAATACCAAAATTATGTAGAGGAAGGATGAAAAACTTAGAATCAGACCCAAGAGGTAGGGTAATCAAAACTCAACTCCATTTTGTTGCTTCTAAGTGTACCTTCATGACCTTAAACAATGGATTCATTAAGAGACTTAAGTTCAACAACCTGAAGACAACATACTTGCATGGAAAATTTATCAAAAGATATAAGACTATGAATCAACCTTAATGTGATGAAAACATAAAAAATCACCCAAGAGACTTACAAACAACCACTCATAGATTATTCAACATTGATTTCTCACACTCGCCCAAACTTTCTTGTACAACATCAACTCCTTATGAATATGTAACTAGACCCCAGCAATGGACTCTCATAGAGGCTTGACCCAAAACCCCTTTGAGGCAGTGTAGAAGCATCGAAAACCTATCTAGGGATCCAAAATAATCACAAACATCTTCACATATTATTTCACAATACATCAAGACATGGGTTCAATCCTTATGCTCAAAATTGTAACTTTTTCCTCTTGGGATAGTCACAACCACTCAATGCCCAAAATATTTGACAATGTTCAATCACTTGAATGAGGCATGCATAGGCTTTAAGACATCAAAAAATATCTATCCAAACCAACCTTAATGGAATGCATGCAAGGATTTTCACTACAAGCACAAAGTAGAGGAATTTCCACTATTTTTTGTGTTTTCTTGAAGAGGATTGTTGAATATTTCTCCCAAATGCAAGCACATTAGGGCTTTTGACCTTGAAAATCTTGAATAAAATGTAAAGACAGAATTTTGGATGATTTTATAGCATTTTTGAACGTGGAAACAAAAATTTATACATTTTGAAGGCCCATGGGTTACCTTGGCTAGGGTTTGGGTAGATTTTAGAAAATATGCTATAACATTCTTGAAACTCAATGAAATCAAATGAAACAAAAATAAAAATGGAGTAGATTCATTTCCTAACAAATGAAATTGACTCTGGATTGATCCATGGATTGTAGAATCTGTACAAGAAGCCAAAAGTTGTTGCAACTAAGAAAAATCACAAAAAACTTGCTTCACTTCATCCCAAGTTTGAAAAAACACTACCCCAATGCTTTCATTCAACCATTTCAGCATATCCATGCTTTTTCCATTCATTTACAATTGATTCCCACGTTCAAAACAATTTCATGTAATTGAAATCCCCATTTTTTACAACTTTAGCAACATTTTACATTTGTTTTTGCATTTTTGAAACCCACGACCCCAAGCACCACAAAAATGAATTAAATACATGGTAAATGGTCATAAATGACCTTATTAGGCCTTAGAACCCATTTTCAACCCAAAATTACAAAAAATACCAAAAATGAGCAATAATGAAGCACCTAGTGCCCCTGCACCATATTCCTATCTTTGTTCCTTGATTTCCTAGTTACCATGACAAATGAATAATAGACCACATTATAGATATCCAAAACTATAAGGAGCCACATAACATGATTTAAGATAGAAGATAAACTATCATAGTTTTTTATATATAGGTGAGTATTTTTACTTTCAAATGTTCATATATATAAAAATTATGCCAACTATTTAGTACTAAATAATATAACTAGATTTTAATAAAATAACCTGTCCAATAACACACAAATGATGTCACTTAGATATTTATGGTCTTCTTTACGATTGTTCGTAAGGAATTTATATATATACATATGCAACCATAATCAAATCATTATATACATTATTTCACCAAATGATATCTTCAATAGGGTATGTGGAGGATCATCATGGAAAAAACAGGCCCTTAAGTGGCAAAAAAATCAGAAAAATTAGAGTTAGGCAACTTGACATAAAAATTTGAATAAATTATCTATATTATTTCAAAAATATGTAAGAATAGAATTTGTAGAAAATTGAATTTAGTTTCTAAATTACTAGGTTTATTTACAAAAGAATAAAATCTATTTGGTGAAAATTTGAAATTTCAATACATTAGTACTTAAATTTGAAGGAAAAAATAAGAAGTAGGTGTCTTTTTTACCACCCTAACCACATTTAAATGATAATATTTTTTGATAGGATTTTAGATATAAGTAGAGGATTCATGTCCCAATGTGATGCATATTTTTTTGTATTTTTTTTCCAAGTAAATAATCAATTATATTTTTTTTATGACTTTTAAAAAATATAAAGACTTGTATGTCTAACCATCTTAACTTGGTCAAAACTTCATGAAATTCATTTTTTTCTTTTTTAATCTTATAGTATGTGAAGCATAGAATTTGACACATGTTTTGGATTCAAAAAATATGATACCGTTTGAAAGCTATAGATTTTTTTCAATCAACCTAAAAATCAAGACTTTAGTCATAATTCAATACAAAATGAATAATAATTATTTATTAAATTCAAATTAAATCATAATTTATATTGGTGGAAATATGAGAATCTCCTTTAAAAACCCTTTTTGTTTCATCAATTTTGGGTAAAAATAATCATCAGCCACATACCCATCATATTGCCACTTTTTGGCCCATCATGATCTTGCACATATCCAATAAACAATTTTATAGACTGTATTAAAAAATTTACAATTGGTTCACTACAAACACTTAATAAATACTTGAAAAATTACAAAGATAAATATAAAACCATATCTCATGGCCTCTATGTTCAAATAAGGTTATTGGAATGAGTCTAAATTAAAGATATTAGGAGTTTAGATAATATTATAGTAACTAATGTTTAGTAGGTTAAATAACTAAAACAATAGATATTATCATAGATGGGCCAATCTACCTAACATAGGTTAACCAATGCAAACTCTATAACCACCATGAACAATACTCATATAGGTAAAAATAACCTAAAATATAATTTACCACAAAAAATTGTATTCATCAGTCATGTTGTAATGACCTTTAGACTAATATAATAATCATTTCTAGTTGTTAAGTGGGAATACAAATCTAAGATCCAACAAGTGAATTAACTTAGATTTATCTTTTCCTTTTCACTTAATATTATACACAAATTGAAAAGAGGGTTTGATGATTTGATAACTACCTCAAAGGAGAGCCAATATGCTAGGGTTTGGATCCTTTGTGACACAAAGAGGGAAGATTTGATGTGTGTAATTAAGTAACCTAACTGATATAACCTTAGATCTAAAAATACAAATTATTGCATAGATGAAAACAAAATGCTACATGAACTTTATCATCTTATCATCATCCAAATGGAGTAGTCCATTGGAGAGAAGACCGTTGGTGAGAAGACCATTTGGGAGGTGGGATTTAGTGATTTTAATTTGAACTCAATCCTTGGAAATCATGGAGATTTCCAATTTTGTCAATCTACAGATTTGGGGCTTTCTATCGATGTTGTTGGGAAAGATGGATCGTGCAGTGTGGATGCTTTTCTCTCTACTAGTTGTGCTAGGAAGGATGGGTCATGCAATGTGGATACAGTCAAAGATATGATTTCTAAGGGTGAGTGTGTGGTTGAGGCCTCCAAAGAATTTTGTGTTGGTTGTACATTAGCGAAGGTGTTTCCAAAGGTCCCTGATGGTCATGTGGCTTTTGGTGGCAATGTGTGGGCCCCAAATGGGGAGTCCTCTATGGCTAATTTGACAAATCTCTAGATTGAACATATGTTGATGGGATTTAGTCGGTCGATGGGGCAGTCATCTTTGCTTGGGAAAAAATGGGTTGACCTTTTCTCCTCAAAGCTTAAATGTAAATTTATTGCATCCAAATTTGTATCCTTTGCTAACATTGATGGTGGCTTTGCCTTGTCCATTCTTGGCTCGCTTGTGGATAAAAATATAGCTAGAATGGTATTTTCTCTGGTAGGAAAGTTCCTAGGTCATAGACCTAATATTGAGGAATTTTGCACTTGGGTTCATAAGAAGTGGGCTTTGAAGGGCCATGTTGAGGTTGCAACTATGGCTAAAGGACTATTTTCCTTTTCTTTTTCCTGTGATGAAGATGTAAGAGCAGTTTTTGCAAAAGGTCTATGGTCTTTCGGGTGTCTCACCTTGGTGTTGCATCACTGGGAACCTACGATGGATCTTTCTAAGTGCCTCTTTCATTCTACCCCTGTGTGGGTGAAGTTGTCAAACCTGCCTCTAGAATATTGGGATGAAGAACTGTTTAAGGCGGTGGCTAACTCCTTTTGGTGGCTATTTTCTATTGACGAGGCCACTCTCTCTAGAAGGCACCTTGTTGCAGCAAGATTTTGTGATGCATGAATTTATCCACCTTAACTCAAAGGTGGGCTCCTAGAAGCAACATATTGTCTTTGAGAACTTTTTGTTCATGTGCTTCAAATACAAAAAAGTGAGTCATTGGGCTAAGGACTACCCAGCCAAGGTCTCTCCACCCAATGTTGCTCCTCAAACTAAGGTTTGGAAAGCAAAAGAGGCTAAGGGGACTTCATCTCCCTAGGTGTAGGATGAGTCTGTAGTTGGAAAAGTCGTGGAGGGTGAAGGTAATAATGAGGATGACTCTATCCCTCAGCCTGAGGGTGATAAGGAGATTAATATGTCTTTGGATGAGGCTATTGGCCAATCTGTGGACCAAGAACTAGATCATGTTTCTAATACTTTGTGCTCCCCTAAACATTCTCTTCTGGAGACCATTGTTGCCCCATCCTCTCCCATAGATCATGGATCTGATTTTGTGGGTGATAGGGGTTCTTTGGTGGTTGTGAACACAAGAAGTAAGGATGAAGAAGGATATATTCCAATGAGGGGCAAAAGGAATAAGTACTCTTCTTCTCCCCCCCCTCAACCACATAAACTTGTGACCACAAGAAGGAAAAAAGTTGATTGTGGGTCTGAACAGAGGGTTTAGGGAAGACCCTCTCTATAGAAAAGCAAGGAGAGGGATATTGCGGATGGGGTTCAGAAGAACCTCTTTTATTTTTTCTCTAATATCACCCCCTCCTCATGCAAATGACTATTATTTCATGGAATACTAGGGGGTTGAATAATGTGCACAAGCAAGAGCTCCTAAAGAATTTGGTTTGGGACCATAAGCCGAACATTTTGCTGATTCAAGAAATGGAGATGCAAGTTGATAAGTTGGAGGCTTTAAAGAATTTCTTCTTCAAGGATTGTGACTTTCATGGGGTTGGCTCTGAGAGAGCTTTGAGTGGCATTGCAATATTTTTGAATGCTATGTTGATTAAATTTTTCTCGATTGCAGAAGGTTTTAACCATGTGGAGATGATGTTTATCTTGATTAGGAAGTCTTATTCTTGGGTTATTTCCAATTTGTATGCTCCTAATTTGAGGAGAACTAGGAAAAAAATTTGGGATGATCTGGAATTTCTTCATTCTAATTTTATAGATAGCCCTTGATTGGGGATGGGATATTTCAACACTCCCCTTTGTGATAATGAGAAGTGGGTGGTTCGCAAGCCAATCCTGATAGCCGCCTGGATTTGAGAATGTTCATTAATGACAATGCTCTTATTGATGTGAAGATGACAAGGGCCAAGTTCACCTAGTCCAAAAGGCGTTTTGGTGTTGAAAATATTCAATTCAGACTAGATAGAGCCCTAACATCAACCTCATGGTTTGTGGGATTTTCTTGCTCCCTATCCTCAATTACAAGATGCAGTGTAGACCACTTCCCTATCTCTTTTGTGGCTAATAGGATTGGAGGTAAGAAAATATTTCCTTTTTAGTTTGAAGTTGTGTGGTTGAGAGATCCTAGGTTTATGGATTGTGTTAAGAAATGGTGGAAAGTGAATATTGATGGCAAGGCAATGTTCAGAATTTCCAAGAATTTGACTTTTGTGAAGAGAAATATTAAGAAATGGAATAAAGAGTCTTTTGGTCATATTTTTGACTCTAAGAATTCTATTATTCAAAGGCTAGATAGTGTTCAGGAAGTCATCTAGTCAAAGGGATTATCAGAGGATCTCCAATTGTAGGAGGATGGTCTTCCTACTCAACTTCATGATAAAGTTGCAAAAGAGGAATATTTGTGGATACAACATTCTCATTCCATTTGGTTAAAATCTATGGATCATAACTCTAATTTTTTTCACCTTACTTCCCTCAAGCATAAGTCTTCCAATAGGATCTCCTCGGTCATGGCTGATGGTTTGTTGTTGGATGAAGAGGTTATTAGGAGAGTGGCTACTAGGTTCTTTAAGCATCTGCTAAGGGATGACCTTGTGTGGGACCAAAATAGTGTGGAGGTTTCTTTGGAAGTTATCCCCATCTTGTTTTGGAGAACCTAAATAGGGAGCTTACTGCTATCCCCTTTGCAGTGGAAATCAAGGATGCGGACTTTTATTTTGAAGGGAATAAGGCCCTTGGGCTTGATGGCTTTCCTTTTTTGTTCTTTCAATCATGCTGGCAGATTATTTTGAAAGATGTGATTAATGCTACTAAGGAATTATTTGGTTCTAGAATATTACTCAAAGAATTGAATGTGACCTTCATTGTCATTATCCCCAAGTTTGTTGATGCTAATAGCTTTGGTGAGTACCACTTGATCAACCTCTCTAATTCAATCTATAAAAAAAATTCAAAGGTGCTCGCCACTAGACTACAAAATTTCCTCCCTTGTTTGATCTCAAATCAACAAAGTAGCTTTGTTAAGGGACATCAGATCCTGGACTTTATAATAATTGTCCATGAAATTTCTCATTCTCTTAATGCTAACAAGAGGTCGGATTTTTCCCAAAATAGATCTTCTCAAGGCTTACGATAGAGTTAACTGGAGGTTCTTGCTTGCAATGTTTGAATGCTTTGGTTTTTCTATTCTGGTGAATGGTTCTCCTTCTCATTCTTTTGGAGTTCATGTGGCTTGAGGCGGGGAGATCCTATTTCTCCACTACTTTTCATCTTGATGGTGGAGGTCACAGATAAAAATACATAGAAGGCTATGTTGACCAAGTCTTTGAAGGGTCTTTCCCCCTTTTCCAAATGTGAGCCTTCTATTCATCAACAATTTGTTGATGACATGATGTTGATGGTTGAATCATCTATTCATGAAGTCAAAATGGTGAAGGGGTTGATTGAGGGTTATGGGAAGGCTTTTGGACAATGTATAAATCTTCCTAAGAGTCAAATTTTATTTCTTAACACCCCTAAAGCTTTGCAATTAAAGCTTACCAAGACTCTATCTTGTATTAGGGGTGAGCTCGCATCTACTTACTTAGGTATCCCTTTGTGTATTTCCAAGACTCCAAAGTCTTTTTGGCTGGGTCTACTAGATAAGTTCAGTAGAAAGATGGCGGATTGGAAAGGATCACTTCTAAGTTAGGCAAGGAAGGTGAAACTCATATCCTCCACTCTTCAAAATCTACCTTTACATGCAATGATTATTTTTAGCATCCGAGTCAAATTTGAGGAGAAAATGGAATATGTCATGACAAGATTTTTATCATCAAGGGTTGAATCCAAAGCTAGAATCCCTCTTGTGGGTTGGGTTTTGGTTTGCAAGCCAAAGCATTGGGGTGGTCTTGGCATCAAGAATTTAAAATCATTCAATAAGGATTTACTGTCTAAGAATGTTTGGAAACTCCTCAATGGGAAAGATGGTTGGGCCAACCTGGCTAGAAACAAATATTTGCATGACATTGAGAGAACCTAGAATATGTTGACTTCTGATAACATCCCTTTTGGTTTTTGTTTTTGGATAAATGCCATACCTTGCAAGGACATGATTTCTAATGTTGTTAGGTGGCTATTTGGTGATGGTATAATAATTATTTTTTGGGAGGATGCTTGGTGTGATTTTAAACCATTGATAAATTTCCCCTAGGCCCCTTCCATTGTTCCTATTTGCAAACATCTCTTTGGAATATGGGTGCCTGACTATTTTCAGAATGGGGAGTGGAAGAATTTCCAGGATTGGGACCCATTGTTGAAGGTGTTAAATTATTTCTTGTGCAATGTTCATATTCCCTTGGTTCCTAGACCAAATAGGGTTATTTGGGCTCCCTGTGCTAATGGTAATTTTTTGGTGGCCTCATCCCTTGTTAATTCTTTGGAAAAGCTTGATTCTCTTCCTTGGCGAAATTATGGAACAAGATTCTAATCTCCAAGGTGAATATTTTCTTTTGGTTGCTAATGCAAGGTAAAGTGTTAACACATGACAATCTCTATAAAAGGGGATTTGTAATTCTAAATAGAATTGTTCTTTGTGAAGCTGATGTTGAGAGTGTTTTCCATATCTTCCTTAGGTGTTACTTTTCCTCTCTTCTTTGGAGTAAATTTCTTGGCCTTTGGAATTTGGATTGGGTCTTCTCGGATTCACTTGGTAAATTTGTTGACCAATGGAAGTGTCCCTCTACTTCCTCTAATCTTTGGAGGCTTTGGGATCTTATGGCCCCACATATCACATGGGGAACTTGGAAGGAACGCAACAATTAAAAAACTTATGATTCTAAACTCAAAATTAGAAGTCTCTTCATCAAAATTCATCGAGCAATCTTGGAGAATTTTTCTCTCATTGGGTTTGAGTCACCTCATTGTGCCCCTTCTGCTTATTGGGTTGGGTATGATCTTTTGGTGATTTCTATTTGGAAGATCCCCTCTGTTCCTTTTGAGATCTCTATGTCCAGCTTAAACACTAGATTGAGCACTAAGTGGAAGCCACCACCTGCAGGGTGGGTTAAAAATAATTTTGATGGGGCAGCCAAAGGTAATCATGGGCCTACAAGTTGTGGGGTGTGTTGAGGAATGAGGATGGAAGATGCTTAGGTGTGGTGGCACTCCCGTTGGGAAAGCGGACAAATCACTGTGTTGAGGTGGAGGTTGAGTTCATAGGCATTCAATATGTTGTGGACAGGGGTTAGTCTAAAATGTGGGTTGAAGGTGACTCTTTAAACATTATAAATTATCTACATGGCACCCATAAGCCTAGCTGGAATGTAGAGAAAATAATTAAGGATACTTAAATCATGTTAAGTTCTTGTGAAGAGACTTGTGTTTCTCATATTTTTTAGAAGGTAATTCCTTAGCGGATTTTCTTGCCAATGAAGCTCTCAGGCTTAATGAGTATCATGCATGGGAGGAAGGTTCTCTCCTTCCCAATAAATCTAGTTTCTTAATGAGAAATGATAGCTTTAGATGAGCTTATGCGGTGGCATCATTTAATCTTTAGTACCAAGTATCGACTCACATGCTTTGTGTGTTTTGTTTGGCTTGTTGGCTATCAGACAAACGATAATTACAAGGGTTCTATTCTTTTGGTTGTCGAGAAAATGGGAGGAAATAAGAGAAGAATTGAGCCACATTCTTGTGCGAGCCTGAGGAAAAAGAAGAAAATTTGGAAAATTCTCCAGCATGGGAATTTTACGCCATTCTTAGAAAGGTTGCATGGGCATGACATGAATGCTTTGATGGAGTTTGTTTATTGTTGGCATAACTGCAAGCTTCAGATAAAAGGCTTGGAAGTTGATATCAATGAGGAGTTGATTGCTACTATGACTAGGTTATCGATGGTTGGCCTTAAGTTTTTTAAGGACAAGAAGAGTAATGAGGAAGCCATGTCTCAATTTTTCAAAGATGGTGAATGGGAAAAAATTATCAAAATGGAAAGCTAGGGCTATGTTCGAAAATATCTCAAGAAGGTTTGGGCGAATATTACAGAGGTGACAATATGATATGTGACTTTGGAAGGCAGGTTCACTACAATCTGTGGCCATCATTTTACTCTTTTAAACCATTTTGGGCATGGGCTATTTATTTCCTTTCTTTTTTCTGCTATCATCCATGGAGGTCTCAGTTTATGCATATTTAAAGAACAGGAGGGCTTCGGTCCTCCATGAGGTTCTTATTCTTCTTATCATGGAGCATGTTAAAGCCCTTGTCCCTGCCACTACAATTAAGGGTAAGGAGAGGGTTCCTAGCATTGTTTCTAGCTCTTGTGTCTCGAATACAAGTATTTTTAAGGAAGAGGAGTGGATTGAAGAGGATGAGGATGGTTCCCTTGCCCCTGTGGCTACTTCCTCAAGAAAGAGGAAGAAGGATAGCCTTAAAAGAAAATGGGCAGCTAAGCACCTTATTTTGAACGAGCCAGATTCTGATAGTGAGGATATGGAGGTGGTCTCTGGTGATTCTTCACTTAGGAACAATGATTTGGATTTTTTCTAGGGTGACATGGAGATTGGTGATAAATATGAGGGGTTGCAAGAGAATTTCCTGACTACAAAGGCTAAGGATAAGCTAAGAAGGGCTTCCAAATGCATTGCCCAGTTAAAGAACCAGTCCTCGAAAGAGATGGCTAAGGGAACCATGGTGCTTGGTGAGGGAAGGATTCTGAAGAGAAGGTAGTGGAAATTGATGACTCCCCAGTTCATAGCTCTCTAAATGTGCACCTAGAAGGGAAGAATAAGGAGGATGTTGAGTAGAAGCATGCAAAGTTAGAGCCTCTAAAGGTAAATCCCATTTTTGAGTACTTTTCCTATCTCAATGATGATTCCACCTATATGTTTGGGCTTCTTGATATGGCAAGGGTAGGGGCCAATGGCAGTTTTAAATTAGCAAAATGGACCCTTCAAGAGTTCAATAAGGTGAACATTAAAATAAGGGGTTTGAAGGAGAATTTGATGAATGTTCGGAAAGTCTTGACTTTGGATATTTTGATTGACAAAATTGTGGATCTTGGGATTCATACCATGATTTTAAATTCTTGTGTGAAGAGAGGTTGGTGGATTTAGAAGCCAAGATATTGGACACCAATGTGGATATTAAGAAGCTTCTCCATGCTTTCCACATGTTAGTAAAGAATAGTGCGGACTCTTTAGAAGTCTTATTCTGAAAAATTAGTGAGCTCAAGGAGGAGCAACTGTATTTTTTTGAGTTAATGGAGAAGGAACACTCTACCAAAGGTAAAGAGAAAAAAAATCATGAAAGATGATGGTAAAGGCCTTGTTGTTAGAGGTTCTACTGACTGGAAAAAGTCCTTTGAAATTGAGAAAAAAGAGTTGTTGGACATGATTGAAGTGCATAGAAGCCAGGAGCTTGAGGTGGCCAACACCTTAAGCAATTTGAAATAGTGTCATGTTTTTTTTGTTGTCTATTTGTTGTGTTTTTCTATTGTTGGCTCCTAGTTTCATTCCTATTGTCTTGTTGTTTTGTTGTTGTTGGGTGTTGCTAATAGTTTACCATTTTATCTTTCGAGCAACATTTTGATGTTTTGGGTTTTTATTTTTTGAGGATGTTTGTAAAATGGGAAATTAATGCATAACTAGGTCCAAGAACATAACGGAATCGCTAAACCTAAAGTGAAATTGTCAAGGGTGACAATTTTTGATGCTACATTTATCCCCCACTTTAGGGAGAGTTTGAACTTACACTCAGACTCACACTAAAGTAAGAATATTTCAAGAGGGTTCAATTATCCAAATATTGAAAAGATAGGATAACATTTAATCTAGGGGTGTGCTAGCCCCCAGAATTCAATATTGTATGATAAGACAATATGAGGACAAAGGAACACACATGTGAAGTGAAATACAAAATGACAAACATGAAGCATACATGACGAATAAACCACATATAACATAACATATTACAAATAAAAAACAAAACATATTGCAAACATAACGTAAAAACATGCAAAGGGGTATGATAATCACAAACTAGTAAGCTCTATAAAAATCTTACTAGGATCCTGTAACATCAAAAATTGTCACCATTAATAACTTCACATTAAGTTTAGCTCCTATATGCTTGGACCTAATTATGCATTAATTACCAATTTTATAAATATTCTTGAAAAATGAAACATGAGAAATCAAATTATGCATTTAATATTTTTCCCCAACACTTTTGATTTCAAAAATGTAGAAATCTAGTCTAGGGTGCATGGCAGCATAGACCAATTTTTTTGGCTCCAAATTTGAATATGTCAGTTTCATAATTTATTATTTCAATTGTCAGTTGTTGGAATTTGATTTTTAGGAAATTACAAGAATTGCATATAAATACACGGTATTTTCACCATTTTAATCATAATAAAATCTAAGCACTTCAATTGAGAAAATTGAGTATCCTAAAAGTAGTCAAGAGCATAATTATCAAGATTATTGCAACATTTAATCATTCAAGTATCATGTCATATGTTATTTGAGTATGTGTTCATTTTTACATGTATTTTGTTTATGTGTACTAACCCTTGTAGGTAATCAAATTAATTCAAGTCAAACAACAATTGATCCTTGAAGGTGATGAGTGTGACTTTAGTCCATCAAGGAGATCAGATCTAAGTGGTGAGTTGTAGAAAGTTTATCAATTCATTACTTATTTATCAATTAGCCTCTATCCAACTAAGGATGTTCTCTCTTTCATCATAATTTTCCATTGTGGAGGTAGAAATACCAACATAGGGTTTGACTTAGGAAAGCCCCTATATGACACAACCCTTCCTCTCCTCTTATGTGTGCAAAGTTATGGATCTAAAGTGAGTTGGATGAAGATTAAAGGATTCTTATCCATTAATGCATAAAAACCATACAAGTTTATAAGTCACTAAATTTAAATTTTCTCATTAACAGACAAAGTTTCGACAACAGCCGGAGGATAGAAGCTACAAATTGGTGTCCTAAGGCATGCATTTTTAGATCTGAAAAGGGAGGATAGTCCAGGATGCAAGCCACCCTAGACCAACAAGATCATGCTCAAATTTACATCTCAAGTGCATTTTTTCTACCCTTTTCATTTTTGGAACTTAATTTTTTCTATCTACATCTAATTTCTCAAAATTCATAACAAATCATTGCATTTTCATAGTCAACATAGTTCATTTGTATTATTCAAAATTAGGAATTTAGAAATAATAAATTAATCATCACAACCACACACACCCACACACAAGGATTATAATGTTGATCCACCTATTTGACTCTTCCTATCAAGATTTTTAGTCAAGTGGATTTGAAATAATTTCTAGTCTTTCCTCAAAATTTGGGAAAGGTGTGATTTTGGACCTAGATCCCTTTTCCCAACCGAACATTTTTGGTGAACCTAATTGTATCAAATGCTAAATATATTCTAAAATATGAATTATACTTTAGATTGTTTTTATTCATCATTAGTGCATACATAATTAATATAAAAGTTGAAAAGGTAAAAAATTGCAATGTATTTTACATTCAAAAGACACCTAAGGTTAGTTTTAGTCATTACAAAAGTAGATCTAGTTCAAATTTTTTAATGATAAATCTGTATTAGGTCATTTAACATCTGAACTCAAATATGAAAGTGTGTAAAGCATTCATTTTGGCATTGGAATGTAGTGGAAGAGAGTAAAAAGCACATTGTGTTGCATAATATTTAAAAGCTTTCAATTTTTTTAGATTTGTCAAGACAAGATTATTGAATTTTTGTGATGTACAGTCTGAAAGTTATATTTCCAAGTGCATTAATAGATTGAAGTTTGTGAAAATTTCTTGCATTGTATTTTATATTTCAAAATCATAAATCTACTAAAATTTGGAAATATATTTACTGTCAGGCCTACACAATCACAAAGTAGGGTGCTTAAACATTTTAGAACACGTCTAAATTTTTAATTTTGAAAAATAACCTTGCCATTATAGGGTGCATGAAACCCTATACTAGTCAAACTTTACTAAAATTTAGATCATAGAATACCATTGTCTCTTTTGTGTGCTTCTAATCTCTAATTTTACATTTGGATTTATTTTTTGTCACTATCCTATACTTTCTCTTCACATTAGGCTTTCCTAAGTGTTTTAAAACTCATATGAGCTTCACAACCCGGTGCCCTAATGTTAATACCCCTATCAAAAGTAGTTTCAGACTTATGGCATCTCACACTATAACCACCTCCAATATGGATTTTGAGTCTCATAAATCTTTCACATAAGGTATTAACTCTATCCAATCCATTTTAGATTTCATACCTCACCCCACATTATATATGACTTCCTCACAACCCAACATTTATGTGGACTTAGAGACCACTATTTCCCATGTTCCTAAAGGCAAACTAAAACAATTAGACAAGGATTTAGAAGGTCTCAAATATTTCTTAAGTATTAAATCTTTAGTGAGAGAGGCGGTACCTATTGTCGATAGCCTTAAGAAGTTGATAAATGATTCTCAAGGAATAGAAGTGTTGCATAGTTTAGCTCACATAATCAATGCTAACATCCTTACAAAAATAATTATGCTCAAGCATTTACAAACTCTCAAAACCAATGAGGAAAAAAATTTCCTTCTACCACTACTATACCTTCTATTCTCACATTCACACCTCCAACCATACCATCAACCATACAATACACAAATGTTCTAAATCCAAGATTAGGGTTTCCTAGTGTGAATAATTGTAGTTTTTTCACTTCACTAGTAACACCTCCATAATAATAACCTCTCATAAACATATAACATACTAATCCATTGGTCACTCACTCTAGTTCACCATATTCAACAAACTCTCAAAACATGTAACCTAATGATCAAGTCAATAACCAACTTTTACAAAACGTGACATCACTTTAACAACAAATCTCAACTTTAAACCAAAATCAAAATGGTAAACCTCCACAATACCTCACACAAAATCCTTTATTGTTAGCCATTCTTAAAACACTGATACCACAAATCATTGAGATACCCCGATTTGAGAAATATAATGGTAAGGGGGATCCTAACAACCATGTGTCCGCTTTTACAGATTTATGTAGTGATTTCATTTTTGAAGATGTGATTTTGGAAAAAAATTCCTAGATCATTGAAATATATGGCCTTGGAATGGTTTTTCTCATGTTTCCAAATAACTCAACCACTTTATTCACATAACTTGTTAGTGCATTTCTTCAAAATCTTCAAGCAAACATCGATCCTCAAGTAACATTGAATAACTTAGTTCATTTTAAACTAGGACTTAAGGAAAAGATGATAGACTTCATAAGATGATACCAATCACTCTACTCACAAATCTCATATAGTCTTCTTGACACTAACATTCAAAGAGTGTTTATAGGAAACTTGCAACCTAATATTCAAGCAAGATTGTGTTGATGAAGTACCCATCCTTTACACACTTGTGTATGGCCCTTCATGGTTATTAGATTTAATTTATCAATATGAAGAAACACCTTCGTTGACTCCTTGTGATCAATTTGAATCCATACTTCAAAATAGTTTCTCATCATTCAAAAAAAAAAAAACCTTCAATAAGATAAACAATCCCCAAAATGCTAATAACATTGAAACACATGTTGTTGTTGGAGGTAACACTCCTTATCAATTTTGACCAATGGTAGAAAATTCAAACAATCTCCCCATTCTCTTCACGTGATAATGTTCTAATTATTAAGTAAGAACTCTATTCAACTCCCTATGATTAGGCTTGTTGACACAAATAATCCTTTACCACCAAAATTTAATGCAAAAACATTTTTTCAATATCATCATACGCCTAGACAAGATATGGAATGATGTAAGTGTCTTAAGCACCAAGTGTAAGACCTCATTGATTCTAATAAAATTCTATTGGCCAATGTTAATAGAAAAGGAAATAAATCAGTTCCACCGCCTAACCAAAATTGATAAATATTCACCAACCCATTACCAAGTCATTCATCCAACTTTGTGCAATGTAGTGGCAATGATGGGGACGATGATGATATGTATGACATGATGAGAACAATATAATTTCAGTCTCATAAGGGGAAAATCACTTTGTTTCCTAGATATTACTTTTACACAAATTGATATATCCATGCATAAATGTGATGGTCCTCTTTCTATCACTGGTTGTATTAATGACAAACCCACAATGATAATGCTTAATGATCCCCTATGTTTGGATAATGTGATCATGGAAGAATTTTATTTTTCCATGAACTTTACAAAGATAATTATGAACAATCAAAGGCATGGATAATAATTAATGATGGGCTTACTCACCCTTTGATAGGTTCAATAACTCTACCACTTAAATTTGGACCAAAATAATTGGATGTTTCATTCACAATCATTCTAATGTTAGACCAATTTAATTTGAAGCTAAGTTATCCATGGCTATGCTCAATGAATTTCATCCCATCAATTATTAACAAGTGCATAAATTTCCCCTTTGAAAATGAAATGCATATATTTTATCATAGTGGTTTTAAACCTTTAGCTTCTTGATGAAACTTTTCATTGGATTATTTTTGGCCTACACCTGTTGAACCTATAAAACCTCGTGAATACCACTTTTCCATATCATATCAAAAGTTTAAATAAAAATGCATATAATAATTATCTCTTAAAAATATCCCACCTGAGGTTCCTCAACCCATTATGACTTTCATGGATATTTCTCCTACCTAAGAGATAGTGGAGGAACCTAAGTCCAAAATAAGTACCCTCCAAGATCATCTGACACGTATTATATGGTTACACCCTCATCGTCCTATAAGAGA
Source organism: Sequoiadendron giganteum (assembly GCA_007115665.2). NCBI lineage: Eukaryota > Viridiplantae > Streptophyta > Pinopsida > Cupressales > Cupressaceae > Sequoiadendron > Sequoiadendron giganteum. The sequence continues at coordinate 590,687,446 of CM021108.1, forward strand.
ACTAGGGATAATCATATAATCAACCTTTTTCTATCAAAAGAAAAACAAATATATGTGCCTAAAACATCCCAACCCATGGTGGTCCCTTCAATTCATCCTCTAAAAGGAATAAAAGAGACCCATGTTGGGAAATACATTATTTAATCCATCACAAGCTAAAACTTGTGCAAGAATAAATGGAAGTGCAAAAGAGCGTAAGTGTAGATGTCATGCCTTGGCTTGCCAACTTGCTAAAAAGAACCAAACTTTACCTAATGACCAACCAGCCACTGAAGCCAACTTTTATGAATTACCTCTTGTCCACCCATCCTCATCATCACTTTAATCCACTCTATCACCCTCACCAAAACATGAACTTGAACCATACCTATCTCAACCTAAGAAGAGAATGAAGAATGAACATATGGATGATATTATGTGTAGGTCACCTACTGTGATAAATTTTTATAATGAAAAAGAAGAAGCTAAGATAGAAGAGCAAGTGCATAATGAATTATATTTATTGTTCTCCATATATATGGATTTGAATGGGGGGAATTGTGATAATCCTCTTAATGAGAGTGATAAACTGTTTGTTGAACCTAGTGCTACTCCTTGTATAAAACTTGTTATATGTTGGCAGAATGAAGAAGATTATATCCCTTGATACAGTTTTGTTGTCATTGATGTCATAATATCATATGTGTTAAAAAATGCATCCAATATTCTAAACCGATAATATGGAATAATCCTCTAGTATTTTGATTTGAATTTCCTCTCTAGTAATTGTTGTTATCTCAGTTTTTGGGCAATGGTCTGTGATTGGTAAAATCATGCATGGATGGGCTTTCTCACGTATAGATGCTTGTGGTCACCTCCAATATCACATTTTTTATTATAATATTTTCATTAGGTCTATTATTGGCTGACCTAATGAGCAAGAGAAAAAGAAATAGATTAAATTATGTTTGTGTAATCCATGTTGACATATTGATGCATGCCACATGATTGAAGATGTTTTTGTGTTCTTGGAGCCGACCTGATTGATTAAATTATTGTCAATCGGATATATATATGAGATGTTTTGAAGATATGAAAACATGATTGTGCAAGGATATGAGAGTGAAGAATGTGAAGTGTGATCTATTGGCATGCGAATTTATTGTGCTACAAAGGAACTGAATTTGCACTAGTGGTGTACTCTTATTAGTTCATCTTTGGCGGTTAGCCACTCTGTTACTTCATTTTATGTAGGTAGTGAGCCTCTATTTTGGACAGTGAGTCTTGGCAGTCAGCCACCCCTTTTGTAATATCTTATAATCAGTTATACTATATTGTGAGTTAATCCTCACTATGGTTTTTCCCCTTCTGTTCTTTCCACGTAAAAATATTGGTGTCTCTTATGTTATGTGCTTAATGTTTAGTTAATGTTTCTGATTATTCTACTTATCATATGCATTGGAGCAATTGGATGATATTTGTTCAATAATTTTAAGTATATAATGATTCACCCTCTCTCAATATATTGGATATTTAACATTATAGTCCCTTCAGATTATTGCATTTATTCCATTTATGATGAGAAACATTGGGATAAAAATAATTTTCTTTAGATTAGGTTGCATATGTTGTACCATTTTGTGTGCTTTATATGTATATTTTCATGTTCATGATGTGACCTCACATGTGGTTCTTGTGTTTATTGGTTTCCCTTGTTGTTCCTATTGGCATAGGGATATAAAGGAAATGAATATGTTGTAACATCCATCTATTTGTATCTCTATTCTTCTATGTGTCATAAACATTTTTTGTTGTCTTGTGTTTTCCTTTTGGGGATGATACAAGGCATTGAGGCATTTAGGTCTCTTCCATGTTGACCCAAAAGATTTTTTTGTCATCTCTATGTGTATTTATTCTATTTTGTTCATAGTTCCATGAGTATATAGGGGAATGATGTCAATTCTAAGCATAATCATGTTATATATTATCAAAGGTCTATACTGGCCCTAGATTTGTGGATCCCTTATGTGATATCTTTTATCTTGTTATGTGGCTTTGTCTTGGGGGAAACCCCTGGTTTTGAGTCAGATTTATTGGGAACATATCATTGGCATGGGTTTTTCCAATAGGCTCTCATGGCCTTATCATATTATATTTATCATTTTACTTTTTCCTTAAATCAATTGCTTATATTTGGGGTTTATCAATTACTTTAAGGTGGGGGCATGTATTCCTTTATGTGTTTCACTTCATTCACATGTGCTAGACTTAGTGATGTGTTGACTTGGAATTTTTATCATTTGTTGTAGTTCCTTATTATATTTATTGGGACTATAACTCTTGGTTTGATTTATATGATATCACACCTAGTGAAAATCGGTCCCACTAGCCCTTTTGTCTTTCTCATTTTCTACCTTTTAGAAAGCTCACCTATTTAATATTAGACTTCACTAGCTTGTGATGCTTTGGTTTGTGGTTAACATAAAAAATGTCACACTTTGTTATCCCATGAGTCATAAACATCTAATGTATGGATCCTAGTAAGAATTTTGTGAAGCTTAGTAGTCTATGATATTCATACCCCCATTTCTGTGTATTTTTACATTATGTTTGTATTATGTTTTGTGTTTTGTGTTGCATTGTTTGTTGCATTGTGTTATGTTATGTGTGGTGTCTTCATCATGCATGCTTTGTTTTTTCATGTTGTATTTCACTTCACATGTGTGTTCCTTTTTCCTTATGCTGTCTTGCCATAATATCTTGAATCCTAGGGGCTAATGCATCCCCTACATTCAATGTCATCCTATCTCTTCAATATTTATATGTTTGAACCAATCTTTACATATTTTTACTTAAGTGTGAGTTTGAGCATAAGTTTATACTCTCACTAAAGTGGGGACTAAATGTAGCATTAAAATTTGTCACCCTTGACAATTTCACATTAGGTATAGCTCCCCCCTATGTGGTTGGACCTAATTATGCATAAATTACCAATTTTATAAATATTCTTCAAAAATCAAGAATGGGAAATCAAATTATGTATTTAATATTTTCCCCGACACTTTTGATTCCAAAAAGTGGGAATCTAGTCTAGGGCAAATGGCACCCTAAACATTTTTGGCTCCAAATTTGAATATGTCGTTCTCAATAATTTATATTTAAATTTCCAATTTTAATTGTTGGCTATTAGAATTTGATTTTCAGGAAATTAGAAGAGATGTATATAAATAAAAAGTATTCTCACCATTTTAATCCTAAGAAAATCTAAGCACTTCAATTGAGAAAATTGAGCATCCTAAAAGCAATCAAGAGAAATCAAGAGAAGAATTATCAAGATTATTATAGTGTTTCATCATTCAAGAATCATGGCATATGTTAAATGTTAGTTTATGTTCATATTTACATGCATTTTTTTATGTGTACTAACCCTTGTACATAATCAAATCATTCAAGAAAAAATTGATCCTTGAAAGTGACAAGTGTGACTTCAATCCATCAAGGAGATCAAATCAGAGTGGTGAGTTGTAGCAAGGTTTTACTTATTTATCAATTATCCTCTATCCAACCAAGGATATGCTCTCTTTCATAATAATTTTCAATTGTGGAGGTTGAAATACCATCATGGGATTTGACTTAGGCAAGACCCTATATGGCATAACCCTTCCTCTCCTCTTATGTGTGCAAGTTGTAGATCTAAAGTGAGTTGGATGAATATTCAAGGCTACTTATTTATTCATGCATCAAAACCCTAAAATTTGACAAGTAACGAAATCTGCATTTTCTCATTAATAGACAATTTTCTAATAACATCACTCAAAGGATAGAAGCTACAAACTAGTGTCTTGAGTCTTGCATTTTTAGATCTGAAAAAGGAGGAAAATATAGGGTGTAAGGAACCATAGAATAGAAATATCAAGCTTAAATTTACATACTAGGTGTATCTATTTTTCCATTTTCATTTATGAAACTCAATTACTTTTATCTGCATTTGTTTCTCAAAAATCATAACAAATCACTATATTTTCATAGTCAACATAGTTATTTCATTTGTATAATTCAAAATTCGTTATTTAGAAATTATAAATCAATCATCACAACCACACACACTCACACACAAGAATTAGAACCCTGGTCCACCATTCTGACTCTTCCTATTAGGATTCATTGTCAAGTGGATTTGATATCGTTTCTAATCATTCCTCAAAAATTAGGAAATATGTGATCCCTTTTCCCAACCAAATATATCCCTACCCAATATGTTCATGATTCACAAGCTAACAAAGTCTGATATTTTCAAGTTAAACCATAAACCAAATCATCATAGACTAGTGAAGTTTGATATTCACTAGGTGAGCATTCTAAAAGTAGCTAATGAGAAACACACAAGGGTTAGTGAGGACCAGATTTTACTAGGTGTGATCTCATGTCAACCAAACCAGGAGTTATAGTCCCAATAATTTTGATAAGGCACTACACAAAATAATCAAATACCAATCCAACACATAACTAAGTCCACAGCGTGTGAACAAAGTGAAGCACATAATGGAATACATGCCCCCACCTTAAAGTAATTGCTAAACCCCAACTATGAGAAATTTCTTTAAGGTAGCAGTAATTTATGATAAATGCAAGATGATAAGGTCATAAGAGCTTATTATAAAACCCTATACAAATGATATATTCCCAATAAGATTAACTCATGAAAATGGGTTTCCCCCAAGACAAAAGATATTGTAAGGGATCCATGAATCTGGGGTTAGTGTAGACCTTTGATAATGCATAATATGATTAATGCGCATAATTGATATCATTCCCCTGAATACTCATGGAACTACAAACACGATGGAAGAAAGACATGTAGTTATTATAGAAAAACCTTTTGGGCCAACATGAAAGAGACCTAAATTCCTCAATGCCTTGCATCATCCCCAAAAGAAAGACACAAGACAACAAAAAATGTTTACGACATAAAGAAGAATAGAGATACAAATATATGGATGTTACAATAGATTAATTTCCTTTATATCCTTGTGCCAACAAGAACAAAAAGGGTCATCCAAAAAGAACTAACAAACATAAAGACACACCAAGTAGTACAACATAGGATATCACATCATGTACAAGAAAACACATAAAATAAATTCACAAAGGGTACAATGTATGGGAGCTAATCTAAATAAAATCATCTATATCCCAATCCTACTAATCATAAATGGAAGATAGAAAATACGCTAAAGGGACTATAGAAAGTTTCATACAAAGAGTATCACTGGGTTCAACAAATGGTGAATCACTCTCACCAGGAGGAACATCATGGTTTCCCCCATTTAAATCCATAGGTGTGGATAATAATAAAGATAACTCATTATGCACATGTTCTTCTATATTAGCTTCTTCATATTCACTATCCAAGTCTATCACAATAGGTTTCCTACATATACTATCATCCACATGCTCATTCTTCATTCTTTACTTAGGTTGGGATAAATACATATGGCTCAAATTCTTGTTTTGACAAGGGTGGTTGAGTGGATTCAAGTGATGATGATGATGAGTGGATGGGAGGTACTTCATTAGAGTTAGTTTGGATGGTCTCTTGGCCATTAGGTAAATATTTGGTTATTTCCAACAAGTTGGTGAGCTAAGGCATGATATATATTCTTACGATCTTTTTCACTTCTATTTCTTCTTGCATGAGTTTTAACCTATGAAGTGTTAACCAATACATTTCTCAACATAGGTCTCTTTTCTTCCTTTGGAGGAGGAACTGAAGGGACCATTGCAGGTTGGGAGATCATTGCATCTTTAGGTATATTTTTTTTCTCTTTGGAGGCACAAAATAGATTATATGATTATCCCTAGGTCTCCTGTAATACATGGGTGGAACCATGGCATACATGCTAGGTGATTGAGGGAGGATACTTAGCTCGAACTTAGGTTCCTCCACTACCTTTGGGGTAGGAGGAATATCCATTCAAGTCATAGTGGGCCAATGCACCTCATGTGGGATATTACTAATGAATAAATCTTCTATACATTTGGATTTAAAAAAATTGTATGATATGAAAAAGTGATCACAAGGTTTTATAGGTTCAATGGGTGTGGGCCAAAAACAATCTAATGAAAATTTTCCATGGGAAGCCAAAGGTTTAAATCTTCTATGATAAATTATATATTTAATTTTCAAAGGGTAAATTTATGCACTTGTGGATAACCGATGGGACAAAATTCATTGAGCATAGCCATGGATAGCCTAGATTCAACTGAAATTGGTTCAACATTGGCATGATGGTGAATGAAATGTCCAATTGTTTTGGTCCAAATTTGAGTGAGAGAGTTAACGAACCTATTGTAGGGTGAACAAAACCATTGTAATTTTTTAGCCATGCTTTTAATTGTTCATAATTATCTTTGTGAAGTTAATGCACAAATATAAATTCTTTTGTGATCATGTTCTCTAAACATGTAGGATCAATGAGTATTTCTCTTGTGGGTTTGTCATTAATACGATCGTTGATATAGAGAGGACTATTGTATGTATATATGGATGCATCAATATGTTTAAACTTAATATCATGCAACAAAGTGGTTTGGCCTTTATGAGGAACTTAAATTCTGTTATTTTTATCATGCCAGGCATATCATCATCTTACCCATCATTATCACTACTTTGCACAAAGTTGGATGAATGACTTGGTAATGGGTTGTTGTTACGCAGCGAGACTGATTTATTTTCTTTGTCATTAATTTCAACCAATTGGATTTTATTAGAATAAATGAGGTCTTGCACTTGGTGCTTAAGACACATACATCATTTCATATCATTTCTAGGTGTAGAATGATATTGATAGAATGCTTATGGAATAAAGTTTGGCGATAAAGGTTTGATTGTGTCAACAAGCCTAATTGCATGGAATTGAATTAGGTTGATTTTTTAATAATTACAACATTATTGCATGAATAAAATTAATAAATTATCTTAATTGTCTATCTATTGGCTGAAATCGATGAGTGGTACTTGGAGCGACAACATATGTTTCAATATTATTGGCAGGTTGGGGAGTGTTTATCTTAATGAAGTTTTTGTGTTTCTTTTTAAATGATGTGAAATTATTGAGGTACAGATTTAGATTGACTATTAGGAGTTGATGAAGGTGTTCTTTCATACTAACTAACCAAAATATAATAATCACAAAGGGTTTTACACAAGTGTGTAAAGGATGGGTACTTCATCAATAAAATATTGTCTTGAATATTAGGTTGCAAGTTTCCTATAAACACTCTTTGGATGTCAACATCATGAAGATTATAGGATATTTTACATGAGTAAAGTGATTGGTATCACCTTATAAATTATGTTATCTTTTGTATAGGTCCTTTTTTTTAATGAACTAAGTCTATTAACGTTATTTGAGGACCTATTTTTTCTTGAATTGTTTTTATAAATGCATTAACAAGTTATGTGAATGATGTGATTGAATTGTTTGGAAATGAGCAAAACCATTCCAAGGTGATGTCTATCAATGTTATAGAATTTTTTTTGTCAAGATCACATCTTCAAAAATGAAATCACTACATAACGTTGTAAGAGATGAAACACAATTCTTAGCATCTCCCTTATCATTATATTTCTCAAATCAAGGTACCTCAATTTTTTTGGTGGTATGGGTGTTTTGAGAATGGAAAATGACAAAAGATTTCATGTGAGGTATTGTGGAGGCTTACCATTTTGAATTTGGTTTAAGATTGAGGCTTTTTGTTGAATTGATGTCATGTTTTGCAAAATTTGGTTTATGAATAGATCATTGGGTGACATGTTTTGAGAGTTTTTTGAATATGGTGAGCTAGAGTGAGTGACCAATGGGTTAGTATGTTGTGTTTTTATGAGAGTTGATGAACATGGAGGTGTTATGGGTGAACTGATAAAACTATAAGGATGAATGTACACTAGGAAACCCTAAGCTTCAATTTAGGCCATTGGTATATTATATGGTTGATGTTATGGTTGGATGTGTGAATATGCGAATATAAGGTATGGTTGTGGTAGAGGAAACTTGTTTTCCTCCTTAGCTTTGAACATTTAAATTTTTTTAGTGCAACTAGAGGTTGCAGGGATGTTAGCATCTACTATGTGAGCTAGACTATGCAACACTTCTATTCCTTTAGAATCATTTATCAACTTCCTAAGGTTATCCATAATAGGAACCATCTCTCTAGCTAAAAGTTTAGTACTTAGAAAGTATTGAAGACCTTCTAATCCTTATCTAATTGTTTCAATTTGTCTTCAAGAACATGTGCAATAGCGATCTCTAAGTCCACATAAATATTAGGTTGTAATGGATTCCTAGGTAATGTAGGATGAGGAATGGAATCCAAAATTGATTAGGTAGAGATAATACCTTCTGTGAAAGAGTTATGGGACTTAGGCTCCACAATAGATGTGGTTACAACATAGGATTCCATAAGTCTAAAACTATGTCTCATAGGGGTATTAGTAGTAGGACACAAGATCATGAAGCTCATATGAGTTTCAAAACACTTAGATAAACCTACTATGAAGGAAAATTAGAGGAAAATGACATCAAACCAAGCCAGGTGCAGGTGATGGCACACAAGGTAAATTTTGGGCTCAACACCCCGACGATACACTAAATGGTGCATTTTTGTTCAATGGTGTCATTAATGGGTATCTCCTCCCAACTAGTCGGCATAATTTTTAGGGTTTGAGGATGACTTTAATGCATTTCCATGACTTCTCCTAGCGGATTTGTGGGCACCATGCCCATTCATTTTTGTTGCTCATCCTCTTTGACCATTCCCATACCTATTTCACAGATTTCATGGAGGAGCTTCACATCCTTTTCTGCAAATCTCCACAACAAGGTGAGAGCGTGCTATCTATGTCTTCTCCAGGTCCTTGGCGCAATTTTCACAGCAAGTATAGCATCCATGGCTATTCTTGGCACAAATTTCTTGAATAGATCTTAGGGTTTCTTGATTAGATCTCTTTGATTTGTAACCCTAGCTGGGTGAGGGTTAGTTATTGTTCATCTCAGTTATGCCTGAACTATAAAGGCAATATTTGTACGTTTTTTGGGGGGTTCTTCTTTTGGGTTCCTCTCACAGTTTTCTCTTGCAGACATTACATCTTGCATTCTGCCATTGTAAATTCTGGCTTTTATGCCTATTATCAATAAAATCTTACTTTTATCATAGGTATTTCTTGCATGTTTGAGTAAAATCTCTTACTTCATGTCTAAATGCTTGTTTTAGCTAATTTTTTGATATTTTTGTGCAATCTGAAGCAAATAAGAAACACATTTCTACTTGGTGCATCACCTCATTTTCATTTTCATGTTCTCCTTCTATCCCTTTTCCTTAGTGATTTGTTAGATTGGAGTAGTGATAGAGTTTTCATTGTGTTGGGTTAGAATTGCACTTATTTTAGAAGAGGAAATTGACCTTCTTCGAAGACTCAACCTCACTCGCGCAAGGCCCCACAACCTCGAGGTTGCTTCCATTGTATCATTAGAACACTGAACTCTTGTTCGGTAGGGTGCAATTTTATGTGACAACATAGACCATTCATGATCATGAGAGATGGGTTCTTGTGAACCACTACTCATGAAACACGGGTCAATGAGTTTGACTAAAAAAACTACACAGTTGAATCCTGATAGCAATATCATACAAAGGTAAGTTTTCAAACTCTCACATATAGGATCCTTTTCAAAAGAATATTTCGTCTAGGAGCCTTGAGAGAATACAATATTTTGGAAAATGATAGATTTCAATAAGGGATTCTTTTGTCAAGGAATTCATTTTAAAATTTTACACCAAGGAATCTTTTTTTAAATAATTTGCCTTATTGAAAATTAGAACATGGTAGCCCCTCCTTATGATGGTGTGTGCTACGTTGAGGAGTATGTGACATCCTAAGGAGAGAGAAAGGAAGGGAAGAGATGTTGTGGCATGAGATACATGGTGAGATATATATGTGGTATGTTGTCACACACATGAGGGACAACACATAAGAACCACAACATCAAGAAGCAAGTATAGACAAAGAAATCAAGAGAGATAGATGGATCTGAGAATTCGGGGTCAGATTTGTTTATAGATACAAATGGATATAATATAGTGTATGAATGAATGGTCATCAATCCCTAAAGTTCTCAAAATATAAAGAAGAGAACATGAAGACAAAGTGAAAAAAAAAATTGGGTCAACATGGAAGGAGGCCTAAATGCCCACAATCCTTTGTGTTGTCCCCACTATCGAAAAGAAATTTCACGACACAAAAGAATGATGATACACAAAAGAAGTGGATGACGAATTTTCCGTGCCTATATCAAAGCACCTACAAGGGTAGCAAGGGCCTTCTAAGAAGGATCACAAACACAAAAGGACAAGCATGGGGGCACACAACACACAAACAAATCTACGCTACAGATAAAGAAGAGGTACCACCCTAGTCCTCATCGATCAGCGGGTCATCCTACTCCCAATCTAGATCATTGTAGGGGGAAGGGGGACGTGCCTACAAGGGTAGGATAGTGAGGATCGTATCCTCTGACTCACATGCAACAAGGACCAAGGAAGAAGGCCCCTCAAGGTTTTGTTCACTAAGTTCTTGTGAAGCAAAATTCATCAATCTTGCAAAGATCAAAGACAGAGATGAGATATCATCCATCAAATTGAACATGCACTTTACAGGAGTGTCATGTGTCAATCGGGTGGGAGAAGAACAAGAGACCTGAGAGTCATTGCTGACCTCATCCAGAGGGGCAGTGACAAACTCTAAGGATGCAAGGGCCACCTTCGTCACAAGGACAATGTAAGCCAAGATAGAACCAGCTTCTGAAGAAGGCGAACCCTTCTTTCGACCACCACTTGTGGTGGGTTCATCCTCTAACTTGCGCTTTAATGAAGGATGTGAAATCCCCACAAAAGAAGCAAAATTGGAGGAGGAAGAAGAGAAAGTCTTAACAAACACCATCATTGTATTTGGCATGTCTATGGACTGAGAGAAAGGAGGGATGTCTGGGAAGGACATCAAGAGAGGGGGCTCCATGGAGGGAGCGATGAAAACTTGCACCCTTTTGGGGTGAGCATCATCAGGACCCACCGAAGGATCCAAAATAAAAATAGAGGCAATGGGAATCGAGATAGGCATAGCAAGAGAAAGTGGAACAACATAAGAGGATGTAGAGACAAACGCCATTGGATCGCCCTATATCTTTTGCAAGGCAACGTGTTTCATGGCTAGAGCCTTTCGCCTACGCTTGTGTGTGATGTCAGTTGCGGGCACTCGAAGACATGACTTGAGAAGAGGCGGGAGGTTGTTGCTCAGCCACAAGAGTATCCTTCACAATTGTTTATGATGGAAGGATGGTCTCTTAGGCAGGAGCAGGAGGAGGAAGAACAGGAGCGGAAACAACCACAAGAGGAGAAACCACAACATGAACCTCAGTGGCAAACCTCTTCCCATTCTCTGCCTTAGGGGTAGGTAGAGGAACAGTAGGAGGTTGTAGAGTTCTATAAGATAGAACAACCCCATGGGAAGACTTCCCCTAACCATAGACATCGGGTTGTGGTATTGTGGGTAGCATAAGAAGTTCAAAAACTTGATGCTTCACTTTTCACCACGCGGGCACCATCGCACTTCCCATGCAAGGCACAAGAGCAGTAGTCGAAGATGCTGCAACAAGACGAGAAGCGGAAGCAAATAAAACTATAGACATAGAAGGAGAAGGCTCTAGAACGCAAGCAAGCTTCCCCTTTCCCTTGGATGGGGCAGAAGAGGTAGCTTGTTGTTGCACTATCATAGAGGCTTTTATTAAGATAGCATGAGGAGACATCGAATAACTAATCTTCGACACTGAGCCCCCAGTCTTAGATTAAATATAAGCTTTATATAAGAAATCTCCCCTAGGAGGGAGAGGTCTGACCGAGGCAGGCCAAAAGTGATCCAGTGAGAAGCCCCCATGCAACACCAGTGGTTTATAGCTAGTGTCATGCACCACATGCACAGTGCCTTCATGGGGGAATTTTAAACATTTGTGGACAAAGAAAGAAACACTATTCACAAAGGCTAGCCATGGAATGCCTAGCCTTACTCTAAATAGGTCCGATTTTGGGATCACGACAAATGTCACGTCAACATATTTGGGTCCAACAAAGACTAATAAATAAATAGACCCCAAATGGGTGATAGAAAGTCCATCGTGTGTACGGAGAGCGATATGTGATCTTCGTATCTCTCCTTTTGTAAGTTGTTTATAAATAGAGTCTCCTCCGTTATCACATTAACTTGACTTGTCAAATCAACTAAGATGCCAATTATGGGGTTTCCATTAACCCGGGTAGGGATGTATAATGAGGAAATCTCCTTATTAAGAGGATCATCATGCAAGGTAAAGGTCATAACAAGTGTTGCACTCGCATTTTCAGGGGGAGGGATATGTGTGAACGAAACCATGTTCACATATTCGGATGGAACTAATTCAGAAGTTGCTGAAGATTGTGAACTAAGTTTACTGAGTGGGAGGGAAACAAATCAATGTAAATTTGTAATTCACTGTTAGCCTTGGCCACAGATTCGTTAGAACTTTGTTTCTTCCCATCGAGACAGATAGTCTCATCATCGGTGTGGTCCTGAATCTCATGACATAGGTGCACCCATTGCTTGGTGTCATGTTCATGTACTCAGTGGAATTGAAAAAATTATTGCTTGTCATACCACTCAGGATACAGCTCAACTAGAGGTCAGGGTTCTGGCAATGTCAGAACTTTCTCTTTTAACTTCTTTAAAACAATAGTATAAGACTTAGATAGTTTTGTGAAATGTCTATTGTTCCCTAGGCCCTTGTCCTTAGATGTAGAGACCATGTTCGTAATAGCTTTATTTTTTCAAAAAATCAACACTACAGATTGGGTATTGGGACAAGAGTGCAAGGATGAACCCCCAAACTATGCAACCATTTGTTGGTATTCATGGAACACGACACACAAATGTGCAAAAGAAGGGTATTTCATTAAGGAAAAAATTTATTGCCATCACTTATGTAAGTTTCCAATTAAAACCTTCTACATATCTGAGTCTAGTAATGGATAAGAAATTTGAGAGAACAACGCTTGATAACAAGCGGTAAAATCAATCACCTTTTCCTGGTCCCCTTGCTTACATCGAACGAGATCCGAAAAGGTCATCTTTGGTCTGATGTTAGCTTGGAACTGTCGAAGGAACTGATTTACCAACTGATTAAATGAAAAGATAGAGTTTTCTGGTAAGGAACAGTACCACTCAAAGGTAGTGTCCTTAAGGGATCTCAAAAAGAGTTTAGCCATTAGAGCATCGTGATGGAAGAAATTAGTGCACATAACATTAAATGTCAAAACATGTGTCTGAGGATCTCCACAACCACTATACTTTTCAAATTTTGTGATCTCCATCCATTGAGGGACAGGTGTGTTTAGCATAGAAATGGATAGAGGACTATGACAAAAGAAAGGTTGTAAGATAGGTTGAGAGGTAGAACTAGATAAGTTCGCTAATTGGTTTTGCATCTAACCCATGTTCTACAACAAAGCGTTCAAGATAGGGTCAGAGGATGAAACATGACCAGTGGAACCTCCACCAGAGCTACCAGTCGCCATACCAATAGGGACCCTACCACTGGGACCAACATGGGCTCCAAGATTACAACCAGGAATATTAGGACTAGCGGAGCTGAAACCCAAGGGTACCTAGTTTACCTTGATTATGGGGGTCAATCGAGGACCGAAGGTGGTGTCAACACAAGGGCTAGTCTCAACCATACATATCGATGCCTTAGGCATCAAGACTTTTATCTATCTTTCAATGGTCTCGGAGCCAAGGTCTTGAACATCGCTCGACCTAGGATTGTATGATGGATATGAGTGTCTACAATGTCTGCAAGGCCCCAAAGAAATTCTAGACCTATCCGAAGAAATTCTAGACCTATCTAATCCTTGTCCAACATAGCCCTTAAGTCGTTAACAACCTTAGCAGCCTTAGCCATAGTCCTTTCTTTCCCTAGATACTTCTCAAGCTCCTCGAGTCTTTTGTATAGGGAAAGAAGTTGCTCTACGAGAACCTCGAGAGCATCATCTTCCTCCATAGACAAAGCAGAAGGAGAAGCAGAAGGAGAAGTAGGAGGGGTAGGATCACGAGGAGCTTCCCCAAAGGGGCTAAAGAAACTTGTATTTGTTCCTGAAATGGTTTCCTCAAAGGTGGGACCGATAGTGACCTTCTTAGAGTCCATTTCTATATGTTGTATCCTCCTTCTAACAACATGCCCAGAGTTTGTTGACTGAGTCGTAAAGCTCATAAAGCTTCACAACACACAAGCCCGCAACACACCCAAGATACGAGAAAAAGATAGCTGACACTAAGAAATGAAAACAAGACTTTCATGTCGAGTTCACTAAAAATGTAGAGTAGGGGGATTCGTCACCCCCGAGGCTCCAAGTCACGGGAGAGCCTCAAGGAACGAACTGTCCTAAACTACCTCAGATTGTTTGACAAGTTGGGAGAGAGGCTGAAAAAGAAGGGCAAACAAAGCATTGTTTCCCTTCTGCTAAAAACAGGTGTTTCCAGAATCAGGTGAGTCAACCACAGAGATTTCAAACTGCGGACCAGATAGCTTACTATTTGAGGATGGCAGTGCAAGAACCAGGGGCTAGCGTCTCAGGGGCGTGTTGGCGTCCTATACAAGCAGAGATCTAATAAACAGTCAAAAAACACAGAGGGCCTACTTACGACCCAACTATTGAGGTTTTGCGATTTGACAGAAAATACAGAAAGCAAAAAATAAAAGAAGAATATTGAAAAGCTATTCTAGTACGAAAATGACAAAGAAAGAGTACAAAAAAATACCATTCCACTTGCGATTCAGTTCTCTGGTTGGCTTCGAATGGACGAACTTGCGCCTACACACACGCAAATAGGAAAAATGTTGGGTTGTGTTTTGAGGTCTGCCACGATTAGATCCCCATTTTGGTGTTCCCACCTCGACAGATAGCCAAGATGCCACTGTATAGAGAAAATCGATAAAGACGCTATCAAATAAAGTGCAAAGGCAACCTGAATGCTACTCTATAAGACACAATGATGCAAGTAAATAAAAAGAGCAATATGACCTTCCCTTCTACTAGCACTCAAGGTTGAGAGGAGAAGACGATAAGAGATGACGCCTTGCCAAAAGAATGGAGCTTCGTAGACCCTACAAAAATAGTGGTGTTGCAACAAGAAAGTGTTGTAGAGTCCAAGAAAAGAGCTTGTAGCAGCAAGAAGAGGCAAGAATGATCTAGAAGAGAGCAAGAGAGTGAATAGAGAGAATGAGCTAGAGAATGCAAGGGCCTGCAAGGAGTGAAGAATGAGCAAAATGGAGGCAAAGGAGTCATTTTCGCCGGTCAAGAGTCAACATAGGACATTACATTTGCAGCCAACTAGAAACATAATGTCTCTGCAGATTTCAGAAACAAGAATCTTGTTAAGACAGCAGTGCAGCACGCACGTGTCTTCGACAAAAATTCCTCCACCGACACAAAAAGACAAGGCTACGTGGAAGGAATGGGATGATGGTGGCAAACTTTGCATCATCGAACTTATAATTTCTAAAGTAAGAGTAAAATAAATTTGCAACAAATGGTGGAATGTCTAGTAGTTGTAGGATGCGGCATGTTTGAGATTTTTGCAAAAATTACTCCTCGAAGTAAGCTAAGCACCATTTTCCCAGCACTTTATATCATGCTAAATTTTATTTGCATGATACAAGTTAGTAGTAATGCCTGCCAAGTCGTAGCATCTCCGGTACTATAAAATGCTGCATGTTTATGATTTTTCAAAACCTACTTCTTGAAGCAAGCCAAGCCTCATTTTTCCTAATCTTACGTATCATGCGAAATACGACTTGGATAGCACCAAGCGTGATTTGATAGTAATGTCTGCCAAAACGTTATGCCAATTACAATAAAATTTACTGCCTTGAAATTTCTTTTAGGATATTGTTAGTGAATATTTCTGATTTCACGAAATAATAAATATAGATATATGTTGATATTTGGAAAAGAATCCTGATAGTTCTGATTCTCTGAATGATGGTTGTGAAATTAGAAACTATAATCAATTTTAATAGTTCTAATCACTTTCTGATTCATCATAGTATGCTTTTATAAATATGTTAATGCATATACAGTATAGAAAATACTTAAATGGCAACGCTGGAAAAAGATGGATTTGATTGATTCGTGTCATTTCCAATACACAGAAGTAGCACAGCACATTATACATGTTCTTTGAAGTAACATAAATTTTCAGTATCACTAACCACTACAAGATCTGTATCGGCATGATGCAATCTTTAAGTATAAAAAAAAAAATATTAGCGTGTAGAACTGAATCTTAGATGACGAAATGTTGATAAGGTTTTGTTACGAAATCTAACACTTACACAAAAGAGAGTTCTTCAAGTTTTAGTTCAGATGAGTAAAATTTCTCTATCAGTAGAGAATTTTCATACATGTAATCCCGCCTTGTGAAAGATTGGGCCAGATCTTGTTAAACAATTGCTCTGCTTCATATATCAATAGATACACAATTAGAGCCTGATTTGAAGTTACGATGTAAGAGTGGAGATCAAGTTTGATTTTAACTTATAAAGAATTGTTCCTTCAACTGCCTCACACTGTACATGAAATGGCTCCATTGTTGTAAAAAATGTAACATAACGTAATTGTCATAACCGTGATACAGATCTATTTTCTTGCAGAGAGACCAGAAGAAGAGACTTGATGCCCAAACCACCACCTAGAAAATGCTCTGCAAGGACACTGTTACATTGTGCAATAAATTATATCCTTGAAACAGATTTACATTTCTTGTAGGAAAGCCAAAATCGAGAGACTTGCAGCCCAAATGTCATCTTCTAGAACATGCTCTGCAGGAGAATGGCTTATTCCTCCAGCGCAACGAACAAATAGCATCCCAACCTGATGAATTATATGGTTATATACACAAGAAATTGTACGTATTAAAAATGTTTAGATTAGTGCATTAATTACATAACAAACCTTGGTTAGATGTGAAAGTGCCATTGCATCATGTCCTGCTCCACTCATCAACATAGGAACATCATCTGATGCCTTGCATGTCTGTAGAAGAGGTAAGTTTTGCATAGCTATCTTTGCAGCATTGTGCAATCGAAAATTCATGTCACTGTGGCATTCCACGCCACTTGCATCGTGCTGGATTAAAATAACAAAATCAGAAGCATATTTATGCTATCTTTCAAGAAAATAAGAACAGTTCTAAAAATAAGAAAATTAATAGAAATGTTTTACCCCTTCAAGCATCTCTGATAGAAAACAGCTTTAAAAACAAACCTTCCTTTCGATAGAGCATGAAACAGATCGCTTATCACATATTTTGTATATTTTTTCTTTAAACTCAGAAATGATAAATTCCCGTAGAGCATCCACTTTTGCACGAATATCAACTGTAAATGTCACCTGCAGGAACAAGAACAAATGATTGATAGTGACTGTCCCTCAACATCTATAGATCCACTTCATCTAAAAAAATTTAAAATTTATAATGCTCCACAACCAGCAAACACATCCTTTTTCCATTAATATATAAGAAATTGCAAAAGGTACACTCCTTTAAATCGAATACATCATTAAAGTGAGCTGCATAATACCTATATGGCAAAATCATCTAGCACAATTATCAATTGTAATGAAAACTTGAGCACAATCAGATGCCAACGTTATGAAAACAAAAATGATAACTTTCTTAGGGAAATAAGCCACAAAAAAAGGATTGCACATACAAAAGTTGTAAGCTGAAAAAATGCAAGCATCTTTGTGATTAGACCAAGACGGTTTAGGACAAGAGTGACATTGGGAAGCACAAAATGAACGTGAGGTAGTGAGATCATCAAACAACATTTAGAAACAAAGTGCTATGTAGCTAGTTTTAGATCGACCAACTCCACTAGAGAATATGAAAACTTGTACTCAACAATTAGTTTTACATGGTTCAACTCCAACAAAAGATAGGAATCCACATTGCATTAGATTATTCTTCAGCATATACAATTTCTAACTGTAGATCCATAAAATAGGAGATTTTGAGCTCATACTGTTAAGACTTGGACACAGCAAAATCTCAGCAAGTTGTTTTTTGACTCAGTGGAAAAACTCGGCTAAAACTTAGCATTTAAAAAAATATAAACAATGAAAAAATGTTTTTTGTGCTTTTTCTAAATATTTCAAGTTGATTTGATCCAAGAGGATCTATGAACAATGATTCCTACAATACTGCCAAGACCATTCTCATGGCTTGGACTAATTGTAGTAACACTTCCACAGTGACTTGCAGTTTTCTTCAAAAACGAGTTTTTTTTACTTCAACTTGTAGAGTTTTTTTTGACGAGTTTTTCACAAAAACTCGCGACAAAAAAGCTCGCTAGATACTTTAAAAAATGCAAAACACCAAAAAAAAAAAGAGTCAATTTTTGCCGAGTTTTTGTTGACTCGCCAATTTTGGGCTTGGCGAGTTTTTTCCCAGGGCGATTCTTCCAACAGTACACTAGAGTACCTCCCAAATGCTCACGGTAACACAAAGATCATCCAACCATCTTCTGTTGATGTCACACAAAACTCAATAGTAGCATAGCACTCTACACAAAATCAGGCTCAGCAGTAACCACATTCCACCAAACCATCTACAATTTCTACCATGGCTTCAATAGAGTATATGTTCCACCGCCCCTCCAAGCCAAACTGAAAGAATAGCTCATGCTGCACATCACCACTGTTATGAGTATCACACCTCAAGCATTGGATAGTGTAGTCGTTATGGTAGTCTAGTTGGCACCCCTAAGACTCATGCTATGCTAGGTCATCACCAACACATCATGCAAGTACCAGCCACATCACTCAACCATCAGGAGATGATGAGTCACATGGAAATGTTTCAATTTCCATAACAACTCTTAACCTCCTAGATATGTAATCTATATATACACATATGTAACATAGATAGATATATAGATTATTAAAGATAGAAGATAGGAAGATAGATATATCTCACACAAAGGTTCCATGCATGCACATAACTTCAGCTAGATCTTCATCTAGAGATTTGTACATCATATTTCAACCTAGGCCCTAGATTGGTAGTATTAGAGATAATCATCTAAATCTTGCATGACCTACCGAGTGTGATTGGAGTATCTAAGCCTTGGCATCAAACGTCAAGAACAATCAGATTACCTACCAAGCCATTTCAACATGGACAAACCAACACAAAAGGAATAGACATGATGATCAAGAATGAAATTGCAAAAGAACTCATGCACTAAATTTGTGTTTAGCTAGTTTGAAGAGGTCCTTGAATGGGAAGTTCCGAAGTTCCACTGACTTCATCATTAAAAAAAGCTTTTGGTGGTTGAGTCCTCCCTAGGTTTCAAGTAAACCTAAATGTTCTTGTGTTTGAGGGCAATATGAATGCAAATGCAGTAGATAACTAGTCAAATCAAATAGAATCCTATTTCTCCATTAATAAATTTTTTGATGAAGAAAAGATCAAGATTGCACTTTTGAAGGTCTCTTCACTCATCAAGAAATGGTGGCAAGCTCATGCACTTCAAGAGAAAGACCAAATAAGAGAAAAATCTAAGCCTAGTTCGGAAAATTTCTTGGAAGCCTTCAAGGATGATAGTATTGAGGGCAATATGAATGCAAATGTAGTAGATAACTAGTTAGATCAACTAGAATCCTATTTCTCCATGAATAATCTTTCTGACAGAGAAAAAATCATCATTGTACTTTGGAAGATGTCTTGACCCATCAAGAAGTGGTGGCAAGCTCATGAAATTTGGGAGGAAGACCATACAAAGGAAAAATCTAAGCCTACTTTGGAAAATTTCGTAGAAACCTTCAAAGATGAATACTATCATGAAGAGGTCTATGAGGATTGCCACATGCAGTAGTTAGAAATAAGGCAATGACATGACTAGCCATTCCAAGCTTATATCAATGCATTTCATGATCTTTATGCAAGACTAGACTCATTTGAGTTAGAGCAACATCGAGTTCTCAAGCACCACAATAGTCTATGACCATCTATTCAATCTAAACTAAAGCTAGTTTACGTCAAGACAATGGGAGAAACTTATCACTATGTGGCAAACATTAAGGAAGAGTTCAAGAAAAGGGGAAAGAGGGAAACAATCTCCACACCAAAAAAAATGCCACCATCGGATAAGAGCAAACTATCCAAGAGAACCAAATGATGTCATAGATATAGAAGTAGCAGCCACTCCAACACTAAACCCATGCTCAAACGACTTTGCTTAAAAGGGGCTAGAATAATAGATGATGATATCAAGACCTTACATGGAATCGTTGACATAGATCCCAACGTTCTAGTGAATACCATACAAGAAAACACCATAGCACCAAAAGCTGAGGCTATGAAACTATTATATTCATAGATGTGGGTGCAAGGGCAGTGACTAGACTTCCTAATTGAAAGCAGTAGCATGAAGAACCTCATTTCTGTAGCAACCATCAAGCAACTAAATTTGCCAACCATGCCTCATCCACAACCTTGCAAATTGGGATGGCTTAGCTCCTGCAACACCCAAGGTATACATGTTAGTCTCCAAAGCTGCCTATCATGTGCGATTCTTCCCTTTTATGTGATATGGTGCCAATGGAGGTGTATAATGTACTCCTTGAACATCCATTCATACATGGTCACAAATTTATGTACTGCACAAATCCTCACAATGTCGCCGTATCAGCAAGCATTAACAGATATTGGATACCTAAAGTGATTCCGTGCTCAACACATGTCATGGCAACTTCAAAGAAGATTGTGCCACACAACTATACATACTCGTCTTTCCGCACTCCACCACCAATTGAAGCATGACCTGTAGCAGAAAAGATAGATCAAATTCTAGAAACCATGTTTACACATAATTGTTCAATGCCTATAGACAAGGTCATCAAAGCAAGTTAGTTCCCACAACAAGCCAAATGGTTCATCAAGAAATAGCTAGAGGCAAAGTTTTTCACCTACCTCCTAGACTTAATGCAATTGAAACTATGACTTTAGAAGAGGGCTGATTGATCCTAGAGGATCTACCAAGAATAGTTCCTATGGTGCCACCAAGTCCATTCTCATGGCTTGTAGTAACTTTGGTAACACTTCCATTGTTTGCAGTCCACTAGAGCACCTCCCAAATGCTCATGTTAACACAAAGAACATCTATACATCTTCTATGAATGCCACACACTCTAGCAGTAGCTCAAAGCACTTTGTAGAAGATCAAGCTTTAGAGTAATCATACTTCTGCAAAACCTTTTATAATTTCTACAATGGCTTCAACAAGGCCTTAACACACCTTCAGGCCAAACTGTAAAGGCTAACTCAAACTACACATCACCACATTGTTTTAAGCATCACACTTTGGATATCAAATATTGTAGTCACCAAGGTAATCTTCATGGCACCCCTAAGATTCGCACTATGCTAGGTCATCCACCAACACATCACTCAATTACCAACCACATTCCTCAACTTCCATGAGATGATGAGTCACATGGAAACAATTTTACTCCCATAACAACTCTTGACCTCCACGGCATGTAATCTATATTAATATCTATAACAGAGATAAATATATAGAAGATAACAAATAGATAGATAGGTAGATTAGAATATAACAATCATACATCTTTCTCAAGAGTATGTCATGTACAAGACGAATAGATAAATAAAAATGCATTTACTATTTTAGTTTTGGGTCAAAAAGTAGGCTGAAAAGGCCTAGCTACTGACCCAACTAAGACTTGGTTATGACTATTCTGATTTGAAAAGCTCCCTTCTATGAGATTCTACATGGTCTTGGTGGAATTCCGGGTGGCATTCATATTCTCCATTTTTTGCATCATCTAGATGAGTAGCTGATTTGTTTACTCTTGTTTTGGATGAAAACATCAAGTTTATCTCCCTGATCTGCCATGTTTCTCTTACCTCTACCTCCTATTCCAAGAATTATTTTTGTTTGTGTAGCTTCCTAATTTTCCTTTCCCTTTATAAGGCCCTCAGATCTCTCTGACTCAACCGCGTCCACTCAATAACTATACCCATAGGCTAGCAGGAATGTTGGCTCTAATACCATTGTGGAGTCTCTCCTTTTTATCTTTCGATTTCCCCCCTTTTTTTTCTTTTTTTTTAAATACTAATTCCTCTTGTAGACTATTAGTGATTTCAAACTAAAATGAAAGGGACATACACAGCCACTGACTTATATCAAACAATATAAAATTAAAATTCATTAATTACTATTGTCAATAGATCTTCAGTCCTTATAGGAATAAACCCTCATGTTTACATTATTATCATTCAATCCAATAACAATGGCATGGAAAAAGGGCAAAACTATATTAATCTCTATTCTGACTTGTAGTTCACATGATAATGTAGTTACTGATAGATACAAAGGATGTCTACCAATCATTAATAGCTTCCCTAACACCCCTTTTTGGGTTAAATCTAGGCATGTGCAGTCCCTGGATAAGTGCGAATGGTGATGTAGACAGTTGGTTGCAACAAATGATCTACAAAACCTAACCTCAATGTATGGTGGATAGTCTTCTTTAATGCACTTTTTAATCCAAAAATGTGCAGCAACCTCTGCTGTAGGTATTGGTGCTCCTTTTTGCCCTAGTTGCCCCTCCAAGAATAGCCTCCAATTTGTCACAATTCAAACCAGAAGTTGTGCAATCTTGATTTTCCTCCAAGATTGCCCAGATCAGTCCAAAACCACCACAAATAATTCCTAAAATGCCGTTGCTTGATTCATAAAATGCTGCAGCAATGATCTTTGCCAAATTCACCTCAAACTGCCTTGAAGGTGCCACAAAGCCTCAAAAACTAAGTTGCACCCTACCATATTCATCTCATAGCTAACCCTAAATAGGCATTGAAATTCTCTCCAAGATCTCAATTCGATTTGTTGGCAAAAGCCAAATTGCTTGAACTCAAACAATTTTGCTCAAAGGGTTTTCGTCCGTGATGCTGAATCACTGTAATAAACAACCCCCAAATTTTTTTCTGTTTTTTCCCTTTGACTATCTGCTGTGTATGTTTGTTTTCTTGAAGTTTTTGGAGAGTTTACATTGCATATTTTATTTGGAGATATTGTGCATAAACAGTGAATAAATAGAGATCACAAAGAACTGAAAAAGAGCACTTTCAGAAGCAACAATTTTTTGATTTCTTCAATATTATTTTCAGTCCTTCAAAATAGCATAAAATCAGAAAATATTAACTTGTATCAGACCTGGTAAAGCACCAGAACAGCAAAATATGAAGCCCTCTTGAAGAACACGCCTGACCCAAGTTGCTGAATGAGATGTCCAGCTATATGGCATTCATAAACAAGGAAAAGGGTCCTCAAAAATCACTGTTTCCAGACTCCTTTCAGCTAGCAGCCCGGTGCACACAGCCCAAGGAGGGCGTAACTTCTCAAAATGGGCGATTCTCTCTATAAAATCAGGTTCTTCAAAATAAAATCCCAAACTTGCTTTGAAAGGGGCGCCTTTGGATAGGAAAGGGATTGGTCAAACACCCACAAAGAAATCTGCATTCATTTTTTACTTACGAACTGGGTTCTCCAGGCAAACTGAAAACTTCTAGAAACTCACCAAAAAACACACCCAAATTGAAAATAAACTCACTCCACACCAAACCAGCACACCCACACCAAAACCCTACTGCAGATCACCTAAAAGTACTGAAATATCTTCATTCTTGAAAGCCCAGTTGTGTTCTTTGACTGAAAACACCCTGTACTAGCCTGAGCAAGGTCTTTCACTACCGAGGCTAGTCTTAGAACTGAGGGGTATCGTCCTCAACTCCATCCTGCAATCTCTGGCAACAAACCAGCAGCATATCTCCACAAAAAACTCCAACATAAACCCCAAAATGAGGCCCAAAAGAGTTATATGTTCTTTCCTTGAGTTGGGCACCCAAATCCCTAACTCACAAATTCAAAATTTCATTTTATATTTTCTCCCTCCAAGAGGGATGCCCAAGGTAAGAGGTTATTTAACTTTTTAAAACAATTTTAAAGTGATAAGGCTAGGCACCTTGGTCACTTTATTATGTCCCACTTATGACCCCTTTTAAAACTTAACTTATAAAGTCACTTTTATTTTAATTTCCAACTCCTGGCAAGGGTCAAATATTTAAATAATTTCTCCAAAGTGACTAACCAACTGGAAATGCTGCACTAACCATCCTAGCCAGAACCAAGGCCCCCCAAAATAGACTTACTATTTTTAGTAAATGCTAAAATAGTAAATCACCGACCAAGCACCACTGGAAAAAAGAGTCCCTAACTGAACCTCCTAGCCAACTGGAACTCAAGAATCGACTAGAGGTAATGTCCACTGATCAGAGGCTAGGAGAGGACATTACAGTCTTCCCTCTCCAAAGATTGCTTTCCCTCAAGCAATCGTAACACTGGATGTTGAAGTATCTGCTCACTCTCCCATGTAGCATCCTCAACTAGTAAATTTTGCCACTTAACCAAGTACTCAGTAATCACTCTCCTCCTGACGGTCCTCTCCTTGAAATCAATAACTACCTCTGGTACAAGCTCCAATCCCCCCTCCTCATCCAATGGGGGTAACACTGCTGAAGGTACCGCATTATGCCCAAGTGCCTTTTTAAGGTGAGATACGTGAAAAACATTGTGTACCCTGCTGTCCTCCGGTAACTCCAGCTCACATGCAACCTCACCAACTCTCCTGGTGACTTTGAAAGGCCCAGAGAATCGAGGTTTCAACTTCTCTGCTCCACTCTTTTTAAGAGTGGACTGCCTGTAGGGCTGTAGCCTGACATAAACCATGTCACCCACCTCAAATTCTCTCTCAATCTGATGTTGGTCAGCATACAACTTTTGCTGATTCTGGGCCTATTGTATGTTCTCTCACAATGACCTCATGATATCCCGACTCTCCTGCAAGAAGTCCTTGGCCCTGGGCACCTGACAATCACCAAATAGTAAATCAATGAAGCTAGGAGCCTCATACCCAAACAGTGTCATGAATGGTGACATCTTGATGGACATATGATAGGTGGAATTGTAGCAAAACTCCCCTAGGTGCAGCCACCTCACCCAAGCCTTTTGCTGCCCCTGAACATAATTCCTCAAGTAACCCTCCAACCACTTGTTAACTATTTCAGTTTGTCCATCTGTTTGGGGGTGGTAACTAGTGGTAGGATTCAACTCAATACCACATAGCTTGAATAATTCTTGCCAAAAAAAAACTCATGAATTTGTTGTCCCTGTCACTTATGGTGTTTTTTGGTGCCCCATGTAGTCTAAACACGTCTTTGAAGAACAAATCTACCATTTGTAACACTGTAAACCCTGCTGATATAGCAAAGAAATGAGCATTTTTTGTCAACCTACCCACTACCACATAGATACAATCCTTCCCTTGCACCTTGGGAAGTCTTGTGATGAAGTCCATAGTTATACTTTCCCATTTTTGTGTGGTAATGGGCAATGGTTGCAGCAGACCAGCAAGAAATGTGTGCTCATTTTTGTTTTGTTGACACACCTGACACTCACAAACATACTTGGTTACATGATCTTTCATCCCCTTCCATGAGAACCTCTCACGGATCTGCATATATGTCTTATAGAATCTTGGGTGACCAGCCAATGGAGTTTCATGAAATGCCTTCAAAATTTGTTCCAAAAACTTAGTTTCAGCCACAAGGAGAATTCGTTCTTTATAAATTATTAGTCCATCCTTAACACTATACTTCTCATCAATCGTGGGTGTCATCTAGGATACTGCTTGTGAATGCATTCTTTGCATAATCAGCCTGTATTGCCTCTCTCCAATCTACTGCTATCTCAGAAATAATGCACAAATGTGGCCTCCTAGAAAGTGCATCAGCAACTATATTTTTTTTCCCCTTCACATACTCAATGTTGAAGTCAAAAGCTTGAAGTTTGCTCACCCAGTTTTGCTGCCTTTCACTAAGGTCCTTCTGATTTAGAAAGTATTTGAGGCTGTTATGATCCATTTTGACTACAAATCTACCCCCAACAAGGTATTGTCTAAACTTAGCTAAGGCATGCATGATAGCCAACATTTCTTTGTCATATATGGAGTAACTTCTTTCAACCCCTCTCAATTTTTTGCTCTCGAATGCTAGTGGATGCTTGCTTTGCATTAGGAAAGCCCCTATTCCTTCCCCTGATGCATCACACTCAAGCTCAAATGGTTTTGAAAAATCAGGAATGGCTAACACGGGACAAAAACTCATCAATACCTTGAATTAATCAAAGGCTCTCTGTGTTGATTCGGACCAAGAAAATGCCCCCTTTTTTGTCAAGTCTGTAAGTGGGGCAAGAACCTATGAGAAACCTTTCATGAACCTCCTGTAAAATCCACACAGTCCAAAGAACCTCTTAAGCTGTGATAAATTAGTAGGTGTTGGCCAGTCTTGTATTGCCTTTATTTTATAAGGATCTACCTGCACTCCATTTACACTAATGATGTGCCCCAAGTAAAGTAACTCAGTCATGCCAAACTCACACTTAGTTTCCTTTGCAAAAAGTGACTCCCTCTCAAGTATACCAAGCACCTCATCTAAGTGTTCCAAGTGCTCCTCCCAAGACCTACTGAAAAAAAGAATGTCATCAAAGAATATCAAGACAAACTTATGGAGTTGCTTGCTGAAAACTCTGTTCATGCATGACTAGAAAGTGGCTGGTGTGTTTGTCAAGCCAAAAGGCATGACTAAAAACTCAAAGTGCCTTAAGTGGCACCTGAAGGCAGTCTTCTCCACATCCTCTTCCCTCATTCTAATCTGATGGTACCCTGATCTCAAGTCAATTTTAGAGAAGTAAACTGCCCCATGTAGCTCATCTATCAACTCATCTATGCGCAGAATGGGATACCTGTTCTTGATTGTCTTCTTGTTCAACTCCCTGTAGTCTACACACATGCACATAATTCTATCCTTCTTTTTCACCAAAACCATTGAAGAAGCAAATGGACTCTTGCTTGGTCCTATGTGCCCCATCTCACTCAGCTCCTGAATAGCCTTCTCTATTTCATCTTTGTGCCTCTTCTGATAACGGTAGGGAGTGGTAATGACAAGTTTGGCTCCTTCCTCCAATTCAATAACGTGCTCAATCCCCCTATCTGGTGGTCTCCCTGGAGGTATACTACCAAATACCTTGCTCCTCTTGGTAAGGAGCTCTGTATATCAGCCGAGAGGACCTTTTTCCCTCCTCTGTGACTGAAGGCATGACAATACACTCCGCTGCCCACTCAATTTGATCACGTCTAAATAATTTTTCCATGCGTTTGAAGGTCACAACACGCAGTCCTCCATTAGACAACCCTCTCAAGATCACATTCTTACCACCCAATTTGAATTTTAACTCCATAGTCTGAAAATTGAGAGTGATCTCTCCCAACGAACGTGGCCACTGAATGTCCAACACTGCACCTATGTCTCCAATGCCCACCACATAGAAATATTCTTTTATCTCATGGCTGTCCAACTGTACACTCAACTATGGAACCATCCGATTGCATTGAATAGTGAAACCATCCGCCACCATAACTCTAAATCCGTCAGCCTCCTGTGTGTGGATCCCTCTATGTGCTACAAGGCCCTCTTCTATGAAGTTGTGTGTCGCTCCTGTATCAACCAACACTACCAATTTGCTGCCCTTGAATCACACCTCTAATCCTCATTGATTCATTCTTTTGAAAGCTGTGAAGTTGGACTAACTTCACACCGCTGTCCTCTACCCTTTCACCCTCTTCTGGAGCCTTTTCCTCTTCACTTTCTTTTGTTTCAGCTTGCTACTCTAAATTTTCTGCAACCTCGTCTTCATCTGATTGGTACTCTATCAACAAAGCCTTAGCTTTAGAAGTACATCTGTGACTTTGTGTCCATGGTTCTTTACAAGTAAAACATAGTCCCTTCCTCCTTAACTCGTTAAGGGTCTCACTGTCAAGCTTAGTATATTGTTTTTTAGGTTGTTCTTGCTCTTTGGGAGTGAATTTCTTGTCCTTATCTTACTTGGGCAGCGAGCTCTTAGACTGAAATTTGCTTTTAAATGCTGATGTTTCCATGTCTCTAGCCTTTTTAATGGCTTCCTGGAGGCTAGGAGGGCTGAATGCCTTAATACAGCCTCTCAAAGGGTTCAATAATCCATCTATGAACAATACAATCAACCTCCTCTCAGATATATCAGTCACAAGAACAGATAACTTTTGGAAATCTGATATCTATGTGTCCACAAAACCCCATTGATTGAGTTGTGCCAACTCCTTAAAATGCAGCTCAGGGTCTTTTTTATCAAACCTTTCAATCAACAGCTCAGTAAACTCCCTGTAAGAGGTGATTTGAGCATGCCCCAAAGTAATCATTATGTTGTACCACCACTCATGAGCCACGCCATCCATATGTATAGAGGCATACTGAATAGATTCAAGTTATGGCATAGGATTTAATATGAAATATGTGTCTAATTTTTGCACCCACGCCCTGGCTGCCATCTTCCCAGACCCATCAAAATAAGTAAGTGTGAGCTTCCCAATTTTTCTCCGTAGTTCATTTTGGTAGTCCTTATTGCCTTGATTTGAATGCCTCATCCTCAAGTCAATATAGTCTCTAAGTGAAATATCCATCTAAAAACCAAGTCCCACATCCATCCAATAGTGTAAGTTCGGGGTTCGTAGGAGCTTCTATCCTTGGTGGAAAATTTGGCATGAGAGGTCTTGCCAAAGCTTGTTGGTTTCCAACCCCTTGCTGTCCTATCCTATTCCCATTGCCCAATTGATCCATTCTTTGCACCAAATCAACCAGCCTGTTATTAGTCTCCTGTTGTTGTTGTGCTGCCCTCAACTGTCCCCTAACCAAAGTGTGTAGTAATATAGCCATTCTATCTAGTTGTTCTTCATTCCTGTTATTTCTTTCATTCCCATTACCTTCTCCACCCCTGTCTCCCATGTTACCTGTATTTGATGACCCACTAGAAGATGATTCCTTTTGCTGCTCCTCACTTGATGAAGGCCAATGTTCCCAAAAAAAATCTCCTCTTTTCTCTTGTTTCTCTCAAATTATCTCATTTCCCTGTCACTCTGGCTCATAGGAAACAAAACCCTCTAGTTGGCAAGAAGGTTCTAGCTCTAATACCACTGTAATAAACAACCCCCAATTTTTATTTTTGTTTTTTCCCTTTGACTATCTGGTGTGTATGTTTGTTTTCTTGAAGTTTTTGGAGAGTTTATATTGCATGTTTATTTGGAGACATTGTGCATAAACAGTGAATAAATAGAGAGCATAAAGAACTGAAAAAGAGCACTTTTAGAAGCAACAATTTTTTGATTTCTTCAATATTATTTTTAGTCTTACAAAATAGCATAAAATCAGAAAATATTAACTTGTATCAGACCTGGTAAAGCACCAGAACAGTAAAGTATGAACCCCTCTTGAAGAACACGCCTAACCCAAGTTGTTGAATGAGATGTCCAGCTGTATGGCGTTCATAAACAAGGAAAATGGTCCTCAAAAATCACTGTTTCTAGACTCCTTTCAGCTAGCAGCCCAGTGCACACAGCCCAAGGAGGGCGTACCTTCTCAAAATGGGCGATTCTCTCTATAAAATCAGGTTCTTCAAAATAAAATCCCAAACTTGCTTTGAAAGGGGTGCCCTTGGATAGGAAAGGGATTGGTCAAACACCCACAAAGAAATTTGCATTCATTTTTGACTTATGAGCTGAAACTTGGTTCTCCAGGCAAACTGAAAACTTCTAGAAACTCACCAAAAAACACACCCAAACTGAAAATAAACTCACTCCACACCAAACCAGCACACCCACACCAAAACCCTACTGCAAATCACCTAAAAGTACTGAAATATCTTCATTCTTGAAAGCCTAATGGTGTTCTCTGACTGAAAACACCCTGTACAAGCCTGAGCAAAGTCTTTCACTGCCAGGGCTAGTCTTAAAACTGAGGGGTATCGTCCTCAACTCCGTCCTGCAATCTTTGGCTTCAAACCAGCAGCATATCTCCACAAAAAACTCCAACATAAACCCCAAAATGAGGCCCAAAAGAGTTATATGTTATTTCCTTGAGTTGGGCGCCCAAATCCCTAACTCACAAATTCAAAATTTCATTTTATATTCTCTGTGCAAGAGGGACACCCAAGGTAAGAGGTTATTTAACTTTTTAAAACTTTAAAGTGATAAGGCTAGGCGACTTGGTCACTTTATTATGTCCCCCTTAATACCCCTTTTAAAACTTAACTTATAAAGTCACTTTTATTTTAATTTCCAACTCTTGGCAAGGGTCAAATATTTAAATAATTTCTCCAAAGTGACTAACCAGCTGGAAATGCTGCACTAACCATCCTAGCCAGAACCAAGCCCCCCAAAAATAGACTTACTATTTTTAGTAAATGCTAAAAATAGTAAATCACTGACCAAGCACCACTGGAAAAAAGAGTCCCTAATTGAACCTCCTAGCCAACCAGAACTCAGGAATCGACTAGAGGTAATGTCCACTGATCAGAGGCTAGGAGGGGACATTACAATCACTCAACTTGAAAAATCAAGAAGGTAAAATTGAAAAAAGACCAGATGCCAAAATTGAGTGCAACAACTTGTAGAGATACCTCATTCAAATAAGACCCATAGGACCTATTTTGGGCACTCAAATTTTAATTTTTTAAAATTTTGTTTTATTAATTTAGATTTATATTATATAATTATAGTATTAAAAACACTATTTTTAATTATTAATGATACTAGCATATCTATCTTTTTAAATAACATATATAAATAACCTCGAGATATATCATTTTCAAGGAGTTGATTTTATTATTACTTTGTTTAACATATTTATTATTTTTAAAATTACAATATATTATGCTTATTATTATTGAAAATAAGTTTTCTATAAATTTAATTATTTTTAAAATTATATTAAATTGAATAATATTATAATATTATCTAAACATCACTTAAAAGAAATTTAATAAAATTTCTATAATACTTATTATTATATATCTTATTCACTCCATCTCTCCCTCCATCTCTTCTACTATATATCTTTATCTTTGTTTCTCACTCAATCTCCCTCTCTCTCATCACTCTATCTCTTTCTATCCATATCCTTCTCGACGTATATCTCGATATTTATCTATCTCCCTATCTCTTTATCTCTTTTCCTATCCCTCTCTATCTCTCTATATCACCCTTTATTTATATCTCTCCCTCTCCCTCTCCCCCCTCTTCTTCTCTTTCCCTCTACATATATCTCCCTCTTCCCCATCTTCTCTTTGTCCCTCCTCTACATATCTCTCTCCCTTTTTCTCCCTCCCTCTCTAAATCTCTCCCCATCTCTCCCTCTCTTGCTCCCACCCTATTCCCCTATCTATCTTTATATTTCAACCTCTCTCTCCCTTTATCTTCCCATATCTATCTCTCTCTCTCTCTCCCTATTTTTATCTCCCTCTCCATCTCTATTTTTCTTTCTCTACTCTCTATTTTTCTCTCTTTATCTCTCTCCCTCTCCCCCTCTCCCTCTCTCTATATCTCCTTATATCTCTATCTTTATATCACTCTATCTCACCATATATCTCTCGCTATCTCTCACTCTTCCTCATCTCTTTAACTCTTCCTCTCTATCTCTCCCCCTCTATCTCCCTATCTCTCTCTATCTTTATTTCTCCCACTATCTCTCTCTATATCTCTATCTATTTTTCTCCCTCTTCCTCGTTCTATATTCATCTCTACCTCTATCTATTTGTCTCACTCTTCCTCTCTCGCTCTATATTCATCTTTACCTCTATATTCCTCTCTCCCGCTCTATCTCTAGAAATGTCTCCCTCTCTCAAACCATCCATCTCTCTCCCTATCTCTAGAAATGTCTCCCTTTCTCTACCCATCCATCTCTCACCCTATCTCTAGAAATGTCTCCCTCTCTCTATCTTATTCACTCCATCTCTCCCTCCATCTCTTCTACTCCATATCTTTATGTTTATTTCTCCCTCTCACTCATCTCACTATCTCTTTCTATCCATATCCCTCTCTATGTATATCTCCCTATCTCTTTTCCTATCTCTGTCTATCTCTCTATATCAGCCTCTATGTCTCCCTCTCCCTCTCCCTCTCTCGCCCTCTTCTTCTCTCTCTCTCTCTCTCTCTCTCTCTCTCTCTCTCTCTCTTGGTCCCTCCCTACACCCCTATCTATCTTTATATCTCAACCACTCTATCCCTTTATCTTCCCATATATCTTTATATCTATGTCTTTCTCTTCCCATTTATCTATCTCTCCCTCTCTCTTTCTCTCTCTCTATCTCCCTCTCCATCTCTATTTTTCTCTCTTTTTCTCTCTCCCTCTCCCCCTCTCCCCCTCTTTCTATATCTCCTTATATCACTTTATCTCGCCATATATCTCTCTCTATATTTCCCTCTTCCTCACTACTATCCCTCTCTATCTCTCCCCCTTTATCTCCCTATCTCTATATTCTATCTATTTTTCTCCCTCTTCCCCATGTAATAGCTTGGACTAATCTCTAAACTAATCTTTGATTATATCAACTATTGTTGCTTATCTGAATGCAGCCTTTATTTTCGATTGCTTCCATAATCCCTTTTTCCAATGATTTGATCTCCTTTATATATCCTCAAATGAGAGGGGGGCACACCTCTTCATTAAGGCTTTTACCTTACAAGGAATACATCCCTTCATAAATTGAGCACTGTCTTTTATGGTTAAAACTTATTTATTTACCTATTTGTTTGGGTGATCGTTTCCCTTAATAGAAATATACATTACACACAAAATATATATACACAAAAATAATCAATCTCTCCCTCTCTTTCTTAGACAATGTAAATAAAACAACTACACGAAATGGTAAATTAAGGATCTACCTGTGTTGATCGTAGCCAACACCCATCTCGACAAATAGAACCTTCATGGATTGGGCTTCTGCCTAAGAATGGTCAATTGTATCTGCTTCTTTTTCGCCATCCATTGAAGCCCTTATCAATGCGGGATTTAATGGATTCCCCCCTCTTCTTCTCTCTCCCTCTCTACATATATCTCCCTCTTCCCCACCTTCTCTCTCCCTCTACCTATCTCTCTCCCTTTCTCCCCCTCCCTCTCTTGCTCCCTCCCTATTCCCCTATCTATATATCTCAACCTCTCGCTCTCTCGCTCTCTCTCTCTCTCTCTCTATTTGTCTTTCTCTACTTCTCTCTATTTTTCTCTTTATCTCTCTCCCTCTCCCCCTCTCTTTATATCTCCTTATATCTCTATCTTTATATCACTCTATCTCACCATATATCTCTCGCTATCTCTCCCTCTTCCTCCTCATCTCTTTATCTCTTCCTCTCTATCTCTCCCCCTCTATCTCCCTATCTCTCTCTATCTTTATTTCTCCCTTTATCTCTCTCTAAATATCTATCTATTTTTCTCCCTCTTCCTCTCTCATTCTATATTCATCTCTACCTCTATCTATTTGTCTCACTCTTCCTCTCTCCCCCTCATTGAACCCTAAGCCTACTTAAAAAAAACACTAACACTAATTGAACCCTAACAATAACCCTCACCTTAACCTAACACTAATTGAACCCTAACCCAAATTTTGAGCCTAACAATAATTATTACCATAGGTGTAACCTTAACTCTACCCTAATTCTATTTATAATCATAATTCTAAACCTAATCCTAATCCCAATTCTAACTATAACCATAACCCTAATCACAATCATAACCCTAACCCTAGTTCTAATCTAATTCTTACACTAACCTTAACCTTAATTATAACCATAACCCTTCATCTAAGGCTAATTCTAATATTTAGGGTTTAGAGTTACAAATTTTATCCTTATCGTAATTCAACATTAAAGCTAATTCTAATGGAAACCCTAACCCTAATCAAGTGATAATTATAATAAAGTTAAGAGTTATAGTTATCTTAGAATAATAGATGTTCATTATAATTATAGTTAATTATAGTTAAGGTTATGGTTAACAACCTAATAATAACTTAACTCTAATTATTTATAGTTAATTGTAATAATAAGTTAACCATAATTAGAAGTTAATCAACTTTATTAATATTATAATTATAATTAACAATACAGTTAATTTATTATCATATTAAGTTATTAATTACTAATATATTAAATCAACTTATTTAATTATAACCTAATTACTAATAATTTATTATAAACCTTTTAACAAAAACCTTAATTACTAACTTTATTATTAATACTTATTTATTATAATAATATTAATGTTTACTACTAAAACCTAAGCCTAATTATAAATAAGTTAATTGTAATAAGTTAATAATTAAGATAAGCTTATTATTAGAATCCTAATAATTCTAATAACATTAAGATAAATTGAGCTGAACATGATGTAGTTCTTCTTTTCTTAACAGCCCAAGTAGAAAGACTTGGCAGCTCAATAACTTCAAGCTGTTTTGTCTGCACAATTACTTCCTTTGTAGTATATTTGCGAACACTTTTTTTTCTCTCAGGTGGCGAGCCACCTTTTGGCCTTCCCCGGCCCCTTCTGGACATACTTTTGGTGCACACATTTTG
The DNA here is from genome assembly GCA_007115665.2 of Sequoiadendron giganteum. Taxonomy (NCBI): domain Eukaryota; kingdom Viridiplantae; phylum Streptophyta; class Pinopsida; order Cupressales; family Cupressaceae; genus Sequoiadendron; species Sequoiadendron giganteum. Next base: position 590,722,150 of record CM021108.1, read on the forward strand.
CAATAGTGCAATAGTAAATTTTAGTGATGTGCAAATAAACAATTCGGAACTGCAACCAGGGGTGGACATTTTTGAACAAAAGTAAAATTAGTTAATGATTCGTTTTACAACTCTTAGGATTGCTTCATACTCGCATTGACACTTTTCACTTGAGAGGCTATTCTGTGTGTTGAAACTTTCTAGTGCATCCATCCTCCAACATTGCATCAATAACTGTAGAATTATGCACATGTAAGCTCATTAAAGAATGCAAAATAAAATCAGACGTTTTCACTTCCATCTGCTGAAATTTCAGGCTCTTTATGACGAAGGTCAAGATATATAATTCAGTTTTAAAAAGCAAGACATTCAGCTTTTATCTTGGGGCTACATCTTTATGATGAGGTTTTCTGTTTTTCTAATAAGCATCGAGCTATTATCTTTGGATAAATCTCATTGATGAGTTAAAAAACTTCTTGGGTTACAACTAACTAATAATGGAAACCATGCCTTTTCTCTTTAGGGTACTCCCAAAGATTCATATTGAATTGAAACTCAAAGGGTAAGTCAGAGCTTTGGGGCTACAGTGAGTTTCTCTTAAAAATTGAAGGTCGTACTAGGAATTGTTGTCAGCTTAAGCCATCATAGGGCAATAAATAATGGGTCCCAAAAGCTGTATATTCCGACCTCATTGTGAAATGAGGTTAATTTAAAGTGATATTAAGATTTGTTGTCTGCTGAGCCATCATAGGGAAATAAATAAGTCCTGAAGATGTCCATACTAACTTCCTTGTCAAAGAAAGATTTTATTGAATCATTGGAACTCTTAAGATGAGACATCAGAGGGGAAGAAATAGGCTCCTAAAGCTGTCTATACTAACCACATAAGGCTCTAAGTTCTAACTTACCACTGCTACTCTTAAAAATGAGCCATCACAGGGAAGGAAAAGGTTCCTAAAGCTGCCTATGCCAACCTCATTGTCAAAGGAAGCTCAAACTTATTAATGATACGAATTTTTTAAAATGAGAGAAAAGAATGCAGACAATTGGATGGTAGAATCTAAAATCACAAAAATAAGCAGTCTCTCCCTCTCTCTCTCAGACAATGTAAATAAAACTACAGGAAATGGTAAATTAAGGATCCACCTGTGCTGATCGTAGCCAACACCTATCTCGAGAAATAGAACCTTCATGGATTGGGCTTCTGCCTGAGAATGCCCAATTGTACCTGCTTCTTTCTCACTATCCATTGAAGCCCTTATTAATGTGGGATTTCACGGATTCGCATACTTAACTTTGTAATTTTCTTGAAGCAAAGCAAAATGTCTACCAGTACAGTGAAACTCAGTATGTAACAATGAATTCGGTTGAGGATATGTATGAGTAAGGCCAGAATTTGGAATCTTTGCACAAACCTAAGTGCAATATTTGTATCACCCTGGATCGAAAGGAGGAGAATGCAATTGGGGAAGAAATGAGTTTTGGAGCTGGGTTTCCAGCAAGAGGTATAGTGCCTGAGACGACATTCCGTAGAACGCCATCGTTGCCATCTAATGAAATCCATGAAGTCTAGGTTATACATAGAACGCACGAAACAGTTACGCAAGAAATGGTTACGCGATAAACACTTTCCATAAATGTTGTACATGATTTATAATTGCATTTATTTAAATTACCAATGAAAACAAAATAATTTTTTAAATTACCAATGAAAACAAAATATTTTTTTAAATTACCAATGAAAACAAAATAATTTAAATGGAGGGTGATGATTTCAAGCTCTCCTTGATTTAAGGTGGAGTTTTTATGTACACACCCGAATGCCATTGTAAAACATTTCTCGACATAAAAATCACTAGTTGGGAAGAAGGGACAAGACGAATGCCTCTAGACCTAATAAGAAAACTTGTGAAATGACAATGTTCTAAAAGATGACTCCTTTGTTTTGATAGGAAAACTCTAGCAAAGATTCTTTATTTGCATAATAATATAGTGCCACATTTGCCATTGCATGAGCACTTACCCTTCACAATTATTTGACTAAGACAATGTGTTACTCTATGAACTTTATCTACAAAATTCAAGTTCAAAAATAATGCAAGAAAGTAAGAAACAATATTCAAAACCTGCCCAGGAATAACATTGCTTGCACTTGGCCAGGTTGCTATCTCTCCAACGGTACATACGATCGATCCATCTGAAACTCCCTTCCCAGACAAATTGTCTTTGCTGTCTTCAGTTAAGTGTTCTTCTGGATATTTACATAATTTCTCCAAGAACACAATACCTTCTGCGGCTGCTGGCAATGGATCATTACGCATTGACATTGGTACAGTACCTGCATGCCCTTGTGAACCCTTCACTATAACCTGTAAAGAAGAACAAGGTTAACGGGTCCATTTTTTGACTCATGATATGGATCTAATTGAAAATTGTTATATCCTTTTCTTCTGTGACAAGAAGCCATGAGATTGCATCAATTGTTGATCCTATCCCTTACATTTAATAGGGTTCTTATAAGAAAGGAAAACACATTGTTACTTTTAATCGTGTTTGTCCTGCTATTCCCACTACAACTCCTAGAGGAACTCCATGTGCCTCCAGCACTGGGCCTTGCTCAATGTGAACCTGCTCCATAGACAAAAAAAAAACATCTAGATGTATAAGCCTTCCTGGTCAACAAAGGAAACAAAAGAAAAATAAATTTTAAAGAAGATACTCAAGACAACTTTAAGCATGCTTTGCAAGCTAACCTCAAGATAACCCCACACTGAGAGAGGATTGTACTTGAGTTGATGCAGGCTTTCCTCTGTTACATCAAAATCATTAACTTTAAGCGCATCCTGAACAGTCAATCCACTGCACATGTACCAAAGATCAGGATTGAGTGATAACCAGACTTTTAATGTCATCAATTTGTGACAGAACCAACCTTTTATCAGATACATGTAGAATGTCTGCTGGGAGTATTCCAGCAATAGCTGCACTTCCCAAGAAGGTAGAATGAAACCTAACACCTTCTTCGTCACTAAATGCAATAACCTGCTCCATTTTCAAAATAGTTAGTATGTAGCACATTAATAAGATTTATCTTTTGGGCAGAAATCAAGACACCAATACTACATTTGGAGGCCAATACTTGCTAGGTTGATAAAGCTCATAGTAGTTAGAGAAAGAGGATGCAGTAACATTGATAAAGAATTAATTGATGGTTATCAATATGTGATGGTTTAACATCCATGTTCATTTCCAACATTTTGAAATTTGTTATGGATAAATATGCAGTGAAAGGTTTGGCTCAAAGTCTTGTAAGGGAGTTCAGAGGAGGAACGGAAGCTGCTTTGGAGTTAGCAGTGGCTAATTCTGTTTGCACTCTTCCTACAGCTGCAGAGGGATTCCGTGCTCTAGTTTCCATAGTGTCATTAAGAAAAATTGAGGCTAGCTTCTTAGCTCTGACTGGGATGGTGGACAAATTGCAGGCTTTTGTGGTTTAGGGCAGTGGGGAGGGTTTTATCCCAGATTTCAATTTCTCTAAGCTGCTTCAACCTTTTCACTCTGTCTCCTCATCAAGGCAGTGAGCAAGCTGAGAGGACTTGTTGTGCTATCAGATTTCCGTTGAGAACCACAGGTCTGGTTCCAGGGGGCAGCGATGAAGGCAGGGCTGAAACATCAATTGCTCCTGGGGAGCATCTCTGCTGGATGGGTAAACTCTGTGACTTTGTGTCTGGTTTGATTTTTTGAAATTCTTTATGCTTCTTTTGTTGGAATATGTTGCCTTCAGTCATAATTTATTCTATGCTTAGTTAGGGATGGAGTTCCCTGATTTTCAATGAGGGATCCTTTAGTTCAGAGGTAGTCCTTTTACATCTTGATCGCAGTTAGTTGGCAATATTCTTAATTGAAATGCCACCTTTTTTTGAAAGTCAATACAAAGGCAAGGGACCCAACTCCCTCAATTTATGTATTAAAAAAAAATGTTAAGGTTTAGAATTCTTGTCATACAATTACTCACTATTACCAGATTGGGAAGATTTTTCTTCCTTCCTGCTAAATGCAGAGATTGCAGTCCTTGTTCTATCCCTTCGTTAGTTCTCTGAATCATGCTATATTTTCATTTCTATCCCTCTTTTAACAATGATAAGGTCTAAAGCCAAAAAAGGTTTCAAGTCGAAGATTTCACTTCTGTTTCACTTTCAATCATACTTTTGCATAAAATTAGATAAAATCTTCACTGTCTTCATAGGCATTAGCTTCATTCAAGTGCTAATAAAATGCAAGAGATTTGGAGACAAAAATGTTTAAAATTTAAACAACCAAAGTCTAAAAGTGGCTAAACATAGAACAGAAAGTTTGTCAGATGGCAAGATGCTTGAAGAGATACGATAAGACATTAAAAAATTATTTGGAGGAATCCCTGTGCCATAAATTGAAAAAATGTTAAAAACAGTAAATGGTAATTTAGTGTTTTTGAAAACCTAATGCTAGAAGTCCAAGAGAAAGGAACAGGTGAAAGGGTTAGGAAAATGTATAAAAAGTCTAGTCAAGTGAAAAGGACGATATTTACATGATCCTGGTTTATACATCATCATACAATGAGGAAAAATTGTATACTAACTGAAACAATGTACTGGGGTTTATGGGGATAACTGTATCATCGGATGTTATGTACTCACTGCTCTAATTTACATACATCGCTAACCCAGCTAGCAGGGCAAAATGTTTGAAAGTTCAGAAATTTTGTTTTCATTTGTCTTTGTTGCTCAAACAATGATGATATCATAAAGAGGTTATGATCATCTCATAAAAATTGCTTATAATCCTATATCAGAGTCTTTGATGATGTCATAATTGACTCTCAATGGATCTCTATTTGGAAAAAGTTGCATTCGTAACATTCACTGCAGCATTACTAAATAAGGGAAAAAATATCACAAAATGCAAATAGATATATCAGAGGAAATTGCATAAACATAGACAAACTTTACCCAATATCCAAAACATGAATGGAGAGAAAAACCTTTCTCCAAATTATGATTATATGGATATGAGAAGACTGCTATTGAAAATTTGGGAGGAATAACTACCCTTATAACAAAAAGGTTGCTACTTTGACAAGTCATTGATAAATAACTAGAATATTGAACTTAGGTAACATTAATAACCCTATGACTATTATTAGGACAATAGTTAAGAGAATATACCATAACATGAATTGCTAATAGCATGCAGTCTAGAGGTACACAGCACATCACTCTCTCTTGCATACATTTTTCCCAAATCTAGTAAAAACTATTGTGCTCAACCTCAAGTAGTACTAGCATGGGTGAGGTTCTTGGTAAGTCTTGTGAAATCCAAGATTTGGAGCTATAGTTTTAGTACTAAAGGAAATGCATGGCAAGAACTAAACCACAAACCTCAAAAGAATAGATTGTAGCTTTAAGAAACAAACTAGTTATTACAACTTAGGAACAAATACTACTGACAAAATGGGCATTTTCTTGGGAAAAATGGCCCCTCTCAAGTTTCAATGGGTATTTCTTGTTCAAATTGGTTGTGAGTTTGAATGTTTCTGAAAAAATCTTTTGAGTCTCATGTTGAACCTTACTCTACAGTTCCCTTTCGCTTGCCCTTTCTATATCCATATCTATCTCATCATCTTGCACTCCTCCCCATAGTTTGCAAACAAGGAGAGTTATGCCGAACTCATGAAAAATTGAAAGTATTTTTGCCTAGCGAGTAACTTGCTAAAGACTGGTGTGCCAAGTCCTGCTAAGAAACTCTGCAAATTTCTTGGTGAGACTCACCTAAAACTCAAGGTTCTTCTCTATAGACTCAACCATAAAATATATTTAAGAAATTGCAAGCCCTTGATCAAACCCTAATTTTTTGTATTTTTGTCATTTTCCACTTGAATAATTAGAATCTCAGCAGAATGAATTGACTGTCATATGATCAATTAAAAGTGATAATATAATGAAAAATGATGTGTTCCATGAAGGTCTCTGTAGCCTATAAGGCCTTAATTTGAGCCTAGTTGCAAGGGCTCCGCCCCTCAACCCTGCCCTCTATCACAACATGGAAAGTGCCCAAAAACCCCTGCTTTAGTTTTAAAAAGAAAAATATAAAAAAATGTTATGGGCTGTGACAGAAGGAAAAGTAGACGTTTTCCCTTTATTTGGATTGAAATAACAAAGCAACATTTTTCCCCTATTTTTATGAACTTTTCAGCAGTTTTTAGCTTGCTGAGTAATTGAATTTCACTTATTCTTTTGTTTTGCCATGTCAGTCCCGATTTTGGAGTAATGCTACTATGATCAAAAGGGACTTTTCTAAATTCAATTTTTTTGCATCTCATGCATTATTTAAGTGTATTTTGCGAAATCCTAAGTACAAGTTAAAATTTTGGCCTGCCAATTTTTTTCCAAGAAGTTTTTGAACTATGCTTCTCCCTAGTGAAGCCTTCAAGGTCTAATACCACACCATCTTAATAATCAGTTATAGATAGTTTTGAGTGGCAATAGCATGCCTACCTTCTTCTTTCCAAGCATGAACATGGAATACACCCTACAACTATTCTTCATTTGGGGTATCTAAAGCATGGACCATTCTCCTTTCTCCAAAATTTTCCTTCACCCTATAGGGTCCATCTCTTGCTTCACTATTGAATAGTTGCATGGTTGTAGATGAAGATAGGTCGTATCCCATACTTCAAAATGTTGTGAAGTATTGTGTTGGTCTACTTGCTCCGTTTCCTCTCATTGTCAGACCAGCCTTCAACATTAACCATATGTTTTGCATCTCGTGTATAATATCCATTGTCAACCATTGCAGAACCTTTCTATGCTGAATTTAACTAGTCCACAGATTAGTATTGACAGTATGTTCTGCATCTCTTAATAGTGACCATTACTGCAAAGAATCTATCTATTTTGAATTTATGCTGAATTTACCTAGTCCACAAGTAAGGATTGGCATCATATTCTGCATCTCTTATATAGTTTCCACTACTGCAAAAATCCTATGTACTTTGAATTATTTAGTTAGATGACGGAGGTTTATAACTATACTATGTCTTGAAGGATGCCATTTTTAAAATTGAATGATGTAGAGTGTCATACCAACATTTGGTTAGATGCAACTATTTTACCCATTTACAATGTCACCTATGTCCCTCAATAAGCTTTCCAAACATTTATTAACTACCTTTATCTTCTGATCTATGCAAGAGAGGTGGGTAATGCTTGTGTTAAAGTCCATCCCTCCAAGCCCAAAAAGTTCCTACCTAGATTTACTTCAAAATTTATAATCACTATTACAGATGATGTGATGAGGAAGCCTATACAACATATAGTTGTGGAAGGATAACTCAACAATTTGAGAGGCAATAAATCTAGAATTGGTCGTACGGATGAAATAAGCATACTTAGTCTACCATCCTATGCAACATAATTTCCATCTTTACCTCCTAACATTGGAAGGCCTGAAATGAGGTCAATGGAAATGCTTTATCTTTTCTTATTTGAAATGAATTTGATTAGGACCTTAATATGGAGTTCATTCCATTTTTTTTCTAACAAGTGTCACACACAGCCACGAACCTCTCAATATCAACTTTCATGTGTCTAGGTTTTCTAAAAATCTAAATGTCATACAAGGGAGGGATGCATTCCATGCTCAAGTTCCTTAGTAAAGGAAAACTGTTCTTGAAATATATGCAATCATAAGAAGTTTTTGTTCCTTTCTAGCCAATCTTTCCTCTTCTTTCTATCTATTGTGCCTTATTAGAGCTAGAGTATGGAGGGATTTCTTACGTAATACTATAAGAGCTTTTCTGATTAGGTAGTTGGCTCATTAAGATTGCATGAAAATGAGTTAATTATCATGACATTATAGAAAATCTACAAAAATATTATTCTTCACCTTCTTATATATCACGTCAAAGTCAAATGCACACAAATGATCAATGTATTTTTGTTGCTTGATGTAACCTAGGATCAAGAAAACAATAAAGGGCTACTAATCCAAGCAGCTCTAAACACTATCAATTCACAATAATACCAAGTAATTGTTTACAAGCCATAAGAATATAACATCACTTAGAAAATTATGAATTATAACTCAATTACACTTGCATTTTTCTTTAATATTCACTCTACACCTACTTACAAGCACACACCCCATGAATAAATTACTCAAGAAACCCAAAAGTCAAATTATCACTCTTATAGGCATACGTCCTAGAAAGGAAAGTATAAAAAATAGCTTGGAATTCGTCCCAAGTCCTTCCCACATTGACAGTCCCATAAGCCCTACATGATGATCATCAACTTCTATATATCTTCAAGACAGCTATTGTTCGTTTTCTTTAAATATTCCTCTCTTTCTCTATCTATTTCACACACATACATATGCTTTTATATAAGTTACCCACCTAGGATAGGCAAGCCAATGCCAACATGATCAAGAATAAGGCATAGGTAATAAGCGCCTAACAAACGAAAGTTAGCTACAAGGAATGGGAACGTCTACCATAACTCCCACAACTACTTATATATTTAGCAAAGGATGAAATTCCTACCTTAAATAACAAGGGACTGCAACACATGATGTTAATAATGTTTGAAAATAGCAACTGATGACAAGGTGTAGGTAATGAGTAGGATAACTCCTAGTCTAGAGGGAGAAATATCCACAATCCTTTTCAAAATTGGAATGCCCAACAAATGGGAAGATCACCAACCTTAAGGGATAAATTTGTGGGTCCTTGTGAACAATTTGACTCCAAGTTAGACATTCTTCGTGTGGTTCTCAAGAAATAAGTCCCAATTTCCAACAAGGATAAGGCAGGCCCCAATAGGGAATCAAAACCCAACAATATAAAAATTTGAACTGCTAAAGATAGATGTGGTGGGCCTCCTTCCATGCCACACAGATATTTAAGGATTCGTTGTTTGGAATTAGAGGATCATGCTAAGATAAAAGGAGTGTGGATCCCATGAAATCCTAAACCTCTGCAGTAATGACTGGCTTAGAAATAGAGAAAATTTCAACCAACAAAACAATTTGCAAACACAAAAAGTTGGAACAAAAACCAAAATTTGATTGATCAATATATTTGGGTATGCAAAAGTTAAAACTATATGTGGGCCCAAATGCTCCTACACAAACACATCAAATGAGTGAAAAACGTTCCATGAGCTTGAGGCTTAGGAACATTTTGCAAGCCTTGGAATTGAAATTCCATGCTCATTTTGGATCTAGAGTTTTCTTTGTCTACTTTCTTCCCCCTCTTTGTCAAACATTTTTCATTTATCAGTTGCTTTTCTACCCCATTGGGAATCTACTATCATTTCTATCTCATCCAACTCTAAATATTCATTCACTACCATATTTGATTGTCCCCTATAATAAAGAAACAAATCTTCTTTGTTGGATATTGGTAGCGTATCTATTCCTTTGGGGGTTTTGCCTAATGGTTTTTGTTGGGAGCTAATTCGATACCTTAGATGGTACCAACATTTTCTTCTCATTTCTTTCATGACCCTAAAGATTCTTCTTCAAATTTTCTTTCACCTCTTGGGTTGATCTTTGCATATGTCCATCAGTTGCCTCCTTCAATCTATGCCCTTGTGACAACTCCTTGAAAGGACATTCAGCATAACTCTCCAACGAGTTGTCCATCTTCTATGGAGTTTCATTCGTCTTAACCATTGTTCCATCTCTTGGACTTTGTCTAAAATAATTATTCCAAGTACAAACATATTGTGGGACTGTTGTCTACCTTTCCATTTCCTTTTAATGGACTCAAAGTAAACTTTTTCCCACCTTTCATAATGGAAGAAGTATTTTTCCTTCCATCATATACACCTTCTTGATAAATTTCCATGGTCTTCACAACAAAACATGGCAAGCATTCATAGGCATCACATTGCACAAGATTTAATATTTATAACCACCAACACAAAATTGACAAAATATTGTTTTCTTACTAAGATTTATAGCTCCTTCTATAGCCATGAGACTTTTGTATGGATTAGGATACTTGAGATTCTCCACCATCTCCTTGGACACCAAATTGTCTGGAATTTCATGGTCAACAATGACTCTGCAACATTTCCACCAAATTTGCATACAATTTTGAAAAGAATCCTTTGAAATTATTCCCTCTCCTCTAGTTTCAATAGCACTCTTCTAAACATAAGAGCATCACCATGTTCTAGTTCTTTTATCTATTCAAGTGAAGCAACACTCTCTTCATTGACTTGAGCACTATGATCTTTAACCACATTTTTTTAAAAGTCTCCATTTTATTGCTATTCTGATTTGCATGCTTTTTCCTAGCTCTTGTTTTGACCGAAACAACTTGGTGTTTGATGATGGGAACTCCAAGGTTCTTGGAGCATCCAAATTATTTTATTTCCTCTTGTGAAACCCTTGTGGTTTTGTGGGATTGAACCTAGTTTATCTCAGCCTTCTTGAGGACGAAAGCCCTCTTGTAGAAGATTAGCCATGATGGTGAAAGATCCTCCCTGATTAATGTTGTGTGATTCATTCAGAGTCACAGTTTGTGTAGGAAAGGTTTAATGGTAGATTTACTTCAAAATCTACGCTTGTGCTGAATGTTGAAGGTTTGGAGCAATTTCATATAGAGATTACTTGTGCATGTTGAATGTTTCCAGTTAGAGGGTTTGATGGTAAAATTCCTTTGTCACAGCTGAAACAAATATAGTTTGATTTGTGCCAAATATCTGATTTGTCAGTGCAGATTGGAAGAAGATTTATGAGTCTGTTTAAATTGTTGATTTGTGCTTGCTTGGAAATGGGCGCCATAAGGTAAATGATAAACTTAAGTTTGTTTGAATGCTGAAGCAAATCACACTCCTTAGTGGAGTCACGTTTTGACTAAATGAAGATCGATTGCTTTTTTGAAAGCTTTGTTGTTGAAAGCTATGAAGCTAGTGGTATAAGAGACTCGCGTGGGGGTCAAGAGCAGATTGGGATTGCAACATTGAGATTGTTGAAGTTAAAATGGTGGAATACAGCTAAAAGGGTGTTTTTTGGTTGGAATGCAACACTATAGATGCCAAGCACTTAATGTTGGAAAAAGAGTTGTACTCACAACAAGAAGCTTTTCTGTTAAGGGCAGTTTTCAAACAGTTCAGAGTGGACCTCAGGAAGATTTTTTAGTATATTTAACTACATGTTAAATTTTGGCAAGCTACAATTGAGTGCCTTGCATGACAGTAGTCACCATTGTAGAAGTTGTGCCATTTTGAAGCAATATTTTGGTACACAGCTGTAATCTCTCTATAATACATCCAATGAAAACTTCTAGGTTAGATTGATATGCTCTCTGTATTGTAACCTCATTTATGGCAATTGAGTGTATTGTTGCTGAAAATTTATGCATGCAAAGTGTTTGTTGAAATGTCTATGATATCTCTATGCATTGTGAATTTACTTGTTGAACCGATCTTGTCACAAATTGCACTTTGAATGATCCCACACCAAAACACATTCAAAATAGATTGAACATCAATTAAATACAAAGTGTTTGTAAAATTACTTGCATGATAGAAGGCAAAAAACTTTGAGGGATTTTGAAAAAAAATTGGTTTCAATTTGGGGTGTTGTGACCTTTTTTCACACATCGCCCCATTGCAAATGGGGGCCCTCACTGGTTTGCTCTTAGGGTTTAGCTTTGAGTAGCAATTTCATAGTCTCTGATGTCTGGGAATTTCATGTCAAAATCTGGGATCATCATCCGAGCCAAGTTGGGAATTTGGGCCTGAAACTGAACGTAAACGTCATAGAAGTGCTTAGAAGACCTTGCAGACCAAGATCGCCTGTGTTTTCGCTCAATTCTGACACTTCCTATTTTTTAGGGATTCTGCTTTTTTGCTTTTTGCTTTTTTCGTTTTTGGCATTTCTGGACCAATCTGGAATTTACTATTTTTAGAAAGTTGCTTTTTGCTTTTTTCTATTTTTAGTAAGTTTCTATTTTTAGAAAGTGCTAGGTGTCACTGGCAGTAGAGTCAAAAGGTTTCCATTTTTGGAAACTAAAAAGCAAGCAAAAATCAGGCAGAGGTCTTGAAAAATCGAAAAAATCAAATAAAAAGCAAGCAAATCATGATAAAATTCGCCTAAGTCTGGAAGAGGTGCGCCATTTAAAAATCCAGTTGAAACTTCGAAAAATCCAGTTGGAGAGTTCGAAATTCCAGTTGGACAAAGTGAAAATCGACTAAGGCAAATAAAATATGGAACTGGACTTTAGGAATTTTAGGTTGAAGTGAAAATCCAGTTGAAACTTCGAAAAATCCAGTTGAAAGTCGAATTGTTCAAGAATCAAAAATTTTCTAAGGCAAAATCGCTTTGGTAAGTGAGAATTCCAGTTGAAAAGTCAAAAATTCCACTTGAGGGTCGAATTTTATTAAAGGCAAAAATAAAAGAAATAACTTAAGTTTTATTTTAAAACTTAGTTATCAAGCCAAAAGGGACGCCTTGTTTGAAAATTCAAAGATCACGATAAGATTGCTTTTTCGTCTTTAAAGCAAAAAACATCCAATGAGAAGAAGAAGTCGACCTAAATCAATTTGGAAAGGTTTTATTATAAAAGATAATCTTGTGAGCTTATTTTCATTGTTTACAAAGTCGAATTTTTCACAGGCAAAGCTCTCTCAAGAGAAAGACGTCTTTTCAGCTGCAAACGGATTTTTTTTTAAATTCCAGAACATAGAATTGGATTTTTTCTCTTCATTTCCAGATTTTTTCAAGCAACTGCAAGGTTATCATTGGCGATTTTGAAAGGGAATAGGATTGTTTCATTGAAGATTGGAGAAAACTTCAGTAAAAGTCTTAAAAAATCCAGAAAATTATTTAAATTTCCATGAATGCTCTTTGAAAACAATAAAGGCGAATCAATTTTCATCAAGAATTTATTCTTTGCACAGCCTTTAATCAAGTTCTGGATTTTAAATTATTTTTTTAAATTTCTCCAGCCAAGAAATCGCCTTTTTATAAATTTGTTAAAATTTTCTAACTTCAAGCTTCTTACAGGCGCAATGTCTTCTCCAAAGAACGTGGGAGGTGGAGTCAGGAAAGCTCAAGTAAAGGAAGTCCTCAAAGAATTTTACCCGGAATCCCAGTTATCCTCAAAGTGGAAGAAAGTGGCAGATACAAACTTTGAACAGTTTAATGCAATTCAACACAAGAGAAGGATGTTTGGCACTCAGAACGAAATGCCTACGCCTATTGCCACAAATATTGTTAAGTCCGGACTTCATCAAGCAGCAGGATTTCCACCTGCCGTTCAGTGCAGTGAGTTAATGGTTGAGTGTGCTAGAAGGTACAATCCTCAAACAAGATCAATTAAAACACCCAATGGGATCACCTTAGCGTACTTTACAGAGGATTCAGTCAGGGAAGTATTTGGTATTCCCCATCGTAGAAAAATGTTGAATAGGACTCAACAGGAATCACAGGCCATGTTCGATCAAGCTAAGGAATCCTGTATGGACATAATCAATTCTAACTGGATCAAGGAACCCAAGAGACACCGCTCCAAGTTGCCAAAGAGATTAATTTGCACAGATTTTAAGATAGAATACAGCGATATGATTCATATGCTGAACAGGATTATGGGAACTTCTCAAGGAGCCTTCTTCGAGGTATGGATGTTTTCATACGTGGAGGAAATCGTATTGGGAATGGAGGCAATAAATTGGGCTAAGTTAATAAGTGATAATATCGATTCCCAGTTGAGAAGTCTAGAGAAGACTAAAACCTTCTGCATGGGTTCTTATGTGGTTTATATTCTGGCACGGTTCACTAAGTGCAGAGGACTGATTTGTAAAGGGGAAGTTGGAATTCGAAGGGATCAGCTCAAGGCATATGATTGTTACCCGCAGCTCCAACTGCATTACAAGGACAATTTCAAGATAACAAATGACGCCTTCCTTATGTATATCACGCGAGTTCTTCAAGGAACAGTTCAAAGGAGGCTATCTAAAGAAGCTATGGTGATGCTTGACAAGTTCGGATCTTGGTTTATCCAGTTTCGGACATTTACTTATATAAGAATTCATGGATTCTCGGATGCTCCGTATAGACTTCCTCGGTATCCAACAGACAAAATTGTTATGCTTGAAGTTGCAAGGCAACTGGCATGTGTAGACTCTATTCAGGCGAAAAAGAACAAACAAGGAGTGGATTTTCCGGTTGCAATTGGGAAAATGCTAGAAGTCTGCCCCTCATTACAATCAGCCAAAACAGCAAGGGTAGAGTTGCAATTTTATAAATTCAGCACTTATAATCCAAGGTCTGATTATGATCCGTACCTAAGAGTTCATGGGAAGAAGTCCCTTCATGTTATGCAGATCGAAGATTATTGGTCTAACTTGGTGGACGAGTATGGAGTTAGGAAGAAGACTTGGTCAAGAGTTCCAGTTGAACTTGTGAAAAGGTGTGACTTGTTCCCTATACCTGACCAAGTAAAAGACAACGGGGACTACATACATCCTCAATTTGAACAAGAAAAAGATAAGCCTATCTTATTGCCTAACTGGACGCAACCTGAGTTGACCGATTTGAACACATTGATGAAGGACATTATTGCTTACTCAAGGGAATGGGTAGACAGTCAGATCAGCAAGTTGAGGAAAGAAGGAACTTCTCTTACTTATGCCACGATGAGCAATAAGGAAAGCCAAGAGGAAGCAATTGGCGAAAGTCTTGATGAACTTTCGTATCCTAGCAAGAGGAAGGTAGTAAGTGGAAACCTTCACATAGAGGAAAAGGAATCAGCTGACGGAGAATTGGAAAATAAGAAACAAAAAGTGACTGAAAATCCGTCATCTTCAAGTACTGTGTCAGCTAGAGTAATTGAAAAGGTACCCATTGTTGATATCGAGCCAAGCCATGAGCAAGAAATCGCGTTTCAAGAGTTAGAACAGTTGGATTCTCTCCAAGAGCAAACCCTTACTGAGTGTTTGGAAGGAGATGATACGCTGATGATTGAAGGCGTAGGAGATACTGAGATCCTTGAGAACAATGAAGAGCTAGGAGACGAGGTAATTTCTGCTCTAAAAGGAATTAATGATGATGATCAGTTAGAAGATGGGATGGAATTATCCACTATCCCAGCTTGGTTAACCGAGAGTTTGATGAAAAAGTCCAGACCACTGGATGAAGTTCAACCAGTTGAAAGCATGCAGGACTTTCTAGAGAGAATTGGCAAAGCTAAAACGCCAAAAAAAGCCTAAGAAGTATTCTCAGATTACCAGGAATGATGCAGGATCCAGGATCTTACAGGTGGCAGTCCCGAAAATTGATAAGCCAAAAGATCTGATTACTCCTATGGATTACGAGGTTACAACGTTGGACATTGGGCCAACCACGATAGATCAGGATTTCCATGAGTTGGCAGACACTTCCAAGGCCATCAAGGAAAAGTTCGACAAAACAGAGGAGAAAAAGGAAAGGTTAGAGTTGGAAAATCTAAGGCTAATGGAGTTCATTCAGCAGCTAACAGCCCCTTTGCGCCAGGAAAATGCAGTCTTTATTCCACCTTCATCTCTTACTCCGGAATCCGTTGATGTCCTTGAAGCTATGAGGATCACGAGTCAAGCAACCAAGAGTTGGGTGACCAATATTTCAAAACAGATGGAGCAATTCTTAGAGAAGTGCGCCCAAACTTATGACAGATCTGCCTTGCTTATAACTGAAGTTGGTCAAGTTGAAGACAATTGGGAAGATTTCCAGTACGCACAGGACAAAGTGATACCTCGTTTGAGGGTTCTAAAGGAAGTTTCCTCGCAAATATTGGTCCAGGAAGGTGTTATCGAGGAAGGAGCCTCGTATGATTTCAGCAGGTGGTACCATTCCTTATTGGCTAAAAGGAAGGCATATGACGGAATGAAGGAAGAATGTGCTGCTATACGGAGCGCAGTTGAGAAAATTCAGTTCAAAATCCTCACTTCTCTTGAAGGATTGACAGGACAGGAGCATCATGATGCAAATGGCCTAGATTTAGAAGGACTAAAGAAAAGCGTGATGAACATTTACTTCAAGGGAGTGCAGGTTATTACAGAGAATCAGCTTGATGATATGTCTTCCCTTTTGACCTTCATGGAGAACTTTCGGAAGCAGGAGGATAGATGGGAAAGTACTTTCACTCAATGCCTGGAAGCTTTGGACGTGATCGGAGTGCAACTGGATTCTGTGCCAAGTATCTCAATGGACGAACTTGATTTTGTGCTAGCTAAATTTCTTGCATTTGCAGCTAGGGAGCGATCCAAAGGGAATTGCATTCTGGATTCCCACTTGCTCGAGTGATCTGCAAGGTGTCATCATACTCCAAGTGGCTTGTTTTGCTTGCGCCATGTGTCCTTTGAGTTGGTTATGCTTTTTAGGGTTAGGGTTTTTCAAGTTTAAATCTTGGCCTTTGATCTCAAATTTAATCTTGGCCGTTGCTTTGTAATTGGGGTGCCTATATAAACCCCACTCATTTCATTTATTCAGGGAGAAACTGATGAAATTGTTGCAACTATTGCTGTTTAAATAATAAGTGGATTAAGAGTTGAGCATTTGTTATTTTTATGAGCCCGCATGGTTTCATTGACTTCTTCAATAGAGTAAATTTATTTTCAAGTATTTTGGATGAATGAAAGATTGATAGTGTTGGAAATAGTGGAACTAGTTCATACCTTTTTTCAATTGAATGATTTTCAATTTGATGTGTAAGGTTAGTCTGAACATTGAAATTGCTTGACTTGAATTCTATTACCTATATGCATTGATCGAATTGATGGTGGTATTGTGTAATAGGATATCTTTTGTAGACCCATTGAAGATTGCACCGTCTTTGTCTAGTTGTAGTACTGTGCTTGGCGAAGCAAAGATTGGTTTAAATTTCACTATCCAGCATTTGTCTCTTAAGTTCGTAGGAGTAGTTTTGCATAAGCCTAGTTTCTTGCCCCTCATCCTTTATCCTTTTGTTTTATTCCAAACTGAAAACCCCAAAAAATATAAGAGCATTCAACGTTACATCAATTCAAATCGCTACTTCGAGTAAGTTCATTATTCAAGGTCCCTTTGTGAAATCAGCATATCACATCATCCATTGAGCTTGTCCATCCCCCAAAACGGAACATTGGAATTACCGTATGACCTTTCTAGCAATCTTAGCATAAGAGGTAATTTTTCAAGAGAGGATAGAGCTGCCTTTGGGCATTCTTTTATTCTGGTGTTTGGTGTGTCACAAAACACGCATCAACAGTGTGGTCATTACATCTTTTGGTGTTGTTCTATTGCAATTGTCAGCATTCAAAGGCTCTATAACCACCCTCTCCACATCTATAATAGGTGATTCCTATTCCTCTACCTCTTCCTCCACCATAATATCTTCTTCCTCTTGAAGTATTTCCCTCGTTGATTTTTAGCTTGAATCACTACCTTGAGGAGTGTTGGCTTCTCTATGTTGCTCTTTGCTACTATCCTTTCCTCTTCCTATTCATTTGAATTTATTTTTCTGCTTTCTTGCCAACTTTTCTTTTTCCCTTAACACATATTGATAGGCCTTCTATATCGTCCTTACCAAGACCATACTCATCTCATCTCAGATTGGCATTCAAAGTCCATTGATGTACCATGCAACCTATTTTGAAATTTCTTCTACCTGATGAGATCAGATGTTGAACGTTTTTATAGAATTTTTTTGTATATGCCTTGAAGTTTATATCCTTTTGCTTCAAATTCTACAACTTCAGTAAATTCAACTAGTAGTCTACTAGTTAAAACTTTGCTTTCAATTTCACCATCATTTGATCCCAAAATCAGATCTTCTACTTTCCTCTTCTTTGTCCATCCATCTGCACATGATCCCACCACAGAGATACATAACCCTTCAATGTGGTACTAGTAAACTTCGCCTCTTTAGGTCTTCCACAAACTCAAAAACAAAACACTTCTCCATTTTTGAGATCCAATCAATAAGTTGCTCGAAATTCAAGCTCCCATTGTAACACAAAGCATCTATACATTGTCAATTTCCAATATGCAACATAGCCCTTATGAATGGCCCATCCATATAATCTTCCACTCCTTCTTAACCAATTGTTTCTTCTTCATCATCTTCACCCACAATGTTAATAGGCACACCTCTTCTCTATGTTGTTTCTAATGCTACCAATCTAGTTGTCATTTCTCTGAGCATCTCTATTGGTTCCTAGGGTTCTTGGAATAGGTTGAACCTCCAATTGGTTCCCAAGGAGGTTTGAAGCTTCAATTGCCCATAACTTCACCAATTTTCATCTAATCTCCACCAAATTTGAATTGGAGATACCCTTTTGGTTCTTTTTCAAGGTGAAGTCTTGACTTGATCCAAAATTCAACTTGGATTTGACTCATGAAACAAATCACCAAAAACCAGCATAAACACAACAAAACTTAAAGAAACTGAAAACAAAATTGAAAATTTTTTTTGGTGACATAGGATTGCTTGTGACCTCAGATACTCTTGCATCATCACCATTGGGCCAAACCATTGAAATTTCAGATTGATATCAAGTTTACACTTGTGTTGAAGGTGATCTTCCAAATTTAGGATTCAACTAGTTGTTGTCATTGATGTCATTAATGAGCATATCGATTTATATTTGCAAGACAAATACTTATTGATCTTCACTACTCCCGCAGAAGAGAAGCACACTATTAGTCAAGTATTGTGACTATTCACAATCACAGTGACCCGTATGTTAGATATATTATTGTTGTTGATGTCAAAGGTGAGATGAGAGGAGGATCAAGACAATATTTTTCCATGGTTTATGTGTTATTTTTTGGTGCCCATATTGCTGATCACCCCTCATGGATTTTGGCACTCACATCCTATGCAAGTAAAAATAAAACTATTTTTTTTAAAACCCTTTTGGGCTGGCCGACCAAGCATGGTTGATCACCCCCTTGGGGGACTTAAAAATTAATTTTATTGTGTTTCAAATGTGGCCGACCTCCCCTAGCATGGTTGCCCAATGTGAGAAGATTTTTAAATAAAACAAATTTATTTTTTATGCACATGAGGCCGACCCCTTTTGATTGGTCACCCCTCTTGGGTGAAGAGGTGCATTTGTGTGGTATAAAAGAAGATGTGTGGGGGAAGAATAACTCAAGCAATTAACAAAATATCTTTCCTACTCAAAGCAGACTTATGAGGAGATCTAAAGTAGACTTATGAGCAGATCTAAATCAGACTTATGAGCAGATTTAAAGAAGACTTATAGCAGAGTTGTAGCAGAACTTTCAAGGTAATTTATGGCAGAGTTGTAGCAGACCTTTCAACTTTCAAGGTGATTATCATACATTTGTAGCAGGCCTTTCAAGGTGATTTATAGCAGATTTATAGCATACTTTTGAGGAGATTTTATGAAGAAGATTCACATGATAATCATGCTTTGAAAAGACTATATTCAAGAAGACAAAGTTTTGTAAATTTGGAAGTTGGTGCCTCCCGATAGAAGAGATTGGTGTCTCTTACTAAATTGGTGCTTAGTGGTGGGGATTGGTATCTCCAGTGAGTTGGTGCCTACGAAGATTTGTAAAAGAGAATTTTATTGTTCGCTGAATTTGGACAATAGATTCAAGTAGTCTTTCTCCATGGTTTTCTCCCAAGAGGTTTCCATGTAAATCTTGTGTCTCTTAGTTGGTAGATCTTGTGTGATTGCTATGTTCGTGGTTGTTGTTTTTAAATAAGTAAAAGTTTTATCTTATACTGATTCACCCCCCCTCTAAATATAAGTGTGTGTGCACTGTGCTCATCACGGTATGGTGACACAACACATAATTAGTTGGGTTGACTAAGTGAAGGCATTTTCTATTTTCCACAGTAGTCAATTTGGTCACTATATCTACCAGAGTCTGCAAGGTTTAGTACCAAAATTTATTTGACAGTATTCAGCATTAGGGATCTGCCCTTCATCATATCCTTGGAATCTTGTGTGTGCCAGGAAGGGTCATTTAGCATCACATGTAGGAATCTTGGGGGCACCTGAACTATCTATACATTTCAGAAACTACGTGGTGGACACTCCTAACTAGCAGATTGGCTATCATAGTTTGCTGATTCAACCAGGTGTAGATTTCAGTCACCTGTAACCTGCCACATGCTAGGAACAGACTGCACTCTTATCTGGTGAATGAGGGAGGAACATTCCATCATAATTTGTTGTGCTAAATATACACACTGTAGGCCATACTAAAGAAAGGGACTGTAGCAGTTCCATGTTGCAGCATCATCCAAACTGGAACAAACTGTCACATATTTTTTAAAACTGTTCACTGTCAACATAGTTGTCTGTTAATGTGTAATGGAATGATCAGAATATTCACAAAGTGTTGCGATTGTTTCTTTTTTTATTTCTCAAGATGACAACCTTCAGTAGTATCAGATTAGTAACCAGCAGTGGCACCATTGATTTATCTTTTTCAGTCAGCTTTAGTTATTCAGTTGATCTAAAACAAGAGAAAGGAAAAAATCAAGAATTAATAAAGAAAATCATAATTTGGTATATTACAAGCTTGGAGGAAGAAATACCCACAATCCTTTTCTAAAATTGGAATGCCCAACAATTGGACTCCAAGTTAGACTTTCCTCGTGTAGCGCTTATGAAATAAATCCTAACTGCCAACAAGGATAAGGCAGGTGCTAGTAGGGAGTCAACATCCAGCAAAAAAAAAGCCCAAAGATAGGTGAGGTGGGCCCCCTTACATGCCACATAGCCCTTTAGGGAATCGCTGTCTAGAATTAGCCTATTAGAGCTTCATGCTAAGACAAAACGAGTATGAGTCCCATGGAATCCTCAATCTCAGTAGTAAGGACCACCTTGGAAATAGAGAAAATTTCAATCAGCAGAAGAACATCCAAACACAGAAAGTTTGAACAAAAACCAAAATTTGATTGCTCAATATTTTTGGGTGTGCATGAAAATATGTGTGCCCGGATGCTCCTACATCATTGCTCCTCTATAATTATCCCCAAAGTTTTAGGCTAAGATGGTCATAATGAAGAAAATGTTTCCATGACTTACCTTTTCTTGTTTTCCCTATGATTCATCTCCCTACTCAGAAAAATATTAGACAATCATCATGTGAGAGCACAACACCGAGTCCAATTTGAGAAACCTCATAATTGTTTCAGGAAATCAAGGGTGTCCAATACTAGAGTGGAAACAAGAGGCACTTTAATACTTTCAAAAGTTCATTATTCCCCAATAGACTAACTAATAGAAGCCATCCTTCCTCATAAGTTCAATCATAGGTTGAGCTATGGTGGAAAATTCTGGATAAATCTGTTGTAAAAACCTGAACATTGTTGGTCTCATTCTCATTTAAATTGTCTCTTTGAGTTAATAGATCAACGGACTTGTCAAAAACCACTTTGAGGTTTCAACTTCCTAGCGATCTATCTCTCTCCCCATGTATGGCTTGTCCCAGCTAAATGGGTTAGAACAACATTTAATTTCACGTCTTCATTAGAAAAATGTTGCATCCAACACGCTAACTTAAAATTGCTCAGCCATGTGTGTACCTCCACTTCTTACCCATAGATGTACAGCAGAATTTTCATCTGCAGGATTTATTCAAAGAGGAGAAGGTTGGGGAAAAGGGGGAGCTCATAATCAAGCTTGCCAGCAGAAGCTCAACAAGTCAGAAAGCTAAAATGGCAGAGGTTGTTGCTCGATAGGCTATCTTTGGCCTCATGGATGTTAAAATTCTTCTATTCTATTCCCTATGGATTCGTATTCAATCACCCTCAAAAAATCTGGATTTGTATATTGAAGTGTTAATATTCATGCCCACAGGCCTGTTCAAGTTCACATCCATAGCCTTTCTACTTAGCATTTGCATGTCACACACTAGTTTATCTGTAAATGAATCAAACATCTCTTCCAGATCCTCCTTGGCCACATACTCAGGCTATTTTTTCTGACTCCTAGCTTAAGTTTTGCCCAAGCTTTGTCACAAAAAAGATTGGAATCAGCCTAAGATCTAATAATACCTTGCAGTGTTCGTAAAAAGATAAGGCAAAAAATACTGCAAAATACAAATAGAAAAATTAAGGAACTTGTTTCTTGAAAGCTGAACCACACCAGAAAATCCTAAATAAGAATGGAGAAAAGACTGCTGCTCCAAATGGCAATTTTACTGATATGAGAACAGATCAATATTACAAATGTTCCTTCATCCACAAGCTACTAATCTATGGCTAGATGTACTAAACTAGTTACTGAAATATAACATTAATAAACCCTATTTTCTAAAATTAAGGCAATGGGCTTAAGGGAAAATTAGCCCACAAAAATAAAAACTTGTTCTCTCTAGGCATACCGCACTCACCCTTAAACTTCTGTTAATTTGGAATGCAATTAGCAGCCTCTTGATGAAGTGATGGTTTGCTGTAGGTTATAGCACAGGACTATTTTAGCTATTTCTGATGAATTAGATAATGCACAAAATTTTGGTTTTGAATAATTTTAAAGTATACAATGCTGGTACTCATCCAAAAAGGGCACTGAATTTTGTTTTTTTATAATTCATAAACTGAGCATTGACATCTTTTTAGCATTTAATGATATCAAATTTCCACAATCCATATTGTATTGTTCACAGATTTCTGGATTTGATTGTGTACAATTTTTTCCATCAAACTTAGCATTGATATCTTTTTAGCATTATTACGTATTTTCTAGATATTGCATAATTTCCAAAAAAAATTGAAATCCTAAAATTTGGTTAGCCTCCACCCTTTTGAACCAAGAAAACTTTTTAAAATGGTAGCTTTGATGACCTATTTGTGAAGCTAGCTAGAAATAAATCATAGTCATCTGAAGGAAGATGAGAAGCCACAAATGATTTCCCAAGAATTTATTTGTAATGTTAAAGGACTTTTGAGCATCCTATACTTAATATTTATCTGGTTTTTCATTCTCTTTCATACACATTCATATTGCAGTTTGGAAATTCATTATGAATATTTTGAATGGCTTGAGTACTAATGTTTTAGTGATTTTGTATAATGTTTTCTGCAAAGCTCTGGATTCTCCCATGAATGACCCGAAAATGTAGCACTTATGCCAAAAATTCATCATCCTGGTCATTTTTAGAGCATGCGACTCTTATCACATAATTTTTAATGTAGCCAAAGCTTTAAAATGAGTCAGCTCCTACATGTCATCTGCCCCTAATTTATGAATATTTTGTAAGGCCTGAATACTTCATGATCTAGTGATTTTGTAGAATGTCATGTGCATACATCTGGATTCTCCAATGAATGACCTGAAAAGGTAGCACTTATACCAAGGATTCATCATCCTGGTCACTCTAGTCATTCTAGATCATGAAACTTTTGTCATATAACAATGACTGTCATTCTCAAAAAGATATCAAGAAGGTGGAATATTTTGCTCAGATAATTTACAATGTAGCCAAAGCTTCAAGATGAGTCAGCTCCTACATGTTTAACATAAATTTTATACAGAACAAATACTGAAATGCTCTTTTTTGTGTCTTTCCAAATATTTATAAAAAAAATATAGTCCCCTGAAAATAATTGATCAAGTTATGGTACTATTTCAGGAAGACTGATTTGTTTAATTCTGGCTTATTGATGGTTACTTGCAAAAAAGTAAAAACAAAAAGAAACATACCTATTACTTAGAAGCATTAGTTCCATACTCACTTTTTATTTGCATGGATGATATTTACCTACTGTAGAGTATTTTCGCCTAGGCATCCTCTATCTTTTATGTGTATTTGATGCTATATTTAATTTATGGAGGCAGAAGAAACTAGATTGCATTCACACCTCAACTGGGCGTGGAAGTTCTTTTAATTTTCCTCTAATTTTGAGAACTTTGACTGCAGCTAGAGCACATATGATGCCCAAGGATCCATCATACATTCCAGCATCAACAACTGTATCCTGTTTCATCCAAATTAATAATTATCAGATTTTACAATTCTGTAATTTTTTTTTTTCAATGTTTATTCATGAACAGATTAATTTCAGATGGTTTAATTACCAAGTGAGAGCCAATGAGCAGTTTTGGGGTACTGGCATTTCCTCCATCAGTCAGACCATGTACGTTCCCCATCTTATCGGTCCATCTGAAAAATTACAGCTCGTTCAGCAGATATATTTGTCTCATATTTGTACGCAACTAAATAGCTTCAACTGAAAAAACAGTGAGAGAGAGAGAGAGAGAGAAAGAGTACGTTCTCAGTCCCGCATCCTGCATCCATTCTTCAATCAGATTGCCAGCCTTTATAGCTGCAGGGCTCAAGAAAGTGCGTTGGAGGTAGTTCTCAGCATCACTAATCTGGCCACAGAGCTCTCAATCAAAACATGGCCCATTTTTAACATGGTTTATAAGATGTGAATAGCTTCCATTTCGAAGACAAAGCTAAAACTAAGACATACAGATTTTCCTTTTGTCCATTCATTATGGGAACTAATTTTTTCAAGAAGCTAATCTTACTTATAATGTTCAATGTGTTGCAGAAAAAATGGTTGTCTTAAGAATTGTTCTAAATAGTTCAACATAGCAAGACTTATGTACTCATTATTCAAGCAATTCAATAAATTGATGGGCCTGTTGAGTAATTATCTCAAAAACTAACATCTAAAGCAGAGCATGAACAATTAAATGATGACATATGAAGGCATCTATGTAGCACATAAAGGGTTTAATAGAGACAGCAAATAGAAGCTCACTGAACAATAGTATGAAATGTCACAACATTCTTGAAGATGTATACAGCCTTAATAGATAGAATGCAATAGAAACTAAGAAATATCATCATTCTTTGAAATTGACTAAAATCTTGCTTGCTCATGTTGTACCAATTCAAACAATAAAGCAGTGAATGTAGTAAACTCAATTTAGAAAAACAACCCAGCAGGTCCAAAGGACTTTTCACTGGACATTTACAAGGGGCTACTGAAATTCACCAAGGGACATTGAGCTGTTTATCCAACAACAAATGCAAACTTCATTTTGATTTCCAATGACAACAAATCATAAGACTACAGAGTTGCAATTAGATTAGCAGAAAATTATCTTTGCAATGTGTTTTACTTAATCATACCCAACACAGAAACACACAACTTATCGGTTTTCTTCAAATTAAATGGTGTAATTGGTTGCTATGGAAATGCTCACAGTGCTAGTGCAAAAGCATGCATGTACAATTGAAATTAGACACGAAGGCATATGGCCATGTTAAATGGCATAACCCAATTCGACCTTTAATCAATTTATTGTGAATGAGAGAAACAACCATTAGAGTAATATAAAACAATGATGAAGGAATGGTATATGCAAACAATGCAGCGCTGAATTTGGTTTAATTGCAGGCCAACCTTGGAAGTGTAAAATCAAATAAAAATATTATTTGTATGAGGCCGACTATACATGCTGGCCGACTAGATATAAACCAAGGAGATCGCCCATATAATTAATGAGAGAGTGATTAAAAGGCTGTGATGTGTTAAGGAGAAGCATTTTATAATTTAGAGATAACGAATACATTTAAGTGTGCGATGAATATGGAGCAATAAAAGTGTAGCGATTAAGGCAATCAAAGGCAGCGATGAATGGTTGTTAGTAAAAGACATTACTATTCAAAACAATACAACTTCTCACATCAAGCCTATTCAAAAGATATATAAAGGATATGCAAATTCGTCCAAGGAGGGATCATTGATCATATTTGCAGATACATTTAATTAAATATCAGATCTGGCGTGCTCATAAGGAGCCCAATCAGCCACCTGTTAGATGCATGAATAAACCGCCAAAATATGAAACAGCATCAAGAACAAGTCGCATAAGGATAAGGTGATAATCAGAAATATCAATCTGAATTAAGGCATCAATTTATCTCACTTTCAGTTGCATGAATTTGAAGGATTAAATCAGATACTGCCATCTTTTTGATGCCACACTTATATGACATATTTAATTGCATGGTTCTAGAGTGATCAAACAAAGACGATGGTTATTTATCATTATCAAACTCTCCTTCTTGAATTAATTCCCAATCCAGATTCCATTATAGTATTTGTAGTAGGAATTGATGTTATTATTGTTGTCATAAAATCTCTTCTTGTTCATATTAATATTAGACTAGCATAAATAGGATATATAGTTGCTCTTTTGACATACCTTGATATCCAATTCTATAAAGATAAAAGAAAACTTTGTAAGGGACATTACAATTGGTATCAGAGCTGGTTAAACCTGCCAGCCTGTGAAGATGGATGAGTGGAAGGGAAAGAATATACTACAATAGGGAGATAAGAAAACAGTGGGAACCTGGCCTAGCTTCAGAAGGAAGAACAACCTCCAATATCTTAGGCATCCACAACGGTCTTGAATCGAGTAGTGAACAAGGAGACAGAAACATGGGAGATAGAGACTTCACCGCTCGTATGGACCAATTCAAGGCCAAACAAAGAACTACTCAACAGAGGATGGCACAATTATTGGGCACATTGTCTCAAGTCATGATAAGTACAAACAACAATAACAACCAAGTTGGCAATAGTGGAGGAAATGAAGACAATTCAAGCAACAATAGAACTCCAAATCATCATACTACAACCAGTTCTAGACCTATGATACCTATTTTACCCCCTAGAGTGGAACAACAAGCAAGCAATGAACCTACATTGGTAGAGTTGCAAGATCAGTTCTGACAATATTGGATAGATGGAGGATTGCAAACACATATGTCCCTAAAAGACTACATGGACCTGAGAATGAAGCATTTACCCAACCAAGGTTATAGAGATCATAACAATGATCTAAGAAGGAAAATTGTTAAGCTTAGCTTGCCATATTTTGATGGGTCGGGAAAGACATATTTTGATGGGTGGGTTCAAAAGGTTGGCGACTACTTTCAACTCAACCCCATGCCAGAGAGCAAAGCAATCAATTTTTCCACCTTACATCTAGACAGAGTGTCTCATGAATGGTGGTACCATGGCATGATCACTTTGGTCCATGAACAAATTACGAAGTGTCTCACATTCTTATGTTTTCCTTGTCAATTGTTGTAAATTTTGGCAACAATTTCATGTCATCTTGGAGCAATCTAAATTCTTCTTCAAAATCCTTCCATAATTTCTTCCACGTATTTCAACTAATTGTCTCAACCTTTATGTATCAATCAATTGCAATGCCTCTAAGGGTGGCTAGGAAGGACGCAGCCAATATGTTTAATTGTTTTGTCCATTTGCATCCCAAATGGTCTGCAGGTCTTGCAATGCCTTACTACATCCTCTAATTCATCTTTTGTAAACTTAGGTAGTTTTTGCCTCTCTAAACTTAGACCTCCTAATGGATTCACCATGGCTTGTCCTCGATGCAAATCTAATGATTGGAACCTTCTCCTCAAGAACCTCTAATTTGGACATTTCATTGCTCTCTTGGGGCTCTCAAATACATGACAATTACAAACCTTGACTCTTCCAAAGACTTCAATGTTCCACACACTTGTAATAACCTCAAATTCTCTTTTCTCAACTTCAATACTTTTCCCTAGTGTTTTCGGCTCAATTTCTTCCTTGATCAACAACTCTTCAATAATAGGAAAATTGCTTTCATATGCTTCCCTCTCTTCATTTGTGAAGAAATCCTCAATCTCCATCAACAATTCTTTAGAGTTAGTGTGAACCTGGTCCATATTCTTTTTACATTCATTTAATTCATCCTACATCTTTTACAGAAATGATAGGGGGAACTATGTTTTTCCTTTGATAATTTTGTATGTTCAAATCATCTGGAATGAGATCATAGACATACATAGCCCTGAAAGAGGTCTTACATATGGCAAAGTACTTAATCAAGACAAAGGGATCCTTTCTTCTTACAAGGTTTCATGGCAGACACTTATGCTTGAAGCATATTTTCCACACTTTGGGTAAGTCTCTGTATCTACATGTCTGTTCACAGGTAGTGCCAGTAACTGAAATTTTCTCTATATTCTACTGCAACCAGGCCCTCATTAAGGTAATAACTAATTATCCATATTTTGGGTCTACAGCACTGTTATTTCCTTATTTATCCATCTGAGTTACAGCTTAATGTATTTTACAATATAATTAACCTTGAAATAACATTACTATCATTAAATAAAGTATTGATATGGACTTGTGACTCTACGAAACCTAATAGAGCACAAAAAGTAATATATAAACCCTTTGGGAACATCTCTCAGGCCATGTATTTGCAACATTTCTTAGGATAGAGTTTTGCAGTCCAAAATGGTCAAACTTGTGCATCCCAATCCTAACCACAAAGGTGGTTTGGAAGCTTGAACTAAAGGGTGATGCTCTGGATTCAAAATTAATGAAGAAAAGGAACATTGTAGTATGTGTACACATAACCTTTAAACATCAAACTGCTTTATGTAGCTTCAGTTTTGACACTTGGATATGATAGAATGTATGTATTAGCATAATCTAATGCACTTTCCATAACTCATTAAATAGTCCTATCTTGTTTTCCTTTTATAGAAAATTTATGCATATTAATATGTAATAGGGAAAGAAACGTGAATATTTATAAAACCTATAAGAGAAAAAATTGCCAGAGTAGCACAGACAAACAAATGTAGAGAACTGTGATTTATGAAGACAAAAAACATAAAATCATAGAGTAATGCCTACTCTACAAACTGGATTATGGAGTGCAACTAACATACCTTGCCCAGTTGATTTATTCTTAACACTGCTTCATCCCTTAAAATGGGTGAGAATAAATCTAATTTCAGCCCTGTTTCCTGATTGTTCCATTCTGGCACAAACAATGTATATAATATATTAGCTGTCCTCCTCCAAAATATAACATTACTAGCATTAAATCAAACTTAATAGTCCTTAAACATCATTCAAACCCTAGTGACGTGTAGGAAGAAAACATCATGAATTTTAAGTGCCTACTGATATTCTAATCTCTTACCCAGCTAAAATATCGAATTATCCAATTAGACTAAATAATCCTTAAACATCATTCAACCCCTATTGACATGTAGGAAGAAAACATCATGAAATTTAAGAGTTTACTAATATTCTAATCTCTTATCCAACTAAAATATTGAATTACTCAGACCATCCAAGAAACGAATACAACTGTTTCTGTCTTCATGTATGTTTAATATTCATGTGGTTCAGCCGTTTGATCTGTCATAATTAGCTTCATTTCACCAGTCCGTGCTTTTCCATTTCCTCTTATATGTTAACTTGATTGTTTGAGACATATGCCCTTATCCCAATCTTCTTGGCCTTTAGCACCTGACTCCACCATTATTTGCTTACTAATTGTTGTCTGGAACAAGATCTCCTTGAGTAAATTCATAAAAATGGTTAATTGCTCCAGTCTTGAATGTTTTTCCTGTGATCTTTACAACTAGTGTTGAGCTAGATTCTTTCCAGTTTCTTTCCACATAATTGTGGAATTTTCAGCTAGCGCTGAGCCAGAGGCCTTCCATTCTCTTTCCATCTAGAGACATAATAATATCAGAACTTGGATCACACACTTCAATCACACTGCTTGTGCTTTTTGTATGGTAATGCATATTCACTACACCACCACTATGTTATGGAAGTTTCATTCCAATTTCTTAAGTACAATTATTAGTCCCTTGCATATACACTTTTAAGTTTTTCCTATATAAATTTTTTGATGTCTAACTTCACATCACCTCATTCTCCTGTTAATTTTAGGACATGTAAGCATCAATTGCAATTAATTCTATCTCTAACATACTGCAAGAGTTTTTAAATATAAATATTGTTTATTAAAAAGATTGAATATGTATAAGCATTCTTGACATCCACATGAGAACAACCAGGCACACTTTACCGTAGAACATAATGCCAGTAAGATTAAGATGGAAATCAAATGTGTTTTGGGCCAGTCACTTGTATGTATTATAGGTGAAGTTTTACCTCAATTTTAAGTGCATACTATTTTAGTGCTATTCAGACTGAAAACCGGTACAGTCAAAGGCACGGTCTTCTTTAAGACAAAATCTAGACTTAATAATTGGTACCGTTTTAATCATAAAAAGCATATTGCAAAGAACAAATCAAATACCAATTAGAACCTGATGACTTGAAGATTGTCTAGTACTCTCCAACAGCAATCTACTTTTTTCACTACTATTTGTTACATAGTTCAGATAAAAAATATCAGGAAAAAATTCTGCTCAAAACATCGAATGATGCCAGCCTCAGGCCCCTTAGGTTGACGGTATGTGGATGGAAACTAGCCCTTGACAAAATCCAGCTTATAATATTAAACAAGTTGAGCAATTGAGCACAGATGTTTAAAAGAATGGGCTTGATTTGGTGGGTGAGGATCAGGTTAAACACCAACCCTCCTCACTAGGACTCTGTGTTTAGTTTGCAGAGGAGAAAATCTCCAGCAGGGGAAGTTGGTGGATGGAGGCCAAACAATCCCGCTGGCCTCGGGATTACACATGATGGCCTGGGGACTACAGCCCATAGGAGCTCTCCCAGTAGGCCATTTTTGATGATGGCATGAGAGGATTTCATTGAATATTCTAACGAAATGGACACATCACCCAACCCAATGTTGATTCATGCATTGTTTTGGTATTGAATATGTAAACAAGTTAACAACCTGCCAGTCTCAGAATTACCTCAAGGATGTGTTTAACTTTGGCCTTTTGTTGTGGATTTTAATTTACCAGTAAAATTATTCAAGTTCAATTCTCATGAGATTTATTTTACTTCTGGATAGGCTACAAGAAATTAAACAAATTATAAGTGCCTCGCAGCAGACCCCAGTTTGGTCTTTTAGTGTGGATTTACATTTACAAGAAAGCCCAATTCCCCACATTGGCATGTTTGCTGTGGACTAGCATTTACAACAGGTGATACAACACTGTTTTTTGCAGATACTTTTCAAAAATAACCTTGGATCCCTAATACTGAGTTAAATTTCCATGCTAACGAGCCCTATGCTAACCAAGATGAGAAGACTACAACAAAAAATTAAATGGCGAATAAGAAGACTGGTTTGGTCTTTTGCTGTGGACTTGTTACAAGTAAATGATTCGAATATGACCCAACTACGTCCTTTCTGTCAGAATCAATAACATAAGCCAACAACATCAAGGTAGCAGCACCCTTATGGAATACATAATTCTGTATTAAACTTATAAAGAAGTTATTACTCCCTAGTTCAAACTAACTTCCCCTATTTTTTAATTCCTTGAAAAGCATTACCCACTCGCCCACTACCAGCCTCTGTAAAATTATCACAATCACCCATGAATTCAAACAGTATAAACAAGTGAATGGAGCTTTTATTGTATAATTTTCACACATGACCAGAAACCCATGAATGTAAAATCATATTGAATAAGTAAATCATTCGCATATGACCCAACTACGTCCTTTCTCTCAGAATCAATAGGATAAGCCAACAACAAGGAGGTAGCAGCACCCTTACGGAATACATAATTCTGTAGTAAACTAATAAAGAAGTTATTACTCCCTAGTTCAAACTAACTTCCCCTATTTTTTAATTCCTTGAAAAACATTAAACTCGCCCACTACCAACCTATGTAAAAGTATCACAATCACCCATGAATTCAAACAGTATAAACAAGCGAATGGAACTTTTATTGTATAATTTTTACACATGACCAGAAACCCATGAATGTAAAACCATATTGAATAAATAACAACCACAGCTTCTCAGTTCCTCAAAAAAAAATTGTTCTAAAGCCACCATTGCTATGAAAGGTAGATACCAGGGAGAGAAATAGCAGCTATAATGACTGCAGACGACAGAACATATAAGACAAGAAACGACGAACGCCCCATTGCAGCAAAACTCTTTTTGCTATTTAGTCGATGATGCATGCACAGCCTACGGATTCTGAATGAACAATCTTCCAAATTCTCGCCATGCATTATAATTGTGAACAGGAATTAAACTCAATAATGTCTTATCAGTATCCCAAGGAAATGGCTGAAAAACTTTATGGATCTAAATTTGATTCGTGGAGTCACATGTGGGACAGAATTTCATCAAAATATTCCACGGGACCACACACTCTCATGGCGCCCATTTCTGTATATGGGGTCAAAAATAAATAAATTTCAAAGCCAGATTTTTTTTCTAAATTGCTGTTCTAGTCCAGAATAATTTTATACGCAACTCTAAGTGCCACGTGGACATGGGGAGCTGAGTGACAGATCATATGGAGGGCCAGGGTTTAGTCAGTGCATCTCAGTGCTCAGAGCATTTTGCCTACTTTATGCGTAAGTACGCAGGATCCAGAAATTCTTTTTCAAAATGATTTTGTGCAGACTAATTTTAAACGGAACTCTAAGTGCCACGTAGACATGGAGATCCATGTGACTACTGGATGCAGGGTCATGGTATATTCTGTGAATCGCTCTAAATAGTAGGTTGCGCAACGCGTCTCCCAATGTGCAATGGGCACGTCGATGTCGATGTTTTTTAAGCGACGTAGATTGATAAGCTTTTGTTAGTATTTTTAATGCTTTTATTTTTGCTTTTAGGGTTTAATACTGTTGAGTAGAATTGATTTTACACAAATAATTTTTTTTAATGTTGAAGTGTAGGAGCATTTAGTGATAGGTATAGTAGAACAGTCAATTATTTTTAATTGAAATTGTGTGAAGAGTATTTTTTGGTTTTGTTATGGAGCATTTTATATTATTTATAAGTTTTTTGTTATTTAATATGGGAGTACAAATCTTAGGTTAAAACTTTTTGAGGTGAGAGCCAAAGACTAAAAGGTATTCATTCCATTAAAATTATTAAGATTTGATTCCTAGTGGTTCATTCATAACCATTCGACTTCACCAACAAGCCAAGGGACCATTGACCTTTCTTTGCTTTTTGTTTCTAATATATGTATTGTATTTCATGCATATATATGTTGGTGTGTAAAGATGGGGATATGTGAGGATCAACAAGGTAATTGACCATTAATATAATAGTGAATGTGAAGCATTGGCAATCTATGTTCTCGATTTTATTTTTTTATGAATCATAAAATTTTAGACTATTTTAAGGGGAAGATAGCTCTACCTCAACTTATTGGAATGATTGACACATGTTGTGGTTGGGTGTAGTCCCAAGGTGTGCCTATGTAATGTCTGAACTTACCATGGCAAAGAGTGGAATACTTGGTGGATGGCTTCTACTTATATATATAACAACTTGAAATTGTGCCAATTACATCATCAACAAGATGTGTTGCCACCTATAATTTGAACCAATCATTGCTTGCTAGACAATGAATAAGAGAACCTTGTGATCAAGTTGTTTTTCTTAAAGATTTGAGGATAATCTACCCATTTCTTTGTGTTGCAACAAGCAAATCCTCATGACTTAAGTATTTGCACATTATGTAATAAAACCAAGTTATTTTGTAGTTAACAAATGTATCGAGCTCTAGAATGGTGTTTTGTTGGCATAGCTTAAGTTGGGAGTAGAGTGTGACATAAGAAGCTCCTAGTCTAATAGCTTTGGCTTTGCAAATTTTAATGTTTGAAAGTAAGCTAGGAAATCATTCTAAATTTTAATGTTTGGGCAACTTTTCATTTTCTCCTTTAGCTCTACTCTCATCCTAATGATGGATCACAGAGTGTGATCCAAAACATTGTTGCAAAAATTCTCACACAAGATAAGCTAGAAATCATTGCAAAGAACATTATGGATTGTGGAAACTTGATATCATTAAGTAAGCTAAGAAAGCAAGTCGCATTGTATCATGTCTATTTGTGTTTGATGTACCTATTGTTTGAAAGTTACACCAAAATGTTGTCCCATAGGAACATTTGAATGTCTTTCATTAATTATGATTGACCCAAATCATGAAAGAGGATAATGGAGTGAGCACTAAAAGGAACTTGTTTGAAATTGGGGAAGGCTTCACACAAGTGACTATCAATGCTTACTAGTAACCTCGACCTAGCCAAGCTCATCCCATCAATTAGAATGTAGCAAATAAAATATATGTCTCCTTAGATGATGTTAATAATTGTCCATCTAGAAGATTAATCTCCTTTATTAGGATATGAAGGTCTACATGTATAGTGGATGCATTATGTTGAGAGTTTCCCAACTAGTTAGTGCTCGCAACAACAAGGGTGATTAATGAAACTTTTACAAAAAGATCAATTCTAATATTGTTAAATAAGTATATTTTCATTGTAAATACTACCTTTTAGAATCATCCTAAGGGGTGGTCACATTCTCATGTGAGTTTAATGTGATACAATAATTTTGAGTCAATGTGCATTGTCTAGATGATATATTATATAGTGTGAGGCATAAAATTATTTGAATGTGTAGGAGTTGGTTTTCTTAATGATTAGATTTTATGAAATCAATTGTTAATACCTCCAAAGGTGGGGTGAGGGTGGGGGTACCTATTGGTTATGGAACCTAATCTTATTGGTTTTGGATCCCATTTCATCTGAGGGGATTGTAGGGGTACCCTCAATGAGGTTTGAGGGTGATGGTGTTGGGAAATTGTGTCTCAACCTTGCAATTACATAAGGTTATTGTTGATAGCATATATATATATATCCTAGTTACACTAATAGGTGTAATATACAATGGGAGCAGAGGGTGGAGGGGAGGAGTGGGATGCATGTAAACAATTTTTTGTTAAATTTTTCAGAAAAATCCTAAATGATCGACATAAATCAAATAAATGATATATTGTAAATCTAAACCGCTAATTATTAGGTTTAACATCTAATGGTGGAATTTTTTTTGGTTTGTCTTTACCTAGAAGGTAACCCTATTTTATGAGGGTGATGTACTATGATTATAAATGGTGATGTATTCTGAGAGTCTGATAGCGGTCATGTAGTCTCTTGATCTTTGGTGGTGATACTCTTGTGATAAGCTTGCTCTGCAAGTATATTGTGATCTTTGTGATTTTTGAATAATATGTCCAGTGGCTTTTGGAGTGTGGGTATTTTCTGCCGAAAGGGTTTTCCCCACGTAAATCAATGTGGCGTGGTATGCATGATATTTATGTTTATTTTTGTATAAGTTTTTGTATATGTTAAAGATCTATAAATTTTTTGCATTATTCTCCACTCAAGATTAGTGTCTAGGAAGTTGTTCCACTACCTTAGCTTCCTTACAAGTGGTATCGAAGCTTGATCACCTTTGGTTTTAGTTGTTGGTTGTTGGGCTTTTTGAACTAATCCAAATTTGAGTGGGAGCTTGTGTAGAAGATACTTTGTGATCTTGTTGCGGGAATTTTTAGATCACAAGTTCATCAAGGAGAATAGAGGTGGATAAATTTTTCGAAAATAATTTTGAGATGTGAAAGTTGAAGATGCAGGATCTATTGATAAATTGAGATATATGTGGGTGTTGTTGATGAGAACGTTTCAAGGCCTGCATATGCTACTTAAAAAGCTTTGTATGATGTTATAGACCGTAAATCCAAGGGTCTAATCAGATTGTGCTTGGCATACTCTATTTTAATCAATGTCCATGAAGAGACCTCTGCACATAAACTATGGAAGAAAATTGGTGAAATGTATCAAGCCAAATCTTTAGTGAACAAGATTTTCTTGAGGAAGAAATTGTATTCCTTAAGAATGGAAGAGGGTGGATGAATCAAAAACCACCTAGAAGAATTTAATGCATTGGTGGCTCAATTAGCCTCAATTGGTGTCAAAATGGATGAGGAGGAGAAATTGAAATTTCAAATCTTGCTTTGTTCTTTGCCTGATTCATGGGATTATCTTGTTATGGCTATTGGGAGTACTTCTGTTATTTTGAAGATTCAAGATGTGGTGGGTTCTTTTCTTTCTGAAGTGTAATAACCCATTCCAAATTATTACTTAGTTAATATTATTGTAAATGACACATGAATATACTCCAAATTAAAAAGACATAAATAGTGGCTAAAGTCAATCATAGCTACACATGTCCATTTAAAATGAGAAAGATTATTATATTCACTTCAATAGTCAAATTACAATTGTGAGCATGTAAATTTGCAAAGATTAAACTTAACTCACATTAGTATAGTTAGTTTTAAACTCTAGCAAATCAACCACTCTTATGAAATAACCCAACATGCTAAACAAAGCCATTAAAAGATTCAATAAACAGATTGAAAACATAAAAATAATGGAGGATGCCTATTCCATATTGGATTGGTGCACCTTTGGTATGTGAAGGAGCCCTTTCCCAATCCTAGATAAGCTTGAATGAATATAGACAAAGAGATAAGATTAACTCAAGCTGCCTATAATAAGAAT
The DNA here is from genome assembly GCA_007115665.2 of Sequoiadendron giganteum. NCBI lineage: Eukaryota > Viridiplantae > Streptophyta > Pinopsida > Cupressales > Cupressaceae > Sequoiadendron > Sequoiadendron giganteum. Next base: position 590,758,493 of record CM021108.1, read on the forward strand.
GCCCAAATTGTAGATGCCAATGAAGGAGAAAACCCCTTGAATTTATAGGTGAGATTGAAAAGAGAAGAGGCAAAGTGGAGGAATGTGGGACTAATCCTCGACCAATAAGAAGGAGCCACTTGTCACCATGTGAATGGGCCAAGGTTGTGCAATTTTTGGTCAATGTGCCAATAAATGACATTAGGTGGCCTTTTCAAATTTCAAATTTGACTTGTTGGAGGGAGAAAAAGGGGTCTTCAATGCCAAGTGGGGGACATGTAAGAGGGGAGTTAATGCTATGTTGGAAGGGACAAGCCATTTGAGAGGGAAATTCAAATTGGAGGAATATTCTCTAAAGATGCATTGTTGAGGGAAATTAGAAGATTTAATAAATCAATTAAATGATTTATTTGTGCAAGTGGAAAAAACTATAGGATGTGACTTGCATTAAGTTTAACATTAATCATGATTTAGTTAACTTAAGAGAGGATTAGGTGATTTGACCTATTTGATTTAGATTTATTGATTAAAATAAATCGAAAGGAGATGGAAAATGATTTAGACATAGTTAAATAAATATTTTGATTTATTTACCTAAAGGGGATGATGTTAGTATTAAAGATGAATTTATTTAATTTTGATGGAGGGCTTTAGAGATTAATCAAATAAACTTGATTTATTTGATAGATGAATATGATTAATGCATGATTTTAGTTTTTGATGTCTACATTTTTCTCCTATTTGAAGCAATGTACTTGTTGCATTGGTTCAAAGAATGATGTCACCAACATCAAAATTAAAAAAAATCTATTTTTTTCAGATGCCCCAGTGGAAATAAGTACATTGGTACATTGCCCCTCAAGAGATTGAGTGAAAAGATCAATTTGAGGGTCAATCTCATGATAAAGAGGTTCAAAATGGATGTGTGGATGGTTATGACTAACGGGTCTATATGATAATGATGATGTAAATGAGATGTTTGGAATATGCTTAGAATAATAAATCTATATTATTTTAAACATCTTAAATGATTATGCAATGCATATGAGATGGATGAGATGGATGATGTTTTCCTCTGATGATATGAAATGAGTATGTTGGATGAGAGTGCAGATGCAGGATGGATGCATTGTTAGCACAAAAGAGGATAGAAGAATGAGAGGGATCAACCCTTAAATCCAAGAAGATGCAGAAGTCCAACAAGTCCATTAGTCGTTGAGACTTTATTGGATATGATGATGAATGATGATGATGATGCATTTCTTATCCAAGGATGGGAGAAATAAAGAACATGCCCTTCTTTATGTTTGATAACACACATAGGTGTGATGCATCAAGGTATAACAAACTAGGATGGTGGTGCGGCTAGTGTGATGGACTTTGACTCGTCAAACAGATAGGAGTATTCTTGTTCACATTTGACAAATGAAGCCTTAGTCGGATTGTAGTTCAGATATTCTAGATATCTCGGACCAAAACATAAAAAGGCAAGTCTTCTTATGTGATCAAAAAGACACCTAAAACATCCTCCCTACAAACAAAACAAAGCACGCATGATGAAGTTATTTTACAAGAACATCCAAAAAGCACAATAGATAAAAAGATAATGATCATTGCCCCATTCTTTTCTCTCTAAATATTTTTGTTTAGAGATCATCGAGAGGTCCTTGGAATGAGCACAACATAAGATAAGTCTAAAAGACCAAGATAAAGTAAACAAACAAGCTAATGTTCTTCGTACCGCTAGCCAAAGCTAAACTAAGGTGATACCTGATGCTGATGTCCATCATAGGAAGGTCGCATTCCTAGGACATGTTGTGATTAGGGTTTTGATGAGATTGATTGGATGATAAGCTATTGATACTTTGAGTTGACCAACTTGTTGACTTACGGATCTAGACTTGAGACTTTTGATGATTAGGTTCGCACTTTTGGACCAGCTAGACTTGCTTTTGATTGCCTTACCAAAGGATGAAGGTGATGATGATTTATTATGAGCGACGTTTATTGCGGGTGAAAGTGAGATGAGACAGATGCACCATTTTGAGTTTTTTCAAATATCTGAATGTTTTGGTCTTTTGAAATGTTTGAGGTTGTTTTTTGAATTTTGAGATGTTTTACAAATGTTTTTGGTATTTTTCAAGATTTATGAAGAGACTAACTTAAAGACCTATCCTAGGGGTCTCAGGAGTTGATCAATAGATTAGCCTTGCCTACGTTATACACACAAAGATCACGTAGTTCAACTAACGATAGGCTTGACTCAATGAAAATATGGGCAAACAGATTGCCATTGTGATGGGCGCCTAAAGGACTAACCTAGGGTGTGAAATAGATGGGCAAATAGATTGTCATTGCGACTGACGCCTAAAGGAATAAACTAAAATGTCTCGAGGGATGATCATAGATCAACCTTACCCATGTTCAAGCTCAGAGATGATGTAGTTCAGCTGACGAAAAACTCTATTTTTGATTTTTTAGATTTTTGACATGTTTTGGATGTTTTTGATTTTTGATTTTTCTGAATGTTTTTTTAATTTTTGATGGATTTTCTGATTTTTTTTGTTTTTTTATGTTTAGGAAGATCACAATAATATACACAAATCAAATCTGATGCAGGTACAAGAACATGCCCCCAACGTGATGTGATAGACTACTTCGATACAGGTAGGACAAATCGACCTTGGGAATATGCCAAGTAGTACTATGGTGGAACATGATATGAACACAAGATCAAGCTATGATACAAATGTGAACGAATGATGGAAGGATAGATGGAATGTAATGGATAAGTGAGTGTGCAGAATAAGCCATGAAGATACTAGTGGATAGAGAGTGCTTTATTTACGCTTGGTGCCTGTTTGCTAGGTTTTCACCAAGGTACTTGTCCAAAGTGCCACCGAAGTGGTTTTCACTAGAGGATGATTTTTTCTTTACTATTTTCAAAACTTTTTCTGATTTTTTGGATTTTTGGACTTTTGATTTATTTATTTTTGTCACCAAGATGCCTGTTTACCAGGTTTTCATCAAGGTGACCATTTTTTCAGGACATTTTTTTATTTTTTTGTAATTTTTTGATTCTATACCTTGCAAGATTTTAGGCATAAGTTTTTTTGAGGTGGCAGTTGTTCATGGGTTCTTGCAGGGGTTCACCTTTTGGTGTTGAAAACTAATATGACCCTGCTTTATAGCTTGTTGTGATGATGAAAGGTCGCAACTAGTTGGGCTCAAATATACCTTTTCTATCTGGGTTCGACACGTTCTTCTGATTTTCTTTTAGCACAAGTTCGTCGAATTGGAAGGTGTGTCTCTTGATCTTCTTGTTGTAGTTGTGCTTTAGTCGGTTCTGATACACCTATAGATGGTTGAGGGCATCCATGCGTCGTTCATCTAATAACTCCAGCTCATTTAACCTTGAAACCTAATATTTCTCATTTGTAATGAGGTTTTGTAGTGATATCCTTAATGATGGGAGCTCGATCTCGATTGGGAGGATGGCTTCTGATTCGTAGACCAAGGAGAATGGGGTGGCACCTGTTGGCATGTAGATGCTAGTGTGGTAGGCCCATAAGGCAAGATTTAGCTACAATGTCAGTCACGACTAGAGTCATTAACTATTTTCTTAAGGATTTTCAAGATAGTTTTATTAGTGGCTTCTACTTGGCCATTGCCTTGGGGATAGTACAGAGTGGAAAAGCGATGTTGGATATTAATTTTTTCATATAAATCATGAACATCTTGGTTCTTGAAAGGTGTCCCATTATCAAAGAATGGATTGAGGGACATCGTATCAGCAAATGAGATAGTTCGAGATGAACTTGGATATCTGCTTTCCCGTTATGTAGGTCATGGGAATTTCTTCGACCCACTTTGTAAAGTACTTTATGGCGGTGATGAAGAATTTGTGGTCATTGGATGAGGTGGGTGTGATTTTTCCGATGAGATCGAGCCCCCATTGTGAAAAGGGCTAAGGTGTAACAATAGGATGAAGCTCTTGAGTTGGTGCATGAATAAGGTCTCCATGTTGCTGGAACTGTGAACACTTTCTGACAAAGTCGTGTGCCTCTCTTTCCATTGTTGGCCAGTAGTACCCGATCCTCAATAGTTTCTTAGCCAAGGTTATACCACTTGAGTGTGAACCACAAATGCCATTGTGGACCTCAGTCAAAGTAGATGGGGCTTCCTCAAGATTTAAGCAACGTAATAGGGTTCCTTCAATGCTCCTACTATAGAGGGTTTCTCCTAGGATGACAAAATGTAAGGACCTTTTGACAAAGTCTCATTTGAGCTTTGGGGTTATGTCAGCTAGGAGGACTCCTATTCTCAAGTATGTGTAGATGTCGTGATACCAAGGATCACCAGGACCAATGATTTCACACATGAATTCAAACTCTGGTACCTCAAATACTGGTATGAGAAGGTGCTCTGCCAAGAATTCATGTTTTGGGACATTGTGAGGGATATCTAATAAGGATCCAATTGTTTCCATGGTGTCAGTTGCTTTGTTGTTAGCCCTTGGTGTCTACTCAAAGGTGATATCAATGAATGATTCTTTGAGGCTCTCTACTAACTTCTTGTATGGTGTCAGCTTATCATCCTTAGTTTGGTACTCACCATTGACTTGGTTGATAATAAACTGTGAATCCCCATAAACCTTTAGTGTCATGACCTGCCATTGTGCTGCAATCTTGAGACCTATGGTTAAAGCCTCGTACTATGCAATGTTGGTAGTGCAGGGGAATGCCAATTTTTAGGATCTAGGTATACAATCCCCCTATGGGGTGATGAAGAAAACACTAGCTCTTGATCCTTGTTGTGTGTATGAGTCGTCGAAGTAGAGTTTTTAGTGATCGGCTATGTTGAGATTAAAGATGGATTCATCTGGAAACTCTGATATGAGTGCATTCTCTGAATAGATTGGAGCCTCTACCATTTGGTCTACAATCACCTGCCCCTTGATAGCATTGTGCTCTACATATTCAATATCATGTTCTGTCAATATCATAACCTATTTTTTTGTTCGTCCCATGAGAGTGGCTTTAGAAAGTAGGTATTTGAGAGGATCTATCTTCGCTGTCAACTTGATTTGATGAGCTAGCATATAATGTCAGAATTTATGAGTTGCAAACACAACTACCAAACAAGCCTTTTCAATGGGAGTATAGTTTAGCTCATGTCCCATTATAGTTCTATTGATATAGTATATTGCTCTCTCTCTTCCATTTTCATCGTGTTGAGCTAATAGAGCACCGAGAGCTGCCATGGTTGCTGAAATATACAGGATTAATGGCTTTCTTAGGATTGGTGGCATCAAAACTAGTGGCATAAGTAGATATTATTTTATTTTACTAAACGCCTGATCACACTTGTCATCCCACTTGTATTCTACTCCCTTGTGGAGTAGATGAGAGTATGGGATTTGTTTATCCGCCAGTTGTGCTATAAATTTGTGGATGGATTGGAGCCTTCCCTATAGGCCTCTGAGCTATTTTAGTGTCCTAGGTGCTTCCATGTCGAGGATCACCTTGAATTTGGTAGGATCCACCTATATTCCTCTCATTGACATTATGTATCCCAAGAGCTTTCCTGATTGCACCCCAAAGACACATTTATTGGGGTTAATTCTAACCTTGTATTTCTCCAGTCTATCAAAGATGTCAATTAGAGCCGCTATATGATCTTGTATTTTCCTTGACTTGGCCAATATATCATCCACATAATCTTCCACAGTTTTTTAAATCATGTCATGAAAAATTAGTGTCATGGCCCTTTGATATGGCACTCCCACATTTTTTAGCCCAAATGGCATCATGTTCCAACAGTAGGTGCCCCATGGACATGTAAACGATGTCTTATGTTGGTCTTCCTTTGCTATCATAATCTGGTTATACCCTGAGAAGCCATCCATCAGTGATAGCATCTTGTGTTCGATCGTCACGTCCACTATCATATCAATGTTGGGTAGTGGAAAGTTATGCTTAGGACACGCTTTGTTTAGGTCTCTAAAGTCTCTACAGATACGGATGCCCCCATTCGGTTTTGAAACTGGCACAAGATTTGACACCCATTCTGGATAATCAATTGGATGAATAAAACTGGCATCCAAGATTTTATGTAATTCCACCTTGACTAGCAAGGCTATCTGAGGATGCATCTTTCTTAATTTTTATCTCACTGGCTTTGCCCCTGGGTAGACAACTAAGTGATGAACCACAACTTCCAGATTGAGACCCGACATGTCAACATAGGTCCATGCAAAATTCACCTTTCATTCTCTTAGAAATGTAGCCAACAGTTCTTGTTCTTCTGTGAGAAGTGATTCAACATAGAAGGTGATGTGTGGTGTTGCTTCTATTCCTAGATTGACAGGATTGCACTGTTCTACTAAGATTGCTAATTTCTCTTGATGAAGTGCAATAGGGGGGAGATTGAATCCTTCATCCTTCGGTGCCTCAAAAAGGTTTTCACCATTGGATTCGTCCTTTATTTTTACTATTCTATGGTTAAAGAGTGCCATAGTGTTGTTTTTACCCAATGACCCTGAGCTTCTTCTCATTATTTTACTTTTACGACTGTAGGAATCAATCATCTCCCCATAATAGGCCTATGTGTCTAGTGTGATGTTGAATCCAACTTTATGATCTCCACATGGTATTGTATCCCTTAGTCCCATGAATTCTGAGAGAGCCTCATCATTTGTTAATGTGTCTAGAACCGGTGGTCCTCGTTGGTCGTAGTCGATAAGTTGGGGGTAAACTAGGTTTATTTTGTGAGTTGGGCGGTCTGACTCAGCAGATGAGGTACTAATCATGAGTAAGGAGGAATCTTCAAAAAGCATGGGAAAGCCTCTTATAATATCCTCATCATCACTACTACTACAAACCTCGGTTACATAAAAGGTGAAATTATCTAAGGGTAGACCTATGGATATGGGTAATCGTAGGGCGACTACCGAAAATTGAGGGGAAGACCTGACTGCTCTAATAGGGGTACCTCTTCCACATATGGTTATACTCAGAGGGGTACATCCAAGGCCAAGATTGTTTATTCGTCTCTCCACAATGATGGGTTCTAGTCGTTCGTCGTTGTTCCTTCCAAGGCTTTCATTTTTGTTGTAGCCCATACCAAGCATCATTTGCAGTCCTCTGCTAGCTTCATCCATGGGTAGGGTGGGTGCGAGCCTTTCATCTTGGTATAGTGAGCTTGAAATGTCTCTTTCTTCCACATTTTCTCAACTTAGATCCCCTAACAATGGAATCTAGAAGGGTCTACCCTAAAACTGTGGATAGGTGTTTCAACTAGTCGGGGTTGCCCATGTGACCTAGGAGATTGTGGTAACTCTCCTACAACAAAATCATTCTTCTTCATCCTATAATCTCCACACCCAGTGTCTTGGATCATGAGCTTGATCTCAGATATATCGGGGATGGAGGTTGTCTTTGTTGCAGAAGTGGAGGCAAGGTTGGATGGGTCTATGTATGAAGTGGAGGGTCCTTCATCATTCTTTGGCACTTAGGGAACCTTATAGAACTTGGCTTCCAAGTTTTTGCAATAGGCGAATGACTTAGGATCACCATGTATTATGACCTCCTCATTTTGATATGAAAATTTTACACAGTGGTAAAATGTTGAGGTGATCGCCTTCATCCCATGGATCCATGGGCATCCCAAGAGGATATTGTAGGGTAAATCAAGGTTGAGGACCTGACATGTGGTTTCCATGGTAGTTGGCCCTACTTGGATTGGGATCCTAATAGTTCCTTGAGACAGTCTTTCTTGATCATCATATGCTCTGATGGTAATGACTTTGTTTTTTTCAATGGAGTCTTATGAGATTCCCAAGTTCTTTATAAGTTTAAGCGAATAAATATTGAGGCCTGTGCCTCCATCCACCAAGACCCTTTTGACCTTTTCCTTCTAGACCAGTATTGGAAGGTGAAGTGCACGATTGTGAGATGGCTAGGAAAGGAAGTCTTGATCGAAAAAGGTGAGGATATTTGGGGTGACGATGTTACCAACCATAGCTTGGAATTGTTCTATATCAAGGTTAGCAGAAATAGTGGATGCAACAAATGCTTCATCAAGGATTTTCCTGTGGGCGGCGAAATTTTTCAGCAACTCCATGATAGAGATTTGAGTGGGGGTTCATTTTAGCTGGTTAATGACATTATAATCATAGGGAATGGCTTTTGGATTTGAGATGGGGATCTTAGATGGTTGTGATGCCCCTGCAATAGTAACCTTTTCGCCATGTGTGGTGAATCCACAATCAACATTGGCTCCTTTGATGCTAATGGCAATGACCATTTCATCTATGCATGCGACGATGTCTTCATATATAAGGTCTGAACTAGCATACTTTTGTTTTCCTTTATTGTTCCCTTGGTTATTTCCTTGATTGTTTCCTTGATTATTTCCCTAATTGTGATTGGGCATCGGATTCGTGTATATTATTAGGTCTTGATTTCCAGTGGGTTGCTCGATATTTATGATTTTATCCTCAATGAGATCTTGGATGATGTTCTTCAATTTCATGCAGTTGGCGGTCGTGTGTCGCTTAAGCTTATGATACTCACAAAAGAGATTTTTGTTTTACCAAGGTGGCTTCACATGGGGTTCACTGTAATTATCATGGGTGGGGGCCTTGATGATGTTCTCATTAACCAACTTTTTCATGATGGATTCGATTCCCCAAGGGTTGTGAATTTCCGCTTGGGGGGAAACTTGTTTTGCGGAGGTGGTCCTCCTTGATTACTGAGATTATTGATCTAAATTTGGGGTGGTGGTTGGTTCAACACATTTTTTTGCGTGTTACTCCAATTATTATTCTGTGGTTGATGATGATGCATTTGATTATTTTGCTTGGGAGCGCTGATGACAACCTTGGCATCCACTACTCCATCGTTGGTGACATTTCGATTCTTCGCCCAAGTGCTAGATTTTTTGTTGTATTTTGTGGATGGGAAACTATCCTCATGTTTAGGATAAGTAGGTGTGCCCCCTTGTGTAACAAGAGATCGTTCAATATTGAGCATCTTAGGGATTAGTTGATCGTACGTAGTGATGCATTGTATCTTCAGATAGAATGCTAAGGTTTTATTTGTATTGGCAATGATGGTACAGACTTGTTGTTATTATAGCATGGACCACCTGCTTCGATTGGCCTTGGCTCGCCATCAATGGAGAAAGGCAGTGAATGATTCCCCCTTACCCTGTTTGAGTGCCGAAAGTTCTTCCAAACTAACATCCATAGAAATGTTGAATGTGTAATTTTGGAGGAATGCATCTTTAATTTCCTGAAATGTTTTAATGCTAGTAGGAAGATGAGAAAACCATTCCATAGTGTCATTAGCCAATCTTTGAGGGAATAGTCACATTAGATACGTGTCATTGTATGCGACTTCCATGCAATGTACCTGAAACTACCTGATGTGATCTTCAGGGTTTCCTATCTCATGATATTTATCAAATTTGTGGATTTTGAATCCCTTCGAGAATGGTACCATTTCCAAGCTTTTGTCAAATGGATAGGGGCACAATTTTCTAGGTCTCTTGATTGTCTTTCCTGATTGAAGATCTAGCACTTTCTATGAAAGCAGTTTGATCTGTGTCATCACATCACCTTGCGGATCAGGAGGTGGATTGAATACGTTCTCGGGTGCGAGATTGATGGGTGGGATGTTGGTGTGGTTTTTTTGCAAGCTTGGTTGAGCAAGTGATGCCTGTGCTTATTTTTGAGCCTCCGACGCTTGTTGTTGGTTGTTTTGTTGTTGGTCATATTGTTTTTTTGCCAACAATTCTTTTTGTTGGTTGTATTGTTGTTGTAATTGATAATCTTGCAAGGCTTGTTGATATGATTCTTGTTGCGCTTGTAATTGTGCTTGGTACTGTGCTTATGCTTGCACTTGCTAAGCTTGGAATTGGGCTCATGCCTGAGCATGTGCTTGTTGGATTGCTTGTGCAATCTGAATGGCATGTACAACTTGTGTAGCTTGGGTTGCTTGAGTTGCGTGTGCGACTTGTTGTTTTTGTAACAAGGCTTGGGCTTGTGCAGCTTGTTGTGCCTATTGTTCTGCTAATTGTGTGTACGCTTGTTGAGCAACTAGTTACGACCTATTGATTTTGGAGTTCTTTTTGTTGAGCAACTTGTCGAGTAGCTTGCAACTTCATGGTGAATGAATTGTCTGTGTTGTGTCTTGGTGGTAATGGAAATGGATTAGGAAGAACACCTACTATTGTGATGAGTGGAATGGTTGTGTTAATGATCAGGGTTTGAGCTATGGATGGTGTGATTGAGGTGCTTGGTCCTTGAGACACCATGCTTTGAGGAATGGTGGATGTTTTGATTTCTATGGTTGCTTGGAGGGTTGTCATATGTTGCTGCGATACAAATGACACAACTGGTGAATTTGATAAGGTGTTCTGACTTGATTGATTGATGGTAGGAAGAGGAGGAAGATATAACCCAAGGGATAATGTAGATGTGAGCAGTAGGGGTGGAAGTGGTGGAAAGACAGGTGGTGCAATCCCTGGAAGTGATGATGATGGATCCAAGATTCCCCCTACTCCAAACAAGTCACCTTCTCCTTGTGAGATAGGGAGAGAGGTTTGTGTGTCTAGAGGATAATCTGGTGTTACATGAAATGAGGATGAATTGGTTTAATTATGAAATGTGAGAGAGATTTAAGGGTGTAATGGATTTATTGGGATAGATTGATCCAATGTGGTGCTTGCATTCAACCCTCAGTTTTTCATAAGGCGATGTTTTTGGAGTTCGCAAAACATGGCATTTCCCTTGTTAACAACAGGTGGGGTTGAAGCGATAGATGATATGATTTGGGGAATGTATTGAGTGAATTTTTGAAGTGGAAGTGTAGATGTGGTTGAAGGCATGATATCGAGAGACCTCTCCATAATAGTGTTTACATCAAAGTCAGAAGGGAGTTTAGCCCTTTCTTTTGCTAACTCGAACATGTATTGGGATGGGTACAATCTCAACATGGCACTGACAATTCGGTTGTTCTCAAGGTTTTGCACCATTTCTAGAAGTTCTGATTGTGTCATGCCATTGTCAGTGATGTCCTCTATATGACCTTCCTCTTGATAATTCCGAGGTACTTGAGGAGGATTGATTGGGAGGTCAATGGTTATCGTTAGGTTGAATGTTGTTTCAGTTTGAATTAGATCACTCGAAATGGATGTTTCTTTGTTTTTCTCCATATTATTCTTGTGTTGAGATCAAGTTTGAACCATAAAATAGAGATCAATTTTCAAAAATGTAAGAGATGAAACTCTAACCCCTTAGATTGGTCTAAACCTTAGGCTCAAAGAAGAGAAGAACTAGGATAATTTAAGGATTAAATTGATGATGAGGATGAGATAAACAAAATATGGGTGATACAAATGAATGAAACTCTTGAGGAACCTTGAGGGAGATGTTAAAATTTAGGACTTGATTTGATTGATCATGATGGATAGTTTGACTAAGTGTGTTAAGTCAAACAGAGTGATAATTCACTTGTAAAATTTAGGAAGTTGTGTTATCCTAGAGTAAACTTGTACATAAGAGGATGGTTTGACTAAGTGTGTATAAGTCAAACGAAGTGATTGTGGATTTGATAATTTGACTAAGCGTGTTAAGCCAAACAAGATGATAATGAACTTGTGAACCCTAGGAAGTTGTGTTATCCTAGAGTAAAATCGTGCACAAGATGATAGTTTGACTAAGTGTGTTAAGTCAAACAAAGTGATTTGATTTTGCCTAGAAGTTTAGCATAAATGATGTTTTCAACGTTTTCAAGAGTTGTTGGTGAGGTGATTTTTTGACCGATTATAATGGTTGAGAGGTGGATGAGAGTGATTGATTTTGATCCTAGACTTGACCTAGATAACACTCCTTACAAGACCTCGGTTTTGAAGAACACGCTTGAATTCCTATGTGAGAAAATCAAACCTTTCAAAAATCTTAGGATTTTGTTGATAATAGAACTCATACAAGCTAGGGTTGTTTCTTGAAGCTTTGTTGTAAAAGTTGTAAACCATTCTTTCTCCAACTTCAAGAAGCATTTCAAGACGCTCCTCACAATATTTTGGGCTAATCTTTCTGATCCTGGGTTTCCGGATTTTGATCTTGCGGGAAATCATTTGAGAGAACACATGTGTGGGATTGATTATCTTTTACTTTGCTTAATGAATTATTTTTACCACAAACAGTCCTCTGATTAAAGTTTCAAACTAAATGTCTATGTCTAAATTCCTTTTCACTCCACAAGGTCCATTATGTGAAAATCAAGGTTTCAAGAGCATAGTTCCCTAAGTTGACTTTAGTGGAAACAAATGATGATTAAACCCAAGTACTTATAAACCTCTAAGGATAGAATCCCTAGGCCAAGCAAGAGCACTTGAATTTGTCAAAGGATATTTGTTTCCTCCAAAGGGTTTGAAATTTTTAAAGTTCTTTGTGAATGTTTGTTTGCCAATGTTTTAGATCCAAGTAAAGTGTTTTTATTCCAATCACATGCACAACCCTAGGCTGAAAAGACAATATTTGTTGGGTTCCCACTTGGATAAATCCAGCTGCGCATATTCAGTGCAGATGATTAGATGCTTGACCACACAGGCTCCCCCTTATAGTGCACTTGATTCTTGGGTCAATCAAGCATCAGTACCCATGAATCTCCCATGGCATAATTTTCATCTCTACAATAAAAACACATGTATATGTGGGGCGGCATCAAAGGAAATGACCTTTTGCACCAACAAATAGATAGGATTTTGGCCTTTGCTAAATAAGGGGTTTTAATTCAGACTTTCCATTCCTAGAGATTGACCCATGCAACGAGAGACCATTGATGCCCTTCTTATCATAGCCAACCACGTGATACTGGCCTTTTTTCCAGTACCCACTTTTATATCCCGGTTGGAAATAAACTTGGCTTTAGTGTGTTGCCGATTGGGTCGTTCCCTTGGGTGAGTAATTTTTCCCACAAGGCAAGCCCTCTAAGCTAAACAAAGGTGAGCAAACATATTCGTAGTTCGATCAACCTTCATTTAGAAACAAAGGGAGAACACACACAATAGTCTTACTCATACTCGCAAGATGTTTTGTCCAATTTTAAGTTACCCAAATTGAAATGTGGAGGTAATATTTTATGCAGCTTAATGTCACTAAAAATACTTTTGATTCTCAAGATCGTTGTGAAGTGTGAGAGAAGCACATACGTCTTTTTAAGTTAAATTAATTTGCAAAAAATATTATAAGACACAAAAGCACATGTTCATTTTAATCTTCAAAGCATAAAATGAGTTATTTGTAAAGCCCCAAAATCAAAATGTGAGAGTTGTTCATTCAAATTTTTAGAACCCAAATTGAAATTTAGTAAGTTTCTGATGTTCAGTTTTAATCCAACTTTGAAAAGATCAAATCAATGATTGATTTTAAACCCAAATTGAAAAGTGAGTTGGTTTAAAAAAAAAAATTAAAGCAAAAATCAGAGCCTTGAATTATAACCACACGCATTAAAAAATGCTTTTTTTTCAAGTCTTTATTTCAAAATTTCTCTAACTCCAATTCATTCACCTTTGTTCAACTCCGATGTCAAGCTCCAACGCTAACCTATAAACATCAAAAAGTAAAATCTTAGAGATGATATTTATGATAATATTCAGCATAATGAATACAAAGTGAATGCATTCAATGACAACTTTTAATGCAAGAGTTCCTCTTCCTTGAAAATTTCTAAAAAGAAAACCTAAATCATGCATTGATAACCTCCTAAATGCAAAATAAGGCTTTATTGATGATTTTAAGAGAACGCGACCCCTCAAATTTATAAATTTAAAACTAGAACACACACTGATGGCTTAAGTGACTTTTCAGAGATGCCAATAGTACTGCGCATAGCTTGGATATGATAATTGCATAAAGACCAATCAATGACAAATATGATTTGGAATGGAAGCCTTAAATCCAAATTATTGTAAATGACAAAATGTGAATAAGTGCCTACTGAATTTGAATAAATGTGCATAATGCTAGGAAATCAATGCTACTGTACTAGATGCATTCAACTCTTTTCTACGCTAAGTGTTTCAACGAAATATTATAGAATCAAGTATCACATGGTGGGTTTTCTAGATTTTAATCACTGTAATAATGATTTGAATCTATGCTTCAAGTTTCCCTTTTACTTACCCCAATTCAGTGCATCTATCCTTTAATGAAGTAGCTAAAACAAGTTTTTCATAACATTAAATTACAAAAGTCTAATACTTAACCAAACCTGCGCTTCAATGCCAATTCTTCATACCTGAGACTTGTTTTTAAATAGACTTATTGTAGAAGTAAAAAAAAAAATGTATATATCCAAGAAAGTGTAAATCAACAATAAGTAATATAGATTGCCTCTGCATCAGAAGATCAACACTCTATTCAAGTTGAGGTACAACACCTTAGACCTCCCACCAATTTTGATTCAACAATATCTTGGAAACAACCAGTTAAAAATAAATCAAAGATACACTACTCTAATTGAGATATGCACCTTAAAAGCAATTTAAAATAATGCATTTAGAAGTAACAAAAGGCTATCAATAATAGAAGATTCAACATTTAGTCTATAGTATCTTCAATCCTCTATTTTCCATAGTTTCTTTTCATAGAGAATTTTGTTTGCATTCCCTCTAGTAGCTGATCAAAAGCTTTATCACCATGTTAGTTGTCACTGCATAATACAAAAGTATAATGGTCGTACCAAATGACAAGTCAAATAAAACACAAAATTTCAAGGAATCTTACATAAAAAGCATTCTTTGTCACCATAAATGATAAGTATGAGGGGAGTTCACTAGTAAGTAGATTGATTCGAAATGTTAGTAGATAAATGTATCCTCTCCCCCTACTAAACAAAGACGTAGATGACTTGTCTATAGACAACAAAAAAATCATAAATCGTAGATAATATGCCCCTAGACCTCAAAGTGCGAGTAATAGCGCACCCTTAATAAATCTACGCTAATCTTATATCAAATCATTAATGACATGTCTTATATCAGCCCAAACAAAAAAAATCACACATGATCTTTGATACTATCAGGCGTATGTACTTTTCCTACATAAATTAATAAAGACATCAAATTAAGACTAAACATTTAATTTAAAAAGACATTTGAGCCCCACCTAACGCATTCAATTTTTGTTTAAATGAATAAACTTTACCAATGATTTAGTGATAGAATAATGAGGTGAGAAGCTTTTGGGCATATGAATTAAGGCAAAAAAAAAGTAAGTTTGTTAGTGCCACAAATTTCTTGAAATAAGCTACTGTTAACAGGTGTTTAAGAATTTTTTATCACCATGCATTATTTATGCGGGTTAATCAGGTCATGCATTGTCTTCAATAGCAATAATAAAGTATAAGAAAATCAAATCAAATCAAGCATTCATGAAATTCGTGTGAACTGACACCACCATGTGATTTTCCCTCATTATCTAGTCTCCCATACTTTGTGATTCTTGGTTGTCTTTTTGTAGCATGCCTTGCGAATATTATATTTGAGGTAATACATAAGCTTAGTATGCAACAATGAGCACAATATTTGGTGATATTTTTTTTTGGCATTTGTATAATCCCTTGAGTTCTTCTCTTTCAAACATCATTATTTAATCATATTTGCCTATGCATGCCTCAAAATGAGCAATTGATAATAAAGAACAAACAAAAAACAAAAATGAACTCTTCCCATGCACCTTCCACTAGACCAATGAAGACCCTAGGCTGAGTTGCTCTAGATCTAGTCAAACAATTTGTCATTCTACATAAAAACCAATATTTTGATAGGATATCATAAACATATATTAAAAAAGACAAAATGGCCAATGTTACCATTAGTTACTTGTATCAAATCTCTGTTGGCCAAGGTAGTGGAATGGAAAGGCAAATACCAACATCTATCATGCTAAATTTAGATGTAATCTACCAGCTCTATCACTACTTATTTGCTCCCTTATGGTGTAGTAGATACTGTTGGATTACGTGCAACACCTCTTTCTCCAGGAATTTGGAGTTCAAAGTGCTTCCACTCAATCCAAGCTCAATTCAATCAAGTAGTGCGAGTGGTTGCTTGTAGGTACGACACTAAAAAGTGAGGAGCCAGGATAGGCACAATCTTAGCTATCAAAAGTAAAGGAGATTGCAGCAAAATGATAAAAGATTATTCAGTCATAGATCTTGACAATAAGAAAAATAGTCACAGAGCGCTTCATGAATCCCAAAAAAGACATTGTTGCATAGAGATTTTACAACATTCATGGATATCCTTCCATTAATATGCAACAATGATATTCGGTAGAGGAAAACTTCAACTTTTAAAATGCATTAATTGTTATTCAACACAGTAGAGACTTAAAAAAGACATAAACTTATTATTTTAGAGGGAACGAAAGCAATATTAAGTAAAACGAATAGTTTTAAAAGACATCATTTCAAATCATTTTCCCATGCTCAGTGAAATAGAAGAGATCAGAAAAAAAAAGAACATACTACTTCATGCACATCCATATTGCATATTATGTTGGGATTAAATCATGCTGCTACCGAGTCAACCATAAACATGGAACAAAATTTTATGATCAAAACATCTTATAATCAAGCTATAAATTCAAAGGCATAGAATACTTAAAAGCAGATTTGAAGTGAATAGACATTGTATGCTTAAAATCAAATTAACAACAGATTAAAACATACACCAATAGTCATTTTTATACAACAAGCAATATGCCCTCCTTCTAGCGCCACATGTGAGCATGTAAATCTGCAAAGCTTAAACTTAACCCACATTAGTATAGTTAGTTTTAAACCCTAGAAAATCAACCACTCTTATGAAATATTCCAACATGCTAAACAAAGTCATCAAAAGATCCAATAAACTGATTGAAAACATAAAAATCATGGAGGATAACTATTCCATATTGGATTGGTGCACCTTTGGTATGTGAAGGAGCCCTTTCCCAATCCTAGATAAGCTTGAGTGAATATAGACAAAGAGATAAGATTAACTCAAGTTGCCTACAGTAAGAATGCCCAAATTGTAGATTCCAATGAAGGAGAAAACCCCTTGAATTTATAGGTGAGATTGAAAAGAGAAGAGAAAAAGTGGAGGAATGTGGGAATAATCCTCAATCAATAGGAAGGATCCACTTGTCACCATGTGAATGGGCCAAGGTTGTGCAAGTTTTGGTCAATGTGCCAATAAATGACATTAGGTGGCCTTTTCAAATTTCAAATTTGAATTGTTGGAGGGATAAAAAGGGGTCTTAAATGCCAAGTGGGGGACATGTAAGAGGGGAGTTGATGCTATGTTGGAAGGGACAAACCATTTGAGAGGGAAATTAAAATTAGAGGAATATTCCCTAAAGATGTTTTGTTGAGGGAAATTAGAATATTTAATAAATCAATTAAATGATTTATTTGTGCAAGTGGGAAAAACTAGAGGATGTGACTTGCATTAAGTTTAACATTAATCATGATTTAGTTAACTTAAGAGAGGATTAGGTGATTTTACCTATTTGATTTAGATTTATTGATAAAAATAAATCAAAAAGAGATGCAAAATGATTTAGACAAAGTTAAATAAATATTTTGATTAATTTAACTAAAGGGGATGATGTTAGTATTAAAGATGAATTTATTTAATTTTGATGGAGGAATTTAGAGATTAATCAGATAAACTTGATTTATTTGATAGATGAATATGATTAATGCATGATGTTAGTTTTGCATGTCTACAACAATATCCAATTTTACTTGCCTACTAAGGCCACAATGTCATTACATAGTATATTTTCCATCAAGTACATGAATGAATTACATCAAGTTACATCATAGACTATAATAGTCTAGTGAAAAACTATTGTTCTTCTTCAACGCTTGCCTCCACTGGTGCATGAGAACATGGTTGAAGTGCTTTATCACCCAACCATGAAGCTTACGCTTCCTCAATATTCTTCTAACTTGAAGAATGCTCGACCCTGCATGAAAAGTTTAGCAAGAGAACAATTTGCAAGGTGGAATCTAGGGCATGGCCATACATCAACATGTAATTTATATCTACGAGTTAGAAAAGAAATTGCAAGATCTATGCTAGGAATAGTAAAGAGTGAAATCATATAGTTCATTCATACATACATAGTGAACTACATTTCTTGGCCAAACATAATAAGTGCGTTGCAACAAAAACAAACAATAGGTTCTTATAAATTAAATCTATACTCTTTGAACTCCATTTCAGCACCCGTCCCGAAAGGTAACTTTCTACTATACATCTCATAACAACTATCTACCCTCTAGCAACATCTACCCATATGTGCTCTAGTCAACTAAGGTATCACTGTTTTGTTCAAGTATTTAAAATATTCTTTCCAAATATCTTCAAAAGAAGAAATAAAATATTAATTTATACTCTAATAAAAAATAGATTTATGATTCACAAAGTAATTCAACAATTAGTCATATCATTCTTATGACCATATCTACTTAACACCTTAAGCATTTTCCTTTTAAAAATGTACTAAAACCAAAAGAAGGTATGTCACAAGCATGTGTATTTACATAGATGAAGTCTATGTGCATACACATATGTGTGCCTACTAATGTTATAGTTGTGCATACATTCTGAAATAATCATTAACTCAAAATGTGATCTTAAAATAGTACTTCAATTGAAGTTTCTTGTCAAGATAAAGAAAAAAAAAAAAGTCTATGCTAACAGTTTCACACATTATGTTATTGCATTCTCACTACTGTGTTTCTCTAACATTGTTGTTTACTTAAGAATATTCATTGTTTGAACAAAATAAATATTTTTTCCTACTAAACAATCACAAAACAAACTGTTTACATGTGAACATTCATTGTTTATACAAAACAAGTATTGTTTCCTACTAAACAGTTGTAAATCTAATTGTTTACATATGTACATTCATTGTTTGAATAGAACAAGTATTGTTTCCTACTAAAAAATTATAAAGCAAGTTGTTCTCACATGTACATTCATTGTTTGAATAGAACAAGTAGTTTTTCCTACTAAACCAATTTCCCTACATGACAGGTTCATCTTTTCCTAAACCGAACATGGGTCATGTTTCAAGTTTACCCATAATCTAGCTAGGTTTGTATCACAAACAAGTTTCAACATGCAAACTCTTTTGTATTCTTTTCAAGAGGATACTATCATCGATCTTAAATATTGTTCTATCATATTTTAAGTATCCAGACCTTATAATCCATTGTCTTCCCAAATCAATGGTGGCCTTTATATGTAACATTGATCACTATTTTAAAGAAATCCACTTGACCCTCTTACCATTTCGGCTTTTCCGATAGTGGAAGGGAAACATAGATAAATGAAAACATAGACTGTACATTTGAAAAATACATTTACACAGGGTTTATAACCCTTACATGGGTTTGGTATTTGAACCATACAATACCAGTTAATAATAAAAACAAATTTGATCGGAATATAATTTCGATCACCATAATATGGCTTGCATAATCATGTTGCTAACACAACAGTCGCACCCAGGAAAGGTTCTCAAGCCTCGGTCCAACCAATATGGCTCTATCAAAAACACTTCTTTACAAGCAGGTTGTAGGCCATGCAATCCCAAAAGGTGGTTGATCAAACATTATACACAACTCAAGGCTGAACTCATAGTCACAAGAATACATTATACTGTGCCTATCAAATTTTCCTAAAAGTACAATGACTTCCAAAATAAAGATATTGAAATCAAATTGCTTCAAAGGAATTGAATTACCTCAATAATCGAGCTTTGAATGACGCTTGCCTCTAATTTTTCTAATACTTCAACTTTTTTTGCTTTTTTCCTTGCTATGGAATGAATCTTTTCTAAAGTTTGCTATCCTTTTTCCCTTCCCTTGTTCATTTCAAAATGGAAACAAAAATGTCTTTCTATTTTGCATGCGGCTGGGTGTTACCTACCATAGTCATCGACCTCTATTTCGAGTATTGCCTTTATGATTCGGGAGGCCACATCCATTGTGGTTTTTGCCTTATTATTTTTCATTGATTTCCATAGTTCGATTCATAATATATTGATTATCCATTTCAATTCAATATGAATTTGAATATGTATACACACATGTATATGTACGTATATATATGTATGTAATATATATATTCGTATATATTTTTATCTTTATATGCATTTAAATGATTTCATTCACATCTACCATGTATTCAAATAGTGTATATATATTTATATATGTATGTGTTCGATTTACATACACGCATATATATGTTTACATATGCATTTATATACAAGTTACTTTTTTGGAATGACTCAAAGGTTCCATACACTATCATTTAAAATAAGGAACTTGAAATTTATTTTCAAGCATGTATATATATATATATATTTCTACACTAAAGAAAAGAATTTTCTTTACAAATGCCCGCTTTTGTTTCCTTCAAATCACAAAGTTTTGAATAGAAAATTTAATCTACAAACCATTCATTTTCAAACACTGAAACAATTCAAGTCAGGAAATTATATTCTCTTAAATATATACAATTTAGTTCAAATGCAAGTCATCATGCCATTGTGGTGTGTGCGCCCAAAATCAAACTGGCTTACCATTTGATCCAGCTAAATAATCCTACTTCAATCGTGTTCTTGTCCTTCAACCTATCACCCTGCAATTACACACATGTGCACTTGAAAATTGATTAGTAACATATAAAATAAATTTTCAAAATTTTGCAAAGGCAACATCAATCAACTTCTTTCGTTCAATTTTTGAATATTCCAAAATCTTCATTTAATACTTATTAAATTTCTTCAATAATTCCACTTACCATATCATAATAAATATGCAATAAAATTGGGTTATGACATCATTTCCCTCTTGGAAGAGACATCGTTTTGATGTCTAGTAAGTCGAATAAAAGAATATCATATCAAATTTTGAACATTCATGTCTATTTCAACATCACATCAAAAATATGTCTATTTCAACATCTCATCAAAAATATATGTTTATTTCAACATCAAATAAAAAATGTATATGTCTATTTCAACATCTCATCGAAAATATATGTCTATTTCAACATCACATAAAAAATGTATGTATATTTCAAGATCTCATAAAAAATATATGTCTATTTCAACATCAGACCAAAAATGTATATGTCTATTTCAACATCACATCAAAAATGTATGTCTATTTCAACATCTCATAAAAAATATATGTCTATTTCAACATCAAAATTTTAAAGCATGAAATATCATAGTATTTCAATCCAAAAAATTTCAAACAAAATTCTTTTCTTTTGTTTCAAGAAAGAAAGTGTGGAAAGGAGCATTCTATTTCTTCGGTATCCTCCCAAGTAGAATTGTACTCTAAGTACTAGTCCCATTGGACCTTAAACTGAGCAATATCTCTACTCCACATCTTAATGTTGCATGTAATGCCCCGCCAAGTAACCTTAAAGGAAGTTGCAATTAACATCTTAAGTGAACTAATTTTTTTTTTTTTTTTTTATAAAGTGCATTTAACATACACATTCACTTACTAATTAACAACAACCTCTAAGACTACAAGGTTAGGATTACTTAAACCCACACATACATATACATATAACCATAGCCTTATGAACTTTATGAAATAAACATCATACATCATAAGAATACCACATAACATAATAAGATAATCAACCAAGATACAATCTCATAAATATTATCTTGATCCAATAGTTACATCACTCATTCCTAGAATGAGGCAATGGTACAAAGAATTACAATTACAAAATTCCACCTCATAAACATAAGAGGGATAAAATAAATTATACAAGTTAAAATATTACAATGCAAGTAATTACAACAAGAACCACGAGCTGTCCATCTGGATGTCTCACCACCAAGTACTGAAGATAGATGGGGACCCAACGATTTTAGTGCATGTTCCACCCAACCAATGTGGTACCCGAAGGGCCACCCCCCATGCTAAGAGATAGTAACAAAGTAACATGGACAAAGATCTACTACCTCTAACCAAAGGCAGACTCATACTGTCTCATACTGTTATAACCAACCAAATGAATTAACAAGTACAACTCATTCACCATACAAGTACGAATCAAGTACAACTCAAGTACAATACAAGTACAAATCAAATACAATACAAGTACAACTCCAACATCACTGACATAGGTCACATTGCTTCTAGACATAAAGTAGATTAAGTATGTTCAAATAACCATACACATAAAATAATTAACAACAGTTGTCATAGATAGAGTGTCATTGCAAGGTTTATCATGAGATCTCCTCTGGGCATTCTTCATAGGCTTTGGCACAAGTAATCCTGGTGGCCTCAACCGAATCCCGGCACTCATACTTACTCATACGGAATCAACTACCTCTCGCAAAAGCAAGATAGTTGATCTTGCCATTCCAGGCCTTCTCACTCATCCCAAGTCTAAACAAGCCCTTGTGTCTATGAGCGAGGATTAAATTATCTTGATTAGTGTGAATTGCATCCTAATCATCTAAGTACATTAATTTAATTATCACTTGATTAACTCACTTTTGAAGGTTACCTGGTTTACCACTTTGGGCTCCCGCCCCTAACAAAAGCCACTCTTCTAATGGACAATACACACCCAAACAATCCACCAAGGGAAACACAAGTGCATACCAACTGGACATCATAATCCACTCCAACACAAGGAGGATACAAATAATAGAACTCACTCCAACATCTTGGAGGCAACAAACACATAGTCCACTCCTTTCACAAGAGATACAAAAGATCTCACTCCAAACATCTTGGAGGCAACAACACATAGTCCACTCCTTTCACAGGAGGCAACAAGATGAAACCAAAAACAAGGTCACTCCATACAAGGAGACACGGATCTCATAATCCACTCCTAAACCAAGGAGGTGCAAACATCTTCGTTCGTGAAAACCGGGTAAAACTGAAAAGACGCCATGCACTACCCAAGGGAAAACAACTGGATGGCATAAAGATTCAACAACCCTTATCCTCTAAGTTCTTCTGGAAGACTTATAATTTAGGACTAACACTAAATCCCAAAACCAACAATGCAACTTGACGACATAGCAACAAAAGCATTCAAGTCATCAATCAAATCTAATATTTGGATTTCCTAAATCCATACTCATTCATTAGGTAGTGTTGAAAAAGTCAAAGACATGATAAGTAGATCATCTAAAATAATCATAACCCCTATTTCCCTTTTCATTATTGGAAATCTAAAACAATTAAACTTACTTCCCTTTACTGAATACAAAGAATTGAATCCTTTAAGATAAACATGAAGAAAATACTACTTTTGGATATACTAAATCCATATCTTTTTCATAATCCAATCACAATGATTCAATTAATCTAAATAGAAATTAATAGATAACATAATTGATTGCTTCATCAATAAAACAACTTCTTAATTTACTTTTAAATCGACACAAATCCATGCAAGTAAACTCTTTCCATTTCCTAACCAAATCTTACATCTCATTCAATTTTCTATTCAACATATTCAATCACTTTAATATAATAACATATTGTTTCTCTATCCATTTTCCATATACACTAATCAATCTAATTTTAAATCTCTATTCAATAATATATTGCATGCATCTCATTAAAATAAAATACAATAATGAATTTTACACTGAATATATATATATATATATATATATATATATATATATATATATATATATATATGCTACATATTATATAAACACCATTAATATTTCATTCACAATGACTAGATTACTCTATGGAATTAAATAAAGCATAATAACTATTTGCCTTTTTCAATATAGTTAGTTCCTAAATTTACTTATAATGCAACCTAACACTATTGCAACCAATCTTTTCCAATTTTCTATCTGGAGTCCATGTCTCATCAACTATCCATTTAAAAACATGCAATTTCATCAATGTATAAAAATATATTTTGGCTTGTCTATTTGGCCACGCATTCATATTGTTTCTAATTACATCTCATTACTTAAAACAAACATTTAAATATAAATATTTCTATAATTATTCAATATATTTAAATATTTTTCTTCTTGTCAATTTTGACTATACATTCAAAACTTATCTTTTAAACTCTTCATGCAAAGCTAAATTACACGCACTTAAATAAAACAAGGTAAAACTGATTGAAAATACTCATGGATATATATATATATACATTTCAATATATTTTCTTCAATCATATTAACAAAATAAATGTTTCCTTTTAAATCAAGTAATTACTTCTATTAAAAAAATATCTTTCTCTATTCATTTTCTATACATACTAATCATTTCTTTTAGAACACTAATAATACCCAATTTGCAAACAGTAGAATAAAATACGATAAAATATTATTTATTCTCTCAAATGGATATATACCTTCACTATATATATATACTAAATATAAATTAATATATTTAAATATATTTAATCATTAACATATCTTCTATCCTTTGCAGAATATCAAATTGATTAATTCAAAATAAAATATCCTTTATCATCAATATTCCAAAATATAAATATATTTTTCCAATTAAATCAAATTAATAATTGGACCTTTTACATATGGATTTAAATTTCACAATTCAATTTTAAATTATGCATTCTTTAAATCAAATATTTAACTCCTTCAATTAAACTTTAACATGTCATATTAAAATAAACCATAATTTCTCATATGTTTATAATTTGAATTCCACTAATCTAATATACAAATTTTATTTAAAATAATATAAATAAATATAATACTTTAGTATTATAGATTATAATATAAAATATTATTAAATAATATTTTAATATTATAATAACAATACATAAAATATTAATATTTATAAATATCAATTTATTATTATTTTATTTTCAGAACAGTCATGAGAAAATAACTTAACAACAGTCTCATGTTTCAAGCATAACTCAAAAACTACGATCTAGGTATTTCCCATTTTTGGATAGGGGTTAGAAAATTGCAAAATGCAAAAACCCTTTAAATTTCTTGAAAACCCAGTTTGTAAAAGTGAAGTTATAGGCGACGCAATCAGACCATTTTACCATGAAAATATAACTATACTGCAGATTTTAAAATCCGTTTTTTGATAATAAACAGAAAGTTTTATTTTCTAAAAACATTCTAAATGCATTGTTCAATCTCTATGTTTGATTTCAATAACAATAAAATCAATTTCTCCAAATAATTTAAATTCAACTAAGGTTTTCACAATTTTCACAAGCAAGGGCTGTAACTTTGTTCAATTCTTTTCTTCTAATATCAAATTTATTTTTTAAAACAGATTTAACAAACAAATCTTTAATCATTACTATTTTAAAGAAAACAATCAAGAACAATAAAACACAAAGAGGAAAACCTGGTACAAGAAGCTACAGGAAGAGATGAACTTTTGATGCAAGCCTCCTCCAAAGATTTCCTGAATTTTCTTCAATCCTCCAATGAATCCCATCAAAAATCTAACAAATGCAAACAATCTTTCCTTCAATCAATTCTACAGTCAATCTTTCTTCAAACCATTGTGCAAATTTTCCAAAATTTCTTCCCTGCTGTAAAAATGTATTTTTCTAAAAAAACTTTCTCCCTAAAATTAAAACATATATCCTTATAAATCAAAAATACCTAATTCAACCCTAATTCACATTACATGCAAATTAGATATTTCAATTTCAATATTTACAACCCTAATTCACATTACATGCAAATTAGATATTTCAATTTCAATTTCAATTTCAATTTCACTTTTCCAAAAACCCACTTTCAATTTAAAATAAAATTTCAAATAATAAATTAATTTTCAAAGTTGCAACCAATTTCTCAGATAAACATTTAATTACAATTTCTAATTTAATTCTCACACGTTGGAATTAAATTCCAAAATTAATTCTAATTCTTTTATTTCCTTTCATTCTCTTGCATCACGTTTAATTAATTAATTAAATTATTTAATAACTAAATTCAACCCCTTGGATCAAATTTATTTAATTAAATAAATTAAATCTAATTAATTAATTTAAATATAAACTTTTATCCACATTGCATTATTTAAATTAAATAATCATCAACATGATTTAAATGCAATTATTCTAAGTATCTATTTCCAAATCAATAATCCTTCAGAAATAAATAACATTAAAACAAGACAGACAATAACTCGACACACACAACTGACGACACACTAAGGCTAGGGCATAGACTTGACACATGTTACCTAGCTACTATCTCCCGTTCAACTTAACCGTTGGATCGACATGCTCAAACCTGTGAAACCAGGTGGAGTCGATGTCATGTACCTGCAATCCTGCAACCAAGCAAACATCATACAATATATCTAGTATATAATACACACCGTGAAGAAGAAATTATGGATTCGCAGGGCGCTCACAAGCGAGTGATGCAAACTCGTCCTCTTCACCCATACACTCATCAAAACTGACAATTCCATCATAATTCCAATAATCTCATAATAATATCTCATGTTAACTCTACAACAACCTTAATCTATAATGCATGTGAAACAATAATCAGATAACTACATCCCACAATAATAGTTGTCGCTCAATGGTAGCGATCAAATCATCATAACAAAATGTATCCAGTATCAAAGTAACTGCATCCAAACATACCATAAAGCAATTTGAACAAAAAACAAAATGGAGGGGTATTACATTGCATCTATCCATGATTCTAATGGGCTCCACTAGCACCACTCCTGGATCCTGTACTTGCAAGGATTTCCAATCAAGTACACAAGTAACATCAAGATGATATGACTTTAGCAAAGAAACATGAAACACGTTATGAAGGCGTGCCAGAGCCAGTGGTAGAGCTAGTCTATAAGCAACTGGATTACTCACTTCCAAGACTTCAAATGGTCCCACATATCTTGGGGCCAACTTGGAAGACTTTCCAAAAGCAATAGAGCTTTTATGAGGTTTAACTCTTAAGAAAAATTTGTCCCTGTTGCGAACTATCTAAGAGTTCGGTTCTTGTCAACATAACTCTTATGTCGGTCTTTTGCCTCTTTTAATCTGCTCTTAATGACCCTCATTTGTTCTTCCATTTCCTTAAGCATTTCAGGTCCTACTATGATCCTATCTTCCAGTTTATCCCAACTGATGGGGGCACAACACTTTTGCCCATAGAAAGGATTCAACTAGTGTCATGCCTAAGGATAAATCATAGGAGTTGTTGTAAGAAAAATCTACCAAAGGCAAATATTCTTCTCACCTATACTATGTTGGTGTTTTATTTTTTTAGCTAAGCTTTGAAACTCTCTAAGAGGTAGCCAATCTCTATGTTTAAGAATTCTCAAAATAGGTGGCCAACTGACAAGATTCAATCAAAGATTGGAATCTCCTACACTTCTCGTTCTGCAGGACCAAGGTGGGTGAACCTACATAATGTCTAAAACTTAATTCAACCATACACAGTGACATTATTTTTTATAGTAGATAATTCTCAATTCAATTAAACCATAGAGAGAACTAACAAATTCAAGCTTGGCTAAACTCTCAGTAGATCAATACTCACTCAACAATTGAGAGACATAACACAATATTAAACCTCAACCAAACTACAGGGATTTAAAATGATTTTGCATTTATTAAATGTTTCTAAGATGCATAAAAATGAATAATAGATCAGTGCCAATTTTGGGCCATGGAGCCAAACACAAAATAAATTCATCAGCAAACAAACTTCGACCAGTGGATTTAAATTGCTAATGCTTTGTATCAACTGTTAGTGTCTTGCATCAGCAATCCCTCTCTTACTATCAATCAAATTCTCCTTATCAAATCCCATCTGCACACCTGAAATCACAATCAACTGCTCAAAGCATTTTAACCATTTCTTTGAAACAAAACAATGAACATATAAAACAATCTCATGAAATTTAAGATGACAAACTAAAAAATACTTTGTATTATTGAATTCAGATGACTAAATGTATACAAATATGAAGACAATATGAAGATATTCATGAATGTGCAAACACCTTCATGATTTTATTTGCATAAACTGGTTGTATTTGCTTATGAAATCAGAAAATTATAGCTTACAAACTCAAGAAATAACTCAAAATTTACAATTTTCTATCTACCCAGCCCCATACAAAGTTTCAAAACTCAATAATAGAACCCTCTACAAATGAGAATAGAAGACAAGATATAGAAGAAGAGAAGCAACCCTAAAACTGATCTGTTGATGACATCTGGTAGCCTCTTCCTCGTTAATATACAAAATGGAAAGCATCTCTCCTCTCTCATCCAACAAACTTTGCCTTCAATTCTGCCTTTACTCAAGTTGCTTTGAAACAAAAAATCTGTCCATGAAAATTTTGTCCATTTTACCCTACTATGTAAAATACCTCTGCTTTCCCATGAAAACTCATTCACTCTCTTTTATAATGTTGTGGCAACACATTATTCTCTAGCACATAATATTTATTTATAAAGTGAATAAATTCACTTTATAAAATATCTCCATGCCCTCATTTTATATTTTTAATACTTGTCACTCTATCAACGTGGAAACATTTAAACTATATCTAGAGATTAAATATTTAATCCATCCCAATATGCACACTGCTAAAATAGTTTTTCCTCAGAAATATTCCACCCAGTGAATAATTATTCACTTTTAACAAATATACTTTCCACTCTCCGTGCACTTTCACATGCACTTTATAGAGTAAAGACATTTACATATTTCACATTGAGTTTTTATTTTATCACTCACAATGAAAATACCTTATCCATTACCCAATGCCTTATAACTTTTATTTTGTGCTCAATTATTTTTCACCTTCATGTGAAACATTTGCCCGAAAATATTTCATTTTAAAATGCATATATTTAAATGTTACATTGTGCAACATTTAATTCATTTTACCTTTTAAGTTTTACCTTTACCTATTAAAGGTTCATGAAGATTATATCGAGCCTTCAAAATCATCTGTGAGACCCACCCTCCTTTCGTGGCACATTCTCGTTGATCTCGCGAGAAATAATTATCTTGCATTTTACTCCTGCGAGACAGTGGGGAGCGATGCGGATTTACCCAAATTTCGATGCTTTCATCGGGCACATTTAAGTCCCTTTACATTTTATTCTTTAATACCTTGTATTTAAAATTCGGGCCCACCTCATTAAATTTTCATGGGCACATTTTAATCTTTCAAATGTTTTGACTTCAAAATTTGCCAAACCCAATCTTGCACACCTCGCGAGCTTCTTGTTCATGTCAACATCACTCCTGCTAGGTCTGTGAGATTTGCCCTAATTCCTCTATGCATTGTCGTTTTGCAGTCACGAGATCCATACTCTGGAATTTCATTTGCAAGTCTCTATTTGATAATGGCATCCTCATCTTCATATACATTTTTCTGCAATGCAAGCTGCTAAAAAATGGTGATAAAATTGAGTCTTTTTTTGAACGAGAGGGCATTTTAATGGTTGCAAACACTTGAAAAATGGCCAGAACAATGATGAAAGCATTCCCAACATATGTGGATAAGTCTAGGCCTCATTTGGGAGGTGAAAAACACCATTTGCAAGACACATACAACTTCAAAACTCTGCCTCAAAGCCAAAAACGTGAATAGCAGCTTCTCAGCCAAAACTATCTCTTCAAATATGATTGAAATCCATGAGACACCTCAATGGATAGGGAAGTGCTTCAATCTTGATTGCAAATGAAAAATCACACTATCAACATTCTCACACACCTTGCAAGTTTTTGCAAAAGCTTATTTTAATAGTGTGAGGCTTGCGAGAAAGCACATGAAATTGAGTTTTATAAAGTTTCAACTTTATAAAACATAAAAACATTTTACTTGCCCTAAATTGACTTTATTCCCGTGTATTTTGCCTTTTGTAAGATTTAAAATATGCAAGATATTTTAAATATGTGCAATTTGAACATTAAAAAATAATGAAAAAATTAATTTAGTCTGTGACCCAATTAGAGGAAATTTATTGTGGGAAAACCAGGACACCTGAAGCCCATAATTTTCGCATGCACCCATTATCAATTATTTAGAGAAAACGCATTTTCTCCAATTTTTCCTAACCATTAAATTTTAGGTATCTCCTTTGTAAATTGGCCTCGGGATGTGTTAGCCGCAACAAAAGTACATTAAAATAATGTATCATATGACCTTCAATCTTGATGAAAATGGAGATGTAGAGGACATAGACCAAAATAAGAAATGGGTTGTCATTAAAATTGCAAACTTTTAAAATTTCTAGAACACCATTTTTGGTCCTGTCGTGATCAGAAAACAATTAATTAACCCATCCAAACTTATCTTGAGACCTTGAAATTGAGTAGACATGTAGATATATGACCTAAGAATGCAATGCAATAAACGGATTAGACAAATAGATCACAGGGTGAAAGTTATTAATTGTCAAATTTTCTTAGTTGAACTTTCTACAACAACCCGTTCTGAACCAATTAAAACTCATCCAATTGCCATTTTGAAAAAATAACAAATCAACTCTTGGGAGGCTGCTACTGGACACTGTAGATCATTTAGGTACACTGAACATGTGTGGAAGAGGGCTCTACTTGAATCATCTCTCATCAAAAGATATTAGGTGTCAAAGTTGGCTACCTTGAAAGGTTTCAGGAAATGCAGATGCAAAACTAAATAAATTGCATTTGGTTTTGACCTAATAAAAATAGCAAATCAGCTCATAAAACTTTGAAACCTGACATACGAGCTCATCTTGGCATGGAGAATGCAAAACAACAATCATTTTCTCTTGACGATCAACCGGTTGCAAAATATAAACTCAAACGATAGGCAACTTTGTTTGACGATCAGCCAGTTACAAAATATAATGGGAGACAACTCTGTAAAACTGAAGGTTTGCAAACAACAAGGAAGTGCCAAAATCCTCCAGCTTCACTTTTCAAAATCTTGTCAAAACTTATCATGGGAAGCTGAAAATTGACATGCACATTCACATTTGTCAATTGAATATGTCTACCAAGGGGTTTTGGATGAAAATCATCTGGCTTCAAATTTTGACCCTCTAAAATGGGTCACTCAGACTGATTCATCAAGTGCACTTCTGAAAGTATAGAGGCAAATTTTTTGAAATTGGCACTTCAAATTTACAAAATTTGAGAATGCCATCATACTATTGGTCCATACAATACATTCAGAGGAGGCCTTCGACTACTCGTTTCACCCTCTCTATCTGCCCATCAGTCTAAGGATGATATGCCATACCGAAATTCAATTTAGTCCCCAATGCCACATTCAAGGTAATCCAAAACCTTGAGGTCATCTATGTGTTCCTATAAAAAATGATAGTCTTTGGCACTCCATGTAAACAAAAGATCTCCTAAACAAACATCTTAGCTGGTGTCAACGATCCATCCTTAAGGTTTTTTGAAACAAAGTGCGCAACCTTGGTCAACTTATCAATAATGACCTAAATAACATCATGCTTATTCTTACTCAATGAAAACCTCTATACAAAATCCATACTAATCACCTACCATTTATACTCAGGAATGTCATGAGGATACAATAACCCAACTAGGTGTACATGCTCAGCCTTAACTCGCTGGCACTCCAAGCATCTAGCTACGTACTCCACAACATCCTTCTTGAGTTTAGGCCAAAAACGTAGTCTTGAACTCCACGATCATCTTGGATACACCAAGGTGCCTTGAATAAGGTGCATTATGAACTTCTTCTAAAATAAACTTTCTCAATTCTCTAGAGTCAAGAATATACATTCTTCTCTGGTACCTCAAAATACCATCTGGTTCAATCTCATACCCATCAAACCGATGATCCGAAGGATTTTCTACTAGGGCGCTCTTCACACTTTCATAGTGCTCATCCCCTGGAAGATTCTGAATTACCTGTTGCCTCATATTAGATCTTGTTGAGATCCTGGCTACCATATGTCTTCGTCTACTGAGAGGATCAACCACTCTATTCTCTTTCCCTTTAATGTATGCAATTCCAAAGTCATACTTGCTAAAGAATACTAACCACCTTCTCTGTCGTGCCTTAAGGTTTGGCTGGGTAAATATGTATCTCAACCCCAAATGTTTTGTCTTGAGTTCAAATGGTTTTCTCAAAAGGAAATGCCTCCACATTTCTAAGGCATGAACTATGGCTACCAATTCCAAATCATGAGGCACATAGTTCACTTTGTGCTACTTGAGCTTCCTTGATTCATATGCTACCACTTGTTTGTCCTACATGAATACTTCTCCCAATCTCTATCCTAAAGCATGTGTGATTACTGTGAATCTCCCATTAGGATCAAGAATAGTTAACACTGGTGCCTCTCCTTTAGGAGTTGGAATGCCCGCTCACATTTCTTAGTCCATTAAAACCATGTTCCTTCCTTTGGGTTGAGGTAATAGGAGATACAATCTGGGATAACCCTTGCACAAACTTCCTATAGTATCATGTGAGGCCCATGAAACTACGAACTTCTGACACATTTTGAGGCACTAGCCATTCCATGATCGCCTTGGTCTTCTTGGGGTCCATGAAGACTCCTTCCACTAAAATGATATGGCCCAATAGTGCAATTTGTCTTGATAGAAGGAACACTTTGACTACTTTCCAAAGAGTTTCCTTTCTCTCAATCGCTAAAAAACTATCCTCAAATGTTTATCATTCTCTTCAACATTCTTTGAGTAGACTAGGATTTCATCAATAAATATCAAGACAAAATCATCCAAGTAGTCTTTTGAATACACTATTCATAAGGTTCATAAAGGATTTTGGTGCATTAGTTAAATTGAAAGGTACCACTCTGAACTCGTAATGTTCATACCGAGTTCTAAACGCAGTCTTCATAATATCTTCTTCCTTAATCCTCAATTGATGGTACCTTGACCTTAAATCAATTTTGGAGAATAATGTCGCTCCCTTTATTTGATAAAACAATTCATCAATCCTCAGAAGTGGATACCGGTTCCTGATGGTAACCTTATTCAACATCCGATAATCTATACATAGATGTAAAGTTCCATCTTTCTTTTTCACAAAAATAATTTGTGCTCCCCAAGGAGACACACTGGGTCTTATGAGTCCCTTATCCAACAATTCCATTAGTTGGGCCTTCAACTCAAAGAGTTCTATGGTGGTCATCCAATAAGGTGCCTTGGATTGAGGCTCAACTCCTGAAACTAAGTCGATAGAAAAATTGAATTCCTGCTTCGAAGGCAATTCCATAAGTTCATCAGGGAATACATCTTGGAACTCCTTGAGAATAGGATAGTAATCTAAATACAGATCCTTGTTGTCAAGATTACTGACATGCACCACATAAATTGCACACCCTTTTCGATGAGCCTTCTTGAGTTGCATCGCATAAATCTATCTAAGCTCTAAGGGTCTCTGCATTCCACAAACCTCAATTGGGTTTCCATAATCATCTAGACAATTGACCACCTTATCCTCATAGTTCACTATGGCCTTATGCTCAGTTAACCAATTTATTCCCAAAATTACATCATATGAGCCTAAGGGTGCCACATATAGGTTGACTTGAGCTTGAAAGGTTGGATTCTCTAACTCATTGCAAAAGAGACATGTATCTGCCCTTTGCTCTACTTGATTACCATACTGGACTGTTCATGAATTTTCTATGTATCCAAGTCTAATGGGTATCTTAGATATTATTCTAGGATATGTGAAACATTCAGTAGCTCCAATATTAATTATGATAGAGATAGATTGGCCATAAAGCTTACCTGTTAGCTGAATTGGCAAAGACTGATATTTTGCCTATCTATTATCCACTGCAGCGTGGATCTGGTGATTATGCTGATAGCTTCCTTCCTTCCATGAATTTGACCATCAAGGAAAATTTGAGGCATAATGGTCACCTCCACAAGTATAGCATCCATCTCAAGGCCCTTTGGGACCTCCTAGCTTATCCTCTCTAAAGCCTTTCTTCTTATGGTCATCTTTTCCCTTGCCTTTTTCTACTTTCTTTTTATTTCCACCGTTACCATCTTCACCCTTATCTTGCGATTGACTTCCCCTCTTGAGATTATAGATCTAATGGCTCTTGTATCCCTTATGAAATTTATTTTTACCATACCAAGACTTAGAAATTGAATTGCTGCGAATATTGGATAGTTGTTGCAACTTATGTTCTTATTTGGTGGCCTTTTGAAAGACTTCATTCATGGTTTGAGGTTTGTGCATATCCATTTCAGGTCCTATGCGGGGTCTAAGTCCCATTATAAATTTTTGGATACAAAATCATTCATCCCCCTGATACTGAGGCACATAATTCAATAGGTTGGTGAAATTTTCCCAATACTGAATCACAATCATATTTCCTTGGGTTAGGTTATGAAATTTCATCACTTTCTTGTCAAAGAAAAAGTTGTGGTAACCATCTCTTCCTAAAATCTTGAAGGAAGAGTCTCCAAGTGATCTCAACAGGATGTAGGTTTTTCTCTAACTTCTCGTTATCCCACCAAGTCGTTGCTTCACCCAAGAGATGATATGTAGCCCATGGTGCCTTAGTTTGTTCAGAAAGGTTACAGATCCCAAAGTATTTTTCTATTTCTATAATCCAAGCCTCAACTCCTATTTCGATAGCCTTACCATCGAACTTGGGCAATTCTATTGTTTTGAGGTCTTTCCCAAGCTCTTCCTCAATTCAACCTCATGGACCTACCCTTGGACCACCATCTCCTTGATTGAATTCTACATTCTTGTTGTCCCAGTCCTCGTGTGCCACTCAAACTTCTTTCTCTATGTGATCCATGCGAGACTCTTTCCAATTCAAAAGCTCTATAATTTTCTCCAGTCTCTTGTTTGGTTCGTTATTGGAACCACTACCACCACCGTCTTGCTTGGTTGTCACCATGTCATCCCACACTTATCCTAAAACATAGTCACGTTTATTGCATCTCAACACAAGGTTCTATGAATAAATGTTCTTATGCTACATCACATTATTTTCATATGCATACATCCCTCAACATAGAAGACATACACATTCATTCAAGATACACACATTTTAGAGTCTCTCATTGAAGACACCAAAAAAATATTATCTAATTTTATGTATAGTTAAGGTGAGTCAATAGACCCTTACTTACAATATAATTTTAGTTACATCATTCTGATTTATTGGTATTAGAAAGAGGACATTCCTTTGGATCATCATTCAAGTTTACATCAAACTTTACAAAAGAGGATGGTTGAGGACGTAGGCTCTCCTTTTCCTCTTTGGTCAACAAGGATACATTGGGTCCACACCCTAGAGGCCAATCCCAAATTATAGAAAGCTTTTTGATCTTAGGTGTTCACTTCTCCTCAATCTTCAAGCCTCTCTCCATCTTGAGTCACATAAGAGCTTGAGCTAGAGCTTCATCATCAAGAATTTATGATGGAACCTCTGCCTTGGCATTTCCTTCCTTTACATCATTCTTATGTGGGGTTCTAACAATTTTCCCTTTCCTTCATACTGCCTTTGACCTTCCCTTTCCTGCATTCAATTCAAACTCGGTCAATTCTCAAGACTTCTAATTTTTTGGTCAAGGGTCAACTACCCTAGTCAACTATGGTAGACTCAAAAGGCCTAGAGTGAAACCCTAAGCTCTGATACCAAATGTAATAACCCATTACAAATTATTACTTAATTAATATTATTGTAAATGACACATGAATATACTCCAAATTAAAAAGACATAAATAGTGGCTAAAGTCAATCATAGCTACACATATCCATTTAAAATGAGAAAGATTCTTATATTCACTTTAATAGTCAAATTACAATATCAAGTTTTACTTGGCTTTTAAGGCCACAATGTCATTATATAGTATATTTTTCATCAAGTAAATGAATGAATCACATCAAGTTACATCATAAACTATAATATTTTGGTGAAAAAATATGGTTCTTCTTCAACAATCACCTCCACTGGTGGACGAGAACATGGTTGAAGCACTTTATCGCCCAACCATGAATCTTATGCTTCCTTGGTATTCTTCCAATTTGAAGAATGCTCAACTCTACACAAAAAGTTTAGCAAGAGAACAATTTGCAAAGTGGAATCTGGTGCATGCCCATACATCAACATGCAATTTCTATCTACAAGTTAGAAAAAAAAGTGCAAGATCTATGCTAGGAATGGTAGAGAGTGAAATCATAGAATTCATTTATTCATACATAATGAACTACATTGCTTGGCCAAGCATAATAAGTGTGTTGCAACAACAACAAACAATAGGTTCTTGTAAATCAAACCTATACTTTCTGAACTCCATTTCAGCACCTGTCCCAAAAGGTAACTTTCTACTATAAATCTCATAACAACTATCTACCCTCTAGCAACATCTACCCATAGGTGCTCTAGTCAACTAAGTTATCATTGTTCTATTCAAGTATTTAAAATATTTTTTCCATATTTCTTCAAAAGAAGAAATATAATACTAATTTATACTCTAATAAAAAATTACATTTATGATTCACAAAGTAGTTCAACAATTAGTCATATCATTCGTATGACCATACCTACTTAACATCTTAAGCATTTTCCTTTTAAAAATGTACTAAAAACAAAATAAGTTATGGCGAAAGTATGTGTATGTACATAGAAGAATTCTATGTGCATACAAATATATGTGCCTACTAAAATAATCATGAATTTTGATTGCAATTTTAAAGTAGTATTTCAATTGATCTTGTCAAGATAAAGAAAATAAAACAAGTCTATGATAACAGTTTCACACATACTATTATTGTATTATCGGTATTGTGTTTCTCTAACATTGTTGTTTACCTAAGAATATTCATTGTTTGAACTGAATAAATATTGTTTCCTACTAAATAGTCATACAACAAGTTGTTTAAATATGAACACTCATTGTTTATGCAAAAAAATATTTTTTCCTACTAAACAATTGTAAATCTAGTTGTTTACATATGTACATTCATTGTTTGAACAAAATAAGTATTGTTTCCTACTAAACAGTTATAAAGCAAGTTGTTCTCACATGTACATTTATTGTTTGAATAGAACAAGTATTGTCTCCTACTAAACATATGTAAAATAAGCTATTCATGGCTACAATGATAACTTAATCAAGAAAATAGTGTCAATTACAAAAGATTATTCGTTTTCTTCATCATTACATTACCGTTTCAGACCAAACAGTTTCACTTAATTACAAAAAACATCATTTTCCAATAGAACATTCACTATTTTTTTAAGAGAACGAGTTTTATTTCAATGAATAGAGAAATAAAAATGCTATTTTTTATAGAAGTATTGTCTACAACTATCTCATCTTTCATTTCAAACATAACAATTTATTTTTTCCTCTGACAAATTATACTATCAAAATTTCCATTGTTCTAAACAAATATAAATTAAAGTTCAAGAGCAATTATACAAATATTATAATGAACTGGTTCAACATACTGGTCTATTGAAACATGCCATCCATACTTAACTCCAAGGTTACCAAGGTTTCCTTCTTAACCCTTGCCCTTTCTAGACCATATTCAAGGCCTTCTTGGTCATTCTACAACTGACTTCGCTACATAATAGGTTCATATTTTCCTAAACCGTCCATAGGCCATGTTTCAAGTTTACCCATAATCTAGCTAGGTTTGTATCACAAACAAGTTTTGACATGTAGACTCTTTTGTATTCTTTTCAAGAGAATACTATCATCGATCTTAAAGATTGTACCTATCATGGTTTAAGTATCCAGACCTTATCATCCATCATCTTCCCAAATTGACGGTGGCCTCTATGTGTAACATTGATCACTATTTTAAAGAAATCCACTCGACCCTCTTACCATTTCGGCTTAGCCAATAATGTAAGGGTGACATAGATAAATGAAAAAAAATGGTACATTTGAAAAATACATTTACGCAGGGTTTATACCCCTTACATGGGCTTGACATTTGAATCATACAATACCAGTTAATAATGAAAACATATTTGATCAGAATATAATTTTGATTTCTATTATATGTCTCACATAATCGTGCGGCTAACATAATAGTCACACCCAGGAAAGGTTCTCAAGCCTCGGTCTAGCCGATAAGGCTTTATGAAAAACAGTTCTTTACAAGCAGGTTGTAGGCCATGCAATCCCAAAAGGTGGTTGATCAAACATTATACACAACTCAAGGCCAAACTTATAGTCACAAGAATACATTATATTGTGCCTATCTAATTTTCCTAAAATTATAGTGACTTCCAAAATAAAGGTATTAAAATCAAATTGCTTCAAAGGAATTGAATTACCTCAATAATAGAGATTTGAGTGAGGCTTTCCTCTGATTTTTTTAACACTTTGAATTTTTCTGCTTTTTTCCTTCTTGTGGAATGAATCTTTCCCAATGTTCACTATCTTTTTTCCCTTCCCTTGTTCATTTCAAAATGGAAACAAAAACAACTTTCTATTTTGCATGTGGCTGGGTGTTACCTTCCATAGCCATCTGCCTCTATTTTGAGTATTTCCTTTATGATTTGGCAGGCCACGTCCATCGTGGTTTTTTCCTTATGATATTTCAGTAATTTCCATAGTTCAATTCATAATATATTGATTATCCATTTGAATTCAATATGAATTTGAATATGTATACATATGTATATGTACATATATATATGTATGTATGTAATATATATATGTATATATATATACTTATCTATTTGTATCTCTATATGCATTTAAATGATTTTATTCACATCTACCATGTATTCAAATAGTGTATATATATGTATGTGTTCAATTTACATACATGTATATATATATATATATATATATATATATATATATATATATATGTTTATATATGCATTTATATACAAGTTACATGTTTTAGAATGGCTCAAAGGTTCCATACACTATCATTTAAAATAAGGAACTTGAATTTTCATTTCGATCATGTATATATATATATATATATATATATATATATATATATATATTTCTACACTAAAGAAAGGAATTTTCTTTACAAATGCTCACTTTTGTTTCCTTCAAATCATAAAGTTTTGAATAGAAAATTCAATCTACAAAGCATTCATTTTCAAACACTAAAACAATTCAAGTAAGGAAATTATGTTCTCTTATATATACAATTTACTTCAAATGCAAGTCATCATACCATTGTGGTGTGTGCACCTAGATTCCAATTGGCTTACCATTTGATTTGACTAAACAATCCTACTTCAACCGTGTTCTCACCCTTCAACCTGTCACCCTGCAACTACACACACTTGTACTTTCAAATTGACCAAGAACGTTCAATTCTTGGTAACATATAAAATAAAATTTCAAAAGTTCACAAATTCAACATCAGTCAACTTCTTTCATTCAGTTTTTGAATATTCTAGAATCTTCATTTAATATTTATTGAATTTCTTCAATAATTCCACTTACCATATTATAATAAATATGCAATAAAATTGGGTTATGACATGAAGAGATGAGGAGGAAGGTATCCATCACTGCTAAGGATGCCCTAAATTTTCATTAAAGACCTAAGGAAAAATAAAAGAAGAATGAGGAGTGTGAAAAATCCAAGTCCAAGGGGAGATCTAAATATCTTGGAAAGTCCAAAGTTATTTGTTGGATTTGTAGTAAGCCTAGACATGTTCGTAAGGAATGCAAAGAAGAAAAGAAGAAGAAAAAGAAGAGATTTGATTTTGATTCTAAAACCAAGAAGGAAGATGGAGACACATTCATTGTAGCTTTGGCAACATGTGTAGGTAATGATGCATGGTTAATTGACACAGGTACATCTTTCCATATAACCTTTAATAGATATTGGTTTTTTGAATATGAAGAATTTGATGGAGGTAAGGTGTACTTGGTTGATGATTCTTATTTAAAAATTGTTGGTCATGGTAAGGTTAAAATCAGGTTTCCTAATGGTAGAATAAAAAGGATTAGTGGTGCATGTTGCATGTTGCATATCCCTAGATTAGCATGAAATCTATTATCTATGAAAAAACTAATAGATGGAGATTTGCAAGTAGTATTTTCTGATGCAGGATGCAAGATGGTCAAAGGTGTTATGGTGATTGCAAGAGGTGTCATATATGACACATTGTATAAGCTTGATGCATACACTATTGAGTGCAATAGAACTTCTGTGGAAATCAAGTCTGTGGAAGAGGTGAGGGTTTCACCTTCAATAGATGGTCATAGATTTTGGGTGCTGAAGGGTGCTCTTTCTTCTGAATCAAAGCTACCTGCAAAGAAAACTATATTATGAAACTAGAGACTTGGCCATACTGGATAAAAGGGTCTAAGGACCTTGAAAAATAAAAACCTCATTGAAGGTTTGTTTGATTGTAATCTTGAATTCAATTTTTGTGAGCATTACATTTATGGAAAACAAAATTGCATTTAGTTTTACTTGAGTTATCATAAATCTTGTGGTGTATTAGATCTTATTCATTCTGATGTGTTTGGTCCTATATATGTTCCTTCGATTGGTAAATCCACATATTATGTTTCATTTATTGATGATTATAATAGAAGGAAATGGGTATATTGTTTAAAGAGAATCTAAAGTTTTCAGTCGATTAAAAAAAATTTAAAGAAATGGTTGAGTTGTAGACTAGAAAGAAAATAAAATTTTTCAGGACTAATAATGGCAGTGAATTCTTCTCTAATATTTTTGATAGATTTTGTAAAGACTGTGATATTCATATATAAAGGACAACTCTGTATTCTCCACAACAAAATGGAGTTGTAGAAAGAATGCACAAGACAATGTTTGAGAAGGCTAGGAGTATGTTTTGTGGTGTTGGTCTAGAAAAAAGGTTTTGGGTTGAAACTATTTCCACTGCTTATAATCTGATTAACAAGTCTCCTACATCAGATCTTGTTGATAAGACACATATAGAGGCATGGACAGACCACAAGCCTTCATTAAGATATCTTAGAGTTTTTTTTTAGGCATATGCACATTTTCCAAAGGAGAAGTGAAAAAAGTTGGAGAACAAGGCTGTGAAATGCATTTTCATAGGATACAATTATGGTGTGAAAGGATACAAGCTTTGGGATCCTATTACACAAAAGGTAATATATATTAGAAGTGTTATTTTTAGAGAAACTAAGCCTTATTTTGTTACATTGCAACCGAAACAAAGTAAACATGAAGATGGGATTCAATTTCCTTCTACACCTAAGAAAGTTGAATCGAGGCCCATGGATAGACAAGAAGTTGAGGAGAGCTCATTTAGCTTTGAATCTTCAAAAGAGGAGGAAGAGCCTCCAACTCAACTTGTTCATAGGTCTACAAGGCATAGACAACCACCTAAAAGGTATTCACCTAATGATTGGAGATATATTTTTGCTTTGAATACTAACATGGATGAACCCAAATTTGTAGAAGAGGAATTAGGTATGAATGATGCCAAATCTTGGAAAATTTCACCTTTGAAAAAGAATGATATATGGGATCTTGCACCATTTCCTGAAGGATGAAAACCTGTTGGTTGGAAATGGGTGTTGAAGAAAAATATTGGTTCAGATTGAGGCTTTGAGAAGTACAAAGCAAGGTTGGTTGCAAAAGGCTATTCTCAAGTTGAGGGTGTTGATTATGGTGAGATATTTTCTCCTGTTGTAAAAATGACATCCATAAGATTTTTGCTTTCTATTGTTGCTGCTTATGATCTAGAGGTTGAGAAAATGGATGTGAAAATTTTGTTCCTTCATGGTGATTTGGAGGAGGATATTTATATGACATAGCCAGAGCACTACATGGTGAAAGGTAAAAGTAAGTTGGTTTGAAAATAAAAGAAATCTTTGTATGGCTTAAAACAAAGTCCTGGGATGTGATACCATAAATTTGATACATATGCACATTGAGTTTGGGATTTGAACGTTCTAATCAAATCATTGTGTTTATTATAAAACCGATGATGATCATTTCCTATTTATTGCATTATATGTTGATGATATGTTATTTAATGGAAAAGGGAAAGGTATGATTTTAGAACATAAATCTTAACTTGTTAAATTTGAAATGAAAGACCTTGGTGCAAATAGACACATTATTGGGATGGAAATTAAAAGATATAGAGTGAACAAAAAGCTATGACTTGGAAAAAGTAAGTATGTCAATTCACTTTTACAGATATTTAACATGCAAGATTGTAGACCATTGTGTGTTCCCCTTTCTATTGGAACAAATTTATCTATTTCATATTGTCCAACATCTCCATCAGAGATGGAAGACATGCAAAGAGTGCCTTACCATAGTGTAATTGGAATTTTGATGTATGCTATGGTTTTTACTAGACCAGACATTGCCCAAGAAATGGGAGTTCTTTCCAAATATATGTCTATTCCGGGTAGAGTTCATTGGGATGTAGTTAAAAGAGTCTTCAGATATTTGTATGGTACCTCAAAGTATTCCTTGTGTTATCAAAGTAATATGAGTGAAGATGAGATATCTCTTGATATGTGTGGTTATATGGACTTAGACTAGGCATGTGAGATTGATAGCAGATGATCCAAGTCAGTTCTTATGCATTTACTTTATTTGGTAGTGTGATTAGTTGGACGAGTAAGCGATAGGTTGTGGTTGCTTTGTCCACTGCTGAAGTAGAGTATATGACATCTAATCATGCTTGTAAAGAATCCATTTGGCTTAAGATATCATGTTCAAATATTGGAATAAAGAAAGGTGCAGTGAAAATTTATTGTGATAGTTAGAGTGTGATATGTCTAACCAAGAACCCTACATTTCATGCCAAGACCAAGCACATTGATATACAATATCATTTTGTTTGATATATGGTTGAAGATGGAAGGGTGAAGCTGGTTAAGGTAGATACTTTGATGAATGTTGTTGATTCTTTAACTAAGCTTGTGAGCACATATAAGTTTAGATGGTGTTCAAAGAACATGGGTCTTTCGGCCCCTAGTAATTAGGAGACAATGTTTACTCCCTCCCATTGCTCTTGCAAGGTGTTCAACAAGTGGGAGATTTGTTGGGAAATTGTGTCTCAACCTTGCAATTATATAAAGGTTATTGTTGATAGGATATATATATGAATATATATATATCTTAGCTACATTGATAGGTGTAATATACAATGGGAGCACAAGGTGGAGGGGATGAGTGGGATGTGTGTAAATAATTTTTGTTAACTTTTTTTAGAAAAATCCTAAATGATCAACATACATTAAATAAATGATATATTGTAAATATAAACCATTAATTATTAGGTTTTACATTTAATGGTGGAGATTTTGTTGGCATGTCTTTCCCTAGAAGGTAACCCTATTTTATGAGGGTTGTACTATGATTATAGAAGGTGATGTACTCTAAAATTATGATAGCGGTCATGTTATCTCTTGATCTGTGATGGTGATACTCCAATGAGAAGATTTCTCTACAAGTATATTGTAATCTAAATTGTGATTTCTAAATAATATATTGGGCAACTTTTGGAGTGTGGGGTTTTTTCTCTCAAAAGGGTTTTCCCCAGGTAAATCATTGTGTCGTGATATGCATGATATCTATGTATATTTTTGTTTAAATTTATGTAACTATTAAAGATCTGTAAAGTTTTGCATTATTCTCCTCTCAAGATTAGTGTAGGAAGTTGTTCTGCTACCTTAGCTTCCTTATAGATGGCCTGTCCAATGAGGGGTATAGGGGCCACACACCTTAGCAAGGGTTTGGAAAAAGCACCCCCGAAAGTGTTACACCCCAAGCGATATTACCTAATTACTATTACCTTGTTTGATTAAATATATTGAATAAATGAATGTGTTTTATGGATCTCTATTTGAATGTGTTTTCTCAATATTTATATGAATATGTTTTATGAATCTTGAATGAAAATATGATTAATGAATGATTGATGCACTTTGATATTTTATAATTTTTCTAACTATAAAATGCATGGTGCATATGATTATGTTGTGTTTGACTAACTATGGTTATGATGGACCAAGTTGAGTATAGGAATAGGTTCAATCCTCTAGAAGAGAGGGGAAGTATCACTCAAGAGAATAATTTGGTCTGGTAACCCTTAGCAAGCCTAAACTAAGCAATCACACACTCATGTCCTAATTGGTCATATAAAGA
Organism: Sequoiadendron giganteum; assembly: GCA_007115665.2. Taxonomy (NCBI): domain Eukaryota; kingdom Viridiplantae; phylum Streptophyta; class Pinopsida; order Cupressales; family Cupressaceae; genus Sequoiadendron; species Sequoiadendron giganteum. The sequence goes on from CM021108.1 coordinate 590,802,653, forward strand.
GTCAAGTCAGTTTTGGGGAAAGGTAAGTAAGCCTTGTTATGATTGGGAATTGTGATTAAGTATTGATGTTTTGTGTCAGTCTTTCCTTGTATGCTTATTTTTCTTTTGATGAGATATATTCATAAGATGTATACATATGTATATGTGTACATGTCTACGATAGACTCATACATGTGAGTGAATACACACATAAGTATATGTAGGTAGACGTACCTACACATATTCATGGACGGATCACCCATATGCAAGGGGATACCGTTTGGACTAAATTGACATATAGATATATATGTATATATGCATCCCATGTATGTATGTCAATTGAAGGGATTATTTGTATAAGTATTTTATATAAAGATAATAAAATAGGGTTACATATATATGTATATGTGGTGTATATATTAATATATATGTGAGTTATAATAACATATATATAATCATACATATATGTATATACACAATACTATTCTTTATTTAAATAAATATGTTTGTAAAATTTATGAAATATACATATATATATATTAATATTGTAAGAATTGGCTATGAAGGTAGCCACCCAAGATCTAGAGCCCTAATGGAAGCACACACATAAGAGAGATAGAAACAATATGACAAGAATAAACTGTATTCTGCCAATAATGCAAATAGAATCAATGTATATATCAATGCACAAATGTAGTAGAGACCCCTTGGTTATATAGCCAAGGTGAGAACATAGGAGGGCATAAGATTATGACAAGTGTCATAATCTTATGACAAGTGTCATAATCTTATGACATGAGACAACTGTGAAAAGATATCACTCCACCTAAAGTGGAAAAGTGATAACGTGATAACCACCACAAAAGGTGGAGATGATAAAGTGATAACATGATAAGTCCACCAAAGGTGGAATATCTCCAACAAATCCTATGTGGTCCCGAAGTAAACTTAACTAAGATGTAATGATGACCTAGGACAAGGTAAACCATAATTAATTACACCAACACCCCCCCTTAAGTGCAACTTAGGGAGAATGTACACAAAGGTAAACAATGCAAGATGGATCTCATAAACTAGGCCATGTTAGGTACCCATGTACAAATGAAATGCAATCACTCATAAAGTGGAGAAAAGGAGAAAACCACATGGGAAAAAACTCCCCCCCAAAAGAGAGATGAAAAACAAGAGAAAAATCTCTCAAATGTATGCGAAGGACAAAACCCCTAGAAGAGGAAAAAGTTCCCCCCATAAGAGAGAATGAAGAAGTCAAGTGACCTCCTCAGATGAAACATCCCACAACCCCAAGAGAGCTCACAAATGATGATAGGTACTCTCAGTGAAAGGTTTGGTGAAGATATCTTCAACTTGCTCTGCTGTAGGACAATACTGCAAATCAATGACTTGCTCCTGTATCAGCTCCTGATTGTAGTGCATATGAATCTCGATGTGTTTGGCACTCTGATGGTGAACCAAATTCTTCAAGATCTGGATGACACTCTGATTGTCACAATGAATGACTAAAGGATGTGGATTAGTGAATCCAAACTCGATGAGAATATTCTAAAGCCAAATAGCCTTAGTAGTAGCTTTAACAACCCCTCGATACTCAGCCTCAGTTGAAGAAAGAGTAATAGCATGTTGCTTCTTACTCTACCAACAAATGGGGCCAAAACCAAGATGAAAGTTGTAGCCAAAAGTGGACTTACAATTATCAATATCGCCAACCCAATCAGAATCTGTATATCCCACCAAGGTAAGTCCTATACCTGTTGCATAGTGAATCCAATGATGATGTGTACCCTATATGTAATGCAAGATGTGTTTGGCTGCTTTCCAATGAAGATCATGTGTTTCCTACATAAAGCGTGAAACCATGCCAACTGCAAAGGAGATATCAGGGCATGTGTGAGTCAAGTAGATGAGACTCCCAACAAGCCAATGATACAAAGTGGCATCAACAAGTGGAGTAGAACAATTAGCCCCAAGCTTGACTCCTGAAAGAAAGGGAGTTAGAGTAGGCTTATAATCAACCATGTGAAACCGAGCTAGAAGATCAAGAGCATACTTGGGTTGATAAAGAGAGATCCCAGAAGCTGACTGAGTGATCCCAATCCCAAGAAAATAGTTCAAAAGGCCCAAGTCAGTCATAGCAAATCTATCCTACAAAGCAGATTTGACACTGCCAATGATGGATGAGGTACTCTATGTAATGATCAAGTCATCAACATAGAGTGAAAGTAGCAAATGAGAGTCACCCTATCACAAATTGTAGACATTTGGATATGAATGACACCTCATGAATCCTGCAGAGAGAAGAAAGGAATCCATCTTGGCATACCAAGGCCTAGGGGCCTGTTTGAGGCCATAGAGAGACTTCCTCAATATGCAAACCAAAGAAGAATCCTGTATGAATCCCTATGGATGCTCCATTTAAATCTCCTCATGAAGATCCCCATGAAGAAACACACTCTTCACATCCATCTGATGGACAACCCAACCATGAACTGCAACAATAGAAAGTGTCAAGTGAATGGAGTTCATCTTAGCAATGGGTGCAAAGGTCTCTATATAGTCAACACCTGGAACCTGTGAGAAACCTTTTGCCACAAGCCGAGCCTTGTATTTATCCACACTTCCATCCACTACATAATTGGTTCAATAGATCCACTTGCATCAAACCATCTTTCTCCCCTTGGGGAGTGGAACTAAATCCCATGTGTTGTTCCTCATCAAGGAACTATAGTCTTCCTCCATTGTTGAATCCCACTCTGGAATGCTTGATGCTTCCTTGAAGGACTGTGGATTGGAATCAGTAGCAATAAAAGCATGTGGAAAATCCTCATGTTGTGACTAAGTCCTTCGAGTATCTGAAGGATCCCCAAAAAGAGAACTTGTTGACTCAAGAGTCCATCGAGCCCAATGAGGTCTAATAGGAGATGAAGGATGAGGCTCCTCAACTATAAGTGGACCTTGCAAAGGTGTGATCCTACGAGTCAGAGTTGAGGGAGAATCATCATTTGAGGCACTATCTTCACTTTCCACTATGGAGGAAGGAAGAGGAGGATTAGAGGCTAAGCTAGGAGAGATTTCCTCAAAGTGAACACTCCTCTCAATGAATAGATCATGTGTCTTTGGATCCAAAAGTCTGTATGCCTTAACAACTTCAGGATATCCAACAAAGATGCAAGGCCTACTCAGAGGTTCCAATGCCTTGCATTTCTCTGGAGATATGTGTGCCCAAGCTTTACAACCAAAAACTCTGAAGTGTCTCACAACCGGTTTTCGACTACACACCAAGCCTCAAAAGGAGTCATACCCTTCAAAGCTTTATGGGGGACTCGATTCTGGATGTGAGTGGCACAATTGATATCTTCTACCCAAAATTGAGGACCAAGAGAGCGAGCATGAATCATGCAACTAGCCATCTCCTTAAGGGTTCTATTCTTCCTTTCTGCAACACCATTTTGTTGTGGAGTGTATGCAACTAAATGCTGAATATCAATCCCCTCAAGAGTACAAAACTCATCAAGTCTATTATTTGCATATTCCCTTCCATTGTCTATGCAAAGAATCTTGACTTGCTTCCCTGATTGCTTCTCAACATGAGCCTTGAAGGCTAGAAATCTGTCAAACACTTCACTCTTGTGAACAAGAAAATAGACCCATGTGAAGCGGGAGTAGTCATCAATGAAGGTAAGGACATAGCGGACCTTGTTGAATGATGGCACTAGAAATGGACCTGCTACATCACTGTGAACCAATTGAATAACTTCCAAAGCTCTCCAAGACTTCCCTTTGTCAAAATTTTCTTCTAGATGCTTACCCAAGGAACAACCTGAACAAACACCTTCTGAAAATCTGATTTGAGGGAGTCCTATAACCATATCCTTGGAGCTAAGCTGTTGAAGATAGCGGTAATTGAGATGTCAAAACCGCTCATGCCATAACTTACTTTTTGAATTTGAATGAGTGAGAAATGTTGTAGAAGGAGACTTAGGAAGAAAGTGGGAAAATGAGTAAAGTCATGTGTTGTGATTGGCTTGTCCCACTGCAACCAAGGCATCATCCTTAAGTTCTTTGACCACAACTGAATTTGGTAGAAACTCAACTTTCTTGCAATCTCCAAAGTGAGTGATTTGGTAGATTGAAAGAAGATTGGTGCTCAAGTTAGGAACATAGAGAACATCCTCAAATGCTCCATCATCCATGACAACCGAACCTTTTCCTTCAACTTCCACTTGAGTTTCATCACCTATGAAGATGTGAGGTACCTTAAATGGCTCCAAAGAAGAAAAATTCTCCCTTGTAGACCCCATGTGATGAGTAGCACCTGAGTCAAGTATCCATTGCTATGAAGAACTTGTAGTAGCCGTAAATGCTTTCCCTTTTCCTTTTGATTGCGAGGAAGTGGAAGGAGATGAATCATTCTTCTTGTAGGTAGATGGAAAATTGATTTTGTTTTTCTTGATGATGTTTGTCAACTCATCAATTTGCTTATTATGGAAATGATGCTCATCATGACCAAATCTCTTGCAATATGAGCAAGTTGGTGTCTCCTTCTTGCTTGAATTTCCCTTCTTAGGAGAAGGTGAAGAATTCCCTTGTTGCGGAGAGGATGATTGTGCTCTATCTTGTTGTGTCTTAGGCTTAAATTTCCTCTGCTTCTTGTTGGAACCCTTTCCTTGAGTCCCTTGATTCCCTTGATTAGCCACCAAAGCTTTGGACTTTGAAGACTTGAGAATCCCCATGCTTATCAACTTTGCATGCTCTAACATCAACATTTCTGTGAATGCATCAAATGATGGAAGAGTGAAATAACTTCCCACTGTCAAGCGATGGGTTTGGAAACTAGAAAAAAATGTTGCATATTCTAATAGAAGCTTTCCTAACAAATTGTAGACCAATTGTGCATCCTTTTTGTCAATTCCACAATCCTTAAGCTATGCTCTTAACTCATTTTCTTTAGTGAAATAGTCTTGGATTGTATCAAAATTCTTAGGATCTAACATTGTGAGATCATTGTCAAGCTGATAACCTCTAATCTCATCAACTTGGCCATACAATTGACCAAACTTTTCCCAAGCTTCTTTAATTGTTTTACACTTTTCAATTTGAAAGATTAGATCTTTTGATACATATTTCCTCAAAGTTCCAAGAGCCATAGTATTTTTAGTGAGCCAATCCAAATGAGCATTAGGATCAGTTTTAGGATCCGATGGTGCAACAATAGTTCCATCAATATAATGAGGTAATCCTTTTTCCATCAATTTACTCCAAGAATCAATTTTCCAAGAAACATAGTTATGTGGAGTTAACAAAGGAAAATTAGGAGAACCCATAACAAAAAATAGAACAAGAGAGAGAGAGAGGCACAATCACACAAGATACCCCCCCAAAATCACTCAATCAAAGAACTCCCCCCCCAAAAAGAATAAAAAAATAAAAAATGATGATTTGGCACTTTATACTTAGTGCGTTTACAATGGCCACTTTCAAGCCAAGAAAAGTGGGCTTTTGATTTTCAATGTTTTACAACAGCTTTAGATAGGAAACAACATACTCAAATGACTGATACAAAAGACCAAATTGAGATCTTGTCAATACAAATGCCAAAATAGGCCAAAAATGACCAAGTGCTGAAAGTATAATTTCTGATCACAATCACTACAAAATGATAGCACCACTATGAATTTTAGGAAAAATAATGCACTTTCAAAAAAATGACACCTAAAAAGGAGTTTGTATGAGCTTGAACAAAGCCCCGAAAGTTGCAAAAACAGTGACAACTCAGCTACACCTGTGGGAAACTGAATTTTATGGAAAATATGTGAATCAAAACTAGAAACCAATTACACCATCATGTAGAGCATGAAAAATCAGCCCAAATAAAAAAAAATTGCTCAAAAAAATGAGCCAAAATGAGCAAGATATCAGTATTTGAAGTTGAACTGCAAATTCAAAATTATCAATGGAGAGGGGGGACAAAAATTTTCAAAGCAGTGTTGACGTAATGCTGATTTAATCAATTCATGAGGTTAAAGTTGATGGTCAAATGACTGTCACCATCACCATTAGCCTTGCTAGAATATGCCTTTTTCTCCCCGGATTATTCCTCTGGCTGCCGCTGGTTGAATTTTAGAATATTCGTCAGAATCTTAAAAAGATGGCCTCCGGTCCCAGAATCTCCCATCGTGCTGGAATCTTGTTTGAACCATAGGTGGTATGTGGTGGGGTCACAAGGGAAGGGTGGGCCGGTGGCCTCTTTCCATGTGGCTCAGCGGTGGCGGGATGTACATTGCTATGCGTACAGTTCTACCAACGTATTTCTGCAATGATGTCGATCCGCACAACCGAGTTGGAGAATTTTTTTCCAGATGGCTCTAGGAAAATTTATCTGATTTTGATGAATTGACAGTCAATCTTAGGGTTTTTGGCCCTTCTGGAAGCAATGGCACTGTCCTTTTTGGCTGAAAATGCTCTTAAAATATGGCTACCTCTTGGATCTGGCAACCACCTCCAATCTTCAAACCCTTGTAGATTTGGCCTCCACTTTCCAACTGAGATGAAACAAAAGGAAAATATAACTTTATTGGATACTCCAAACACAATGGTGAACTCAAATCAGACGCAACAAGCTCCCAAAATGCACTTGCAATAGAAGACCAAAAATGGAACCCCCCATAATTTGGTATTTCTATGAAGAAAATGCAAGATTGCACTCAAGATCTCCCCAAAATGGCAATCCAAAGGCACTCCAATAGCTTTGATACCATGTAAGAATTGGCTATGAAGGTAGCCACCCAAGATCTAGAGTCCTAATGGAAGCACACACATAAGAGAGATAGAAACAATATGAAAATAATAAACTGTATTCTACCAATAATGAAAATAGAATCAATGTCTATATCAATGTACAAATGTAGTAGAGACCCCTTGGTTATATAACCAAGGTGAGAACATAGGAGGGCATACGATTATGACAAGTTTCATAATCTTATGACATGAGACAACTATGAGAATTTATCACTCCACCTAAATTGGAAAAGTGATAATGTGATAACCACCACAAAAGGTGGAGATGATAAAGTGATAACATGATAAGTCCACCAAACATGGAAAATATCCAACAACTCCTATGTGGTCCCTAAGTAAACTTAACTAGGGTGTAATGATGACCTAGGACAAGGTACAACACAATTAATTGCACCAACAACTATAATATATACATATATTGATACATATACATATGTATATATACTATGGAATGTATATATACATATTTATATATAATATATATATATTGTGAACCCCAATCTTTTATACTTGCATAAACATGAGAAACAAACACATAATTAGATTAAATATGCAAGTTAAGACAAAGATTCCCCATGAAATCCATTTACAATGCTCAAAATAGGAAAATATGAAGAACAACATGAAAGATAAATGAAATCCTAATTTAAACAAAGCAAACTCTTGATCCCATGGGGGAGTTGGTGCCAATGAGATGTTGCAATTATCCCTTTCCCAACTCCTTAGTTGCAAATGTTGATGATTTGATGAGTGATCCACCTTGATGAAGATTCAATCAAGCTTCATGATAAAAATCTGCATAACCTAGCCAAGAATGTGAAGAAATGGATGAAACTAGATATGCTTGAGAAAGAAGTTGAGTATAGTAAGTTTACTCAAATTGTGGATGTTTGAATGAGAGGAAGAGTCTCTCATTTATAGATTTCAATCTTGGAAGAATGAGTGAAAATAAGCAATGTGAGATCATTCAACATCCGATGGCCAAGTTCCATTTGTCAAGATGTGAATGGTTGAGGAATGAGCACATTTTGGTCAATGTGCATGATAAATGCCATGAGATTCAAATTTGAATTTTGAATGTGACATGTGAGAGGGAAAGAGAAATGGAGTTAATGTCACTTGGCTCAATGCACAAGGACATGTAAGAGGCATTGAATGCCTTGTTGGAAGGACCAAGCCTATTTGAATTTGAATTCAAATTGAGGGAATATTCCCTTTTGATGCCATGTTGAGAGAAAATAGGCAATTAATAAATCAAAGTAATTGATTTATTGTGCAACTTGCATTCTCTAGAGGATTTTAGTGAGAAGGATTAACTTAATCAATGTTTTGATTAATTTAATGAGGAATTAGGAGATGTGACAATTTAGTCTTAAATTTATGAATTGATTTAAATTAAAATTGAGAGGAAATGGTTTATTAAATAAATGATTTGATTTATTTAACTGAGGAGGGAAGTATTAGATTAAATCAAATAAGGTTTAATTTGTTTAATTTAATAAGAGGACTTTAGATAATTTAATCAAATAAAATGATTTATTTAATTAAACAAAAATGTAAGGTTAATTAAATTAAATTAAATTGATTAATTTAATCAAAGGAGGTGATAGACTTAATCGGATAAATGATGATTCATTAGATTAAGGGATAGAATTATGATGAAATGTTGAGAGTGTGATTTCAGAGGAAATGATGTTAGCGATTAGGATCAAGTGTGCCAAACCAGAAATCTACATTTTCCATGTCTACATATATATATATATATATATATAAAATATTTATAAGATTTGAAGTTATTAATATAAATGATAAAGCACATAAGATAGCATTGCTCATATTAATAGTAATATGTAACAATGCATATTCCATGGGTGCATGAAGCATAAAGCACAATTTTATGTGGTTAATAGACTAGCTCATAAAGTGAAACATAAACAAGTCAAAATTTTAAATAAAGTAGGTATAAAGTATGTAGTTGTGATAAGCACTTAGGATAGGTAGCAAATTATGTGAGTAGAAAGGAAGAAGTCTATAGGCCATGCCTATGAAGGTGGCACCATATATTGAAGAGGTTGTGATGCAAAAGAAGTCTATGAATACAAATAAACCTACAAATAAGTGTTTTGAATCAGTCAAGTGTAAACTTGGCAATATTTTGAAATGGAACTGAAAATGGGAAACCTATTTTTAGCTTGTTGTCCCAAGTACTTAGTTGATTCAACCATGAAATTGTCATGTGTTGCAAACCTGTGAGTGAGTCGTTGCATGAGGAAGAAATGTGAAAGATATACTTGCTTGTTTGTAGCCTTCAATTGCTCACAAGTTAATGTATAAATAGAGGTGCCCATTCTACCAAATGCTACACTTATCTTTTTGAATATCTTGATGTTATTTTTCTATGAGTTTGAGAGCTTGTGGGTTGAGAGTAATTTTGTATTTGTGATTATTGTGAGTTTATGTGAGAAGTAGAAGAGGATAGTCAAGTGGAACTTGGAGTCCAAGTGTCAACCAATTTGAGGATTCATACTATAAAGGAGATGAATTATTTGGATCTTATACAATCATGCTAGTTTCTATACCTTTGTCTTTATGTTGGAAAGGATAAATTAGTTATTTACTATGTTGAGAAAAGAGTGTTTTTGAATATATTTTGGAGTTTGTTTGAGTTTGTTTGGTTCAAGGTTATGGAATATGTTGTAGAACCTATCTTGTTGATTATGTCTTTATGTACCTTATATATGGGATTTTATTTGAGTGCAACATAGTTATACTATGTGTAGTTATCTTTGTTATATGAAGGAGTCTTTGTTAGATGTATGCAACATTATGCAAGATGTTGTTTAAACCTTTTGGTAGTATAGTAATATTATTATGGGATGATTATGTGGGGTTATTCATGGGATTGGTGAGATCCATGGGAAAGGGGGTAACATAGATATAGAGTATAATGGTCATTATAAACCAAATTGGGCTAAGAAGGTGGGTAAATGTGTGACGTCTACTCTAAGTTAAGGGTATTGGAAACTTTGGCCAAAGTAGTGTAAGTAGCCACTGTTTACACTATTAGTTTCATTGTGATTTAGGATTACGTACTGGTCATGGGAAGTTCATACATGTAAGTTGTAACCACTGTATGTCAGTCTAGAAACATATGGGACACAACAATAAGCTCAAAATAGGCTATTTTTATGAGGTTACCAAACCAATCTCTTCGTTGAAGGGTAGGGTGTAACGACCCAACCCTTCGATAAAATAAAAGCTCCAAAATTTACATCAAGTGAGTAAATAAACATGCAAACAAGTCATTGTAATTATATAATCTTTCTTTCTTTTATTGATAATATATGGACAAGATATCATATTAAAATTACAATGAAGATTCCCTTTCATTACAATAACTTTAAAAGAACAAGTAACAAGAAAATATACCTTAACTAACATAGCTCCAATGAGATTTAGAACAAATAGTTGTACGAAGGTCCATGAATCCATCCTTTCAAATCTTGGTTCTTTAGTCACCTGCTATGGAGGAGAAGCATCACTTGAGAAATTTTATACCAACCATGAACTTATAATGTGGTCCCTCCCTTTGATGAAGAGATTGGTAGAGTAATTGATAATGTTAGCCAACTAAGCATAGTGTTGTGTCCTACATAAATAGAACTTTCTATTTCACAATCCCAAACTTAGCATGCATACAAGATCACAATGAAATGAAAGTGTAGTCTCAAGCATCACATAGTCTAAGTGGATGTTGTACATTGCACTACTTTGGCCAAAGTTTTCTCATTCAATACTTCGAATGAAGGTCATCTATCATAAACACTACTCAGGGCTGATTTGACGTAGGGCTATCTTACACTACACATAGGTATCTCCTTCAATGGATAGTCAATCATCCCAAATAACCTGCAACATACTAATCTACTAAGTAATTATATAAGCTAGGTATATCCTTTAATGGATAATCTGTCATCCCAGATAACCTACCTTCAAAAAATCTACTAGAACAAACCTATTTAAGCAAGTAAGTACACATGTTCCCTCCCATACTAGAATAATTTCCTAGGAGTGTCTCAATCTTATCCAAGTTAAACAAATAACTAAGATTTCAGAACTTCAAGTGACTCTTCCAATCATACAATCCTAGTATATATTTAACTAATGCAAACAACAATTCCCCTATTATGGAGATTATTACAAACATGTAAAATATAACTGAAATTGCTTCATTTTACTTTTTCTAAAAGACAACATTTATTCTTCCTATGCACAAACAAAAATACTTTTCAAACAACATAGAAGTCTTAATAAAAGAAAAGTAGAAGAATATCCCATAACTGTAAATGTTTTTCCCAATTGAAGAAAGAGATGCATTTACTTCAAGCTCATTCCAATTTCTCCAAATTGATGATAGTTACCTCACCAAGTTCCTTTTTCCTACTCTCAAAAATCTCTGATGAAAGTGGCATATTCTTTGGTTAGAATACATATCTCTCCTAATGATAAAATTTATACAGTAATATGAAATTTTCCTATAAATAATGGTTACCCAAAAATATGATGGGTGGCTGTATAAATTGTATAGTCAATATTTGCAATTGAACAACACAAGAATATGCTTAAGACAATTAGAAAATGTTGATGGCAAATTAAGAAGCTCAAAATGGAAAATGAATAATGATCAAGAACAATGGTAAGTGTAAATAATGAAGAATGAGGTGACTATATATAGAGCCTAGCCCCCAACTCTATTTGTATGGTTCAGGCATGTGGTTTTCCACCACATAAATATGAACAATTCAACCCAACATGTGGCACAAGTTCACTCCCTTACTTAGTTTCAACCTAGTGATTCGGCTTCCAGTAACTGGCAACATAATGGAGACTAATTCCATTGCACATGGTGAATTTTCCTAAATTGACACCTACAAGTTTATTTTCTAGATGTGGCACCAATTTCATAATGTGGCAGGTAAGATATTTATAGTGAAAATTCCTTGATGTTTTATGCACACATAGCCTATTAACTAGGCTCACTCGACAAAATCCTAGCTGCGTTGCACTTTGCTAGAGACTTGGTCAAAATCAAATGCTTTAGTGTTGTGCATGTATTTTGCAGAGGATTGTGGAAATTCTTCTAGCACCATTTGCAAATTATTCTTCATATTTTGTTTCAAATTTTCAATAACATGATTCAAAAATATTTTGATTTCCATTGTCAATGGCAAATACTCCAATTTATTCGATTCCCATAGTTTGAAAGATAAATATTTAATTGATTTGGAAATTATTCGATTTCCATAGTTTGATGATTAATATAAAATCAATATGGGTAATAATTTGATTTCCAAATAGGATTTAATAAGGAAATAATTCAATTTCCAAATATGAGAGATTAATATTTTAATTATATATATATTTATATTTTATAGTTTCAAATATTTTAAACATTTATATATTTATATATTTAAATGTTTTATAACTATAATTTATATATATACAATTATATAATTACATATATTCTTATATATATATTATTAAACAATATATATATATCGTGAGCTAGTCAACGTAGATATGATATATATATAAGTCAAATTCACAAGGAAATAATAATAATATTATTAATATCCACATATTACTAGACGTGTGTATACATACATATGTATATTCCTATATATACCTCTATGTGCATGTATATGTAGGTATACCATATCGATGCATCCACATGAGCATATCCATTAGCCAACATACGCTTGTGTCAATATGTATATACATATGGATATGTATGTATGTACTATACACATGTATATATGTTCACTTCCAATTAATTACATCCATTCACGTTACCATCATAATGATCGTAATACAAAAAGACAAATACACAGATAAACATCACTCATAAAAGTGTAAAGAAGCAGATAAGACTCCTAATGCCAATATACGAGCTATGGATGACTTACCTATAGCCCACACAAACTGACTCAGTTCACTCAATCTAAGGTGATGTGTGTGTATGCTCAGATAGATTACTTTATCGGTTACCTGACCAAGCTCCTCTCCTGAGTGATAATTCCCCTCCCCTGGAGATTGAACATTTACCTACAACCACTAACACATTCCTTCGACAGTTGTTTGTTCACAACAATAAGAAACATATATATATGCATATTCAAAGTTAGAATAACTATAATTCAATAACCATCTATTCACATATATGCAATATTTCACCATGAATAACATCAATTGAGATAACATAAAATGAGATAATATACATATTGATAAAAGGGTACAAGCATCATTAATTCATCTCTAGAATTCACATTACATTCACATTTACCCTATGTAGTAGTAGTAAATAGTAACCTCACAATTTGGGGTGTAACATACTTCCCCCCTTTTGAATCATCATTCCCGATGATCTATATCCTTTTAACATATAGTTAAAGTTAAATATAGTCTTACTTACCATTCTCTAAACACGTAAGATTTACAAAACATTCATCCTATGTAGCAATCTTGTCCTTCCTAGACCTTGCTTCGAGTCTCCTCACTATCGCATAGGGAAAACTTGTATTCCTCGCACATACTCTCCCAAAGAGTTTTATTGCACATACACATCCAGTATATAATAATAGTAACTATACAAAACACCTAAAACATAGTGATCAAAATTCATTGGCCCATGAATTTATCCTTTAGTATAATCTAAATAGAAAAGGAATAACAATGTATTGCACACTAGATCGTGGGTCCAATCCTTCTCATTTTGTATTTATAATTTTAGACAACTCTTAAACCGAGTTCATCTGTCACTCACACATCCCTTTTCCCTAACTTAGATTACTTTCCCTTGATTACTTGTCCATATTGAGCATATCATTGCTCCTGGACATCTGTCAAATCCTAATACTGCTTCATACTTAAGCTTAGTATCAACAAAGTTTCATTAATCACTTCGATCAATTACTCCTTTTTGACATTCTATCAAGTCTATGGTTTACCATTTTTCTAAGCCTATTTTAGCTTAATATAATTTCCAACCTTTCCAAATAATGATCCAAACTTCAATGTTAGAAGTTTATAAATCCTTCAATATTTAGTCTACCATTTTTTCTTATTTGACAATAGTAATATATTGCACATTCGCTCAACTAAATGTTTCATAGTATGATCATTGTTTACACAACCCTATCATTATTTGCTAAACTGAGACAACCTTTCAGGATTACTAAACAACTACTTGCCCACAATATACAATTTAGGACTAAAATCCTATAAGTCAAGTTTCCAGAAAGCGTTGGTTACTTTGATGAGTTTATCCACTTAGAAAATTATGTTAGTTCTACTAACATAGATAGTATGATCTATCTTGTGTTCTATCACTTCCCTTCTAGAATATCAAGAGAGTATACATGTCCTACCAATGATGACATCTGATCTTCATTTCATGGCATAATAGAAATTACCTTGCTACATTCTGTGCAACTTCTTCTTCTAGATTATAGTGGATCCTCATTTGAAATTTCCCTTTGTCATTCCGATGTCCTAACTCTAAAATTATTTTCCTCATTTCCATTCTTGAATCTTACAAATTTTGGATACATAGGTTCTTTTATATCCAATAATAGTCTATTCTTTGACTAAATGAAAACCTATTTTAATCTCACACTATCTTTGATTCTTATGTAATAATGGTTATAAGTTTTGCAGAGATAAGTCCCATTTATCTTAGGACATCCATTCCATGGATTTATTCTATCCTTGGATTATTTTCAAAGATCCATTCTATCTTTTAACTCAATCTAATTTTCCCTGGTAATAATTGGTACTAATTTTGAGTATTAATCCTCTCTCTTCCTTCCCCCCTTAGTGTTTCCAAAAATTTCAATCTATTCAAGTTAAACTCTTAGAAAACACTTGCTTCTTTGAAAGGATTTGTCATTCCTTCTCATTGGCTTTCCATTGCCTTCTCCTGCCTTAATGGAATACTTTAAATATATTTTTCCCAAAGTTTAGATACTTCATTGTTTTCTATCTCATAGATTCAATATTTTGGATCATCTAGCAGGAGATCTAATGAATAATTAGAAACTTTAGGAGTTTAAGAATCACACTAATATTCCCCATTTCTTTCCAATATCCTTTTTGGTGAAGAAATACCCATACTCACAAACCTCTTTTGTTGATGTACTTTTTCAACTCAGAGTGTTGCTTTCCTTGCAACTTCTAGTGTTCTGACACATAGTGCTTATTGTATTTTGTTTCCTTTTGGAACCCTTTAAACAAATGTTTCTTTTCATGAACATGATGGTGAGTTATACTCCAATCGATCCATATTCTATCCAGACCTTTGGTCAAACCAACCTAGTTTTAGCTTTACATGTTTCTTTCCTATATTCACCTTTTCAAGTGACTTTATTCCAATGCTTAGAATCCTATTCTCTCATCCTCTAAAGATGCCAAGTTTTTTGGTCTCTTTTTCTCATCTTAACCAAACTCCAATAATCTTATTGATTTTGGGTGGTGGAATCATGTCCACATTGTCGATTAATTTGTTTTTGACCATTCTAGTCTTTTTTCCTTTTTCCTCAGTACTAACTCTTTCTTTGCAAGATCCTATTTTTAAACAAGAACGAGGTTTATGTCAAGTGTTCTCCAACCCTTGTGGATACTTCCTTTGTTGACTTCCAACTTTGATCTAATTTATGTTGACTTTGCATATGCATATATTTGTAGTTATTTTTACCAAATCCAAAAGTTCTTGATTTAAAAAAAATCATAGTTGGCTTCTATAAAAGGGCTATCTCTTTCCTTCTCATTCTCTTAGAGTCATACATCTATTTCATTTGATAAAATTATTTACTGGTTAATTTTCCTAACCTTCCTACATAACCTGATTACATAATCTTCCGCAATCCTAGGTATATGATAAGTTTTTGGTTTAGGAGTTTCCAACTCCAGGGACAACTCTTAACTAGTCCAATTTACACAAGTTACTAGGGATCACATCTTCCTTTTCACTTATGTTCTTTCTCTTGTCATTGTGGCACAAGAAATTTTCAACCACTATCCTCTGATAAGGTTTACAAATTGTTGCGTAATGAGCTCATAGGTTTTAGTGCAGAACCTAGTAGCTTTGATACCACATTTAATGAACTGACCCTTCGGTAAAATGAAAAATTCCAAAATTTACATCAAGTGAGTAAATAAATGCACTAACAATTCATTGAAATATAGTTTTTCTTTCTTTAATTGGTAATATATGAACAAGATATCATATTAAAATTACAATAAAGATTCCCTTTCATTACAATAACTTCACAAGAACAAGTAACAAGAAAGCATACTTTAACTAACATAGCTCCAATGAGCTTTAGAAAAAATAGTAGTAAGAAGGTTCAGGAATCCCTCCTTTCAAATATTGGTTCTTTAGTCGTCTGCTATGGAGGAGAAGCATCACTGAGGCACTTTTTTGCCAGCCAAAAAATTATAATGCAGTCCCCCGTATATCTAACATTTGATAGATGGCCCTCCCTTCGATGAAGAGATTGACAGAGTAACTGATACTGTTAACCAAATAAGCATAGTGATGTGTCCTATATAACTAGAACTTATAATACATAAAGGATCATGATGAATTGACAATGTAGTCTCAAGAATCACATAGTCTAAGTAGATGTTGTACATTGCACTAATTTGGCCAAAGTGTTCTCATTCAGTACTTCGAATGAAGGTAATCTATCATAAACACTACTTAGGGCTGATTTGACTTAGGGCTATCTTACACTACGCATAGGTATCTCCTTCAATGGATAGTCAGTCATCCCAGATAACCTACAACATACTAATCTACTAAGTAATTACATAAGCTTGGTATATCCTTCAATGGATAATCCGTCATCCCAGATAACCTACCTTCAAACAATCTACTAGAATGAACCTATTTAAGCAAGTAAGTACACATGTTCCCTCCCATACTGGAATAATTTCCTAGGAGTGTCTCAATCTTATCCGAGTTAAACAAATAACTAAGATTTTAGAACTTCAATTGACTCTTGCAATCATACAATCCTAGTATATATTTAACTAATGCAAACAATAATTACCCTATTATGGAGATTATTACAAACATGTAAAATATAACTGGAATTGCTTCATTTTCCTTTTTCTAAAAGACAACATTTATTCTTCCTATGCACAAACAAAAATACTTTTCAAACAACATAAAAGTCTTAATAAAAGAAAAATAGAAGAATATCCCATGCATGTAAACATTTTTCCCAATTGAAGAAAGAGTTGTATTTACTTCAAGCTCAGTCCAATTTCTCCAAATTGATGATAGTTACCTCACCAAGTTCCTTTTTCCTACTCTTATAAATCTCTAATGAAAGTGGCGTATTATTTGGTTAGAATACGTATCTCTCCTAATGATAGAATTTATACAACAATATGAAATATTCCTATAAATTATGGTTACTCAGAAATATGATGGGTTGCTGTATAAATTGTATAGTTAGTAATTGTAATTGAAAAACACAAGAATACACTTATGACAATTAGCAGATGCTGATGGTGAATTAAGAAGCTTAGAATGGAAAATGAATAATAATCAAGAACAATGGTAAGCATAAATAATGAAGAATGGGGCAACTATATAGAGAGCCTAGCCCCCAACTCTATTCCTATGGTTTAGGCATGTGGTTTTCCACTACAGAAATATGAACAATTAAACCCAACATGTGGCACAAGTTTACTCCCTTACTCAGTTTCAACCCAGTGAGTTGAATTCCAGTAATTGACAAAAGAATGGAGACTAATTCCATTGCACATGGTGAATTTTCCTATATTGAAACCTATAGGTTTGATTTCTAGATGTGGTGCCAATTTCATAATGTGGTGGGTAAGATATTTACAGTGAAAAAGTCCTTGATGTTTTATGCACACATAGAATATTAAGTAGTCTCACTCGATAGACTCCCAGCTGCATTGTAGTTTGCCAGAGACTTGGTCAAAATAAAATTCTTCAGTGTTGTGCGTGTATTTTGCAGAGGACCGCATGACTTCTTTCACTGCCATTTGCAAATTTCGTTTCATATTTTGTTTCAAATGCTCAATAAAATGATTTAGAAATATTTCGATTCATTAATATTTTGATTTCCATTGTGAATGGACAATATTCCAATTTATTCAATTCCCATAGTTTGAAAGATAAATATTTAAAAGATCTAGAAATTATTCGATTTCTAGATATGAGTGATTAATATTTTAAATATATATTTTATTATATATATATTTGGTAGTTTTAAATATTTAAAACATTTATATATGTAAATAAATGTTTTAATATAAATATATTATATATATATACAATTATATAATTACATATATTCTTATATAAATCTATTATTAAACAATATATATATATATATAGTGAACCAGTTAGTGTACATCCGATATATATATATATATATATATATATACACATATATATACATATATATTTACATATATATACATATATATTTACATATATAGACATATAGATATACACACACACATATATATACATATATATACATATATATACATATATACATATATATATACACATATATATACACATATATATACACATATATATACATATATATATATATATTTGTGTGTGTGTATATATATGCATATATATGTGTATATATATATATATAATTCAAATTCACAAGGAAATAATAATAATATTATTAATATCCACATATTACCAAACATGTGCATATATATATGTATATTCCTGTATATACCTCTATGTGCACATATATGTAGGTATACCATATCGATGCATCTGTATGGGCATATCCATTAGCCAATATACACTTGTATCGATATGTATATACATATGGATATGTGTATATACTATACACATGTATATATGTTCATTTCCGATTGCTTACATCATTCACGTTACCATCATAATGATCGTAATACAACAAGATAGATACATAGATAAACATCACTCATAAAAGCGTAAAGAAGTAGACAAGACTCCTAATGCCAATATACGAGCTATAGATGAATTACCTATAACCCACACAAACTGACTCAACTCACTTAATCTAAGGTGATGTGTGTGTATGCTCAGATAGATTACTTTACCAATTACTTAACCAAGCTCCTCTCCCGAGTGATACTTCCCTTCCCCCAGGAGATTGAACATTTAACTGCAACCACTAACACATTCCTTCGACAATTATTTGTTCACAACAGTAAGCAATATATATATATACATCTTCAAAGCTAGAATAACTATAATTCAATAACCATCTATTCACATATATGCAATATTTCACCATGAATAATTCCAATTAAGATAACATCAAATGAAACAACATCAAATGAGATAACATACATATTGATAATAAGGTACAAGAATCATTAATTCATCTCCAAAATTCACATTACATTCACATTTACCCTGTGTAGTAGTAGTAAATAGTAACCTCACAATTTGGGGTGTAACATAGGGCCATCAAACCAATTAGGTAGATGTGTGGGGGAGTGTAGTAAGTTCGATGTTGGTAGAAAAGCGCTTGAGTGATGCTTCTCCTCTTTAGTTGGCAGTTGAGATTTGAGGGGGAACTCTTGGACCATTGTACTTTATACTTATTGTAAGCTTGTTTAAGCTATGCATGTAATTTATTTTCATCTCTATTAAATTGAAAATATGAAATTTCATATGGATATCATATATCATCACTATTTGATTAAATGAAAGGAATGATTTTTTATGCAATGGAAAATTTTGAAATATGTTCCAAATATGCATTTATTATTCAGAAGATTAGATGCATAAACTATTCACTTGTGGGTAGCATATGAAAATTACTATGTAGAATAATGGGCATGTTACACATGGTATCAAAGCTACTAGGTTTAACTCTGGAATCTATGTGCTCACTATGTTTCCAATCTAAAATTATGAGAACCTAATGTTTAGAAATTCTTGTGCCAGGATGGTGCATCTCAAGATGACTACAAGGAAGTCAATGATAGGAAATAAGCACTACATATAGGCCAAGAAGGAAAGAGAAGCCCTTGTTTGTACCATAGAGGGAAATAACTATGAAAATGCCATATGGCTAAGCGATACTGAGACATTAAGTCATTCTCCATCATGAATTAGCCAAGAGAAGAGAAGGATGAGAGATGAAGCCAACTTTAACTATCTACCTCTTGTCTCACAAGTAAAATCAGACTCATTATCACTTTATAGGGATATTCCCTCAAAATTTAGTGTTAGTCCAACAATGTTGTTTAGGGACCCTCGTGTTATACCTATGTGTGAAATTATTGTAATAGGCTCACGTGGAAAATCCAAGGAATACGTTCCCAAAATTATGTATCAGAAGATAAATATGAGGGATACTACCCGTTTTTGGGATAAAGAAGATAAAAAATCAGAGGGTTATATCCCATGTAGCTATGTATCTAAAAGTGAATCTGAGGGATACTCTCCCTTAGACTATCTTAATATTCACTCTATGTAAAATTAAGGATATTGAAATCCTTCATCTAAATGAAATAAAAACATGTTTCGTTTTGGAAAAACTTGTGTAGAAGTTCTTTGTGATATTCATATATGATTGATTGTTCTTTAATTCTTGTAGGAAGTTAAGTAAACTTTCTTAGACCTAATTAAATGAAACCTCCAATTAAACTAATCTTGGAAAATGGTTATAACATGAACTAACATTGGGGAAAGTTAGGAAGTAGGACAAGGTACTGAAAATGTGGAAGCTAAGTTGAACCACATCTTGTTTTTAATGGATGAAATAGGAGAAAGGATAGGAACCCTAGAACAAGAAGTAAGGGGTAAAGAAAGAGTGGAACAAGCAGTTCCAAACAATGATGAGGAAGTACCTCATAATGAAGAGGAAGGGGAGAATTCTCATGATCACACCCATTCTAGAGAACAAGAGGATGAGGAGTCACATTCAAAGTTGGAAAGAACTAAAAGGAAGTGATTAGCCAATGAGTTGTCCTAAGGCATGAAGAAAATCACCCCTCCTAAGTTTGAGGGTAGTTCTATTTTGGATACGATAGAAGCTTGGCTGAAAATTTTGGAAAAATACTTTGAGATTAGAAAGTATTTCAAAGTCACCGAGATCAGATGGGGAGCTTACTAGTTGGTAGGAGAAACATCCAACTGGTGGATGAACAAGAAAATGGAGTTAGGACTCAGTTCCTTGAAGCTGACATGGAGTTAATTTGTGGAGATATTTCAGAAGCGGTTGTTACCACAAATATTCTATGATCAAAAGCTCATTGATTTCTAGAATCTTAAGGAGATTCTTCAATAAATGAATATTGGGAAAGTCTCACCCATCTCCTGAGGTACGTACCCACATACCAAAAGGATGAATGATTCCAGATAAGGAAGTTCATTATGGGACTGAACACCCAAATAGGTGGTGAAGTAAATGTACACAAACCAACAACCATGGATTTGTTGTACTAAAAAGTGATTAAGAAAGAGGAGAAGCTCAAGTCCATTTCAATCTATCAAGAAAGGAAAAAAAAAAAGTTTAACTTAGTGTAGGATAATCAAGCACCAAGAAGACCCAATGAATGGAAAAAAATTTAGAAGCAAGGGGATAAGGGACCTCAGCAAAGGTGGAATGAACCAAGAAGAGACCAAAGAGGAAGTAACAAAAACTATAACAACAACCATAAAGTTGGAAAAAATGTTAATAACTTTGGGAAACCTACGAAAAGGAGGGGACCAATCAAGGGATGTTTTACACGTGGAGGGGATCATTATGCTAATTGGTGCCATAGTAAGCTGATGGAATCTCAACCATGTCGAAATACTCTTCCTCCATAGCAAGATAAATTTTAACAAAGGATACATGATGCAGTAGACAACTGATAGGTTGAGTATCAAATCACTCCGGTAGAAGTCTCAGGTATTTTTCCTAACATTCCTATCTCAATTTTAATAGATATTTGTGCCACAAAAAAGTTAATTTCTCCTAAAATAGCTAGTCAAATGTTTAGAAAGGCTGGTTTTATAGAAAAATCTTGGGTTGTGGAGTATGCAAACCAAACAAGAGCTATGGTGAGTCAATGTCTATTTGAAGCAAGGTTAGAACTTCCAAGTTTCTCTACAAATGTGAGTCTGTATGTAGCTCCTTTAGGTTCTTATGAAGTCATCCTAGGAATGAAATGGATATGGAAGCATCGAGCTAAAGTGGATTTACATGCTAAAACCATAGAATTCTTAGATGACCTAGGTAACCAAGTTTCTTTGCAAGGATCACCTAGAGAAGTGAAACTGCAACATATTTCAGCTATGCAAATGCATAGGGTGAAAAAGAAAGGATGACAACTCTTCAAAGTGAAGATGGATAAAATTGAGGAATACATGGAAGTAATCCTTCAAGATGATGTCATGTATTATGGACGTCAAGATTATCAAGGAGTTGAAGAAGGAGAAGTAGTGAAAACAAGGAAAATGGACATGGATAAATATCTAATCTTACAAAAAATTGAGGATGTATTTCCACATGAACTATTTGGATTTACTCTTAAGAGAGTACTCAATTTCTCTATTGATATAGTCCCTGGGTTAGAACCTATATCAAAAGTACCATATAGGATGACCACAATTGAACTGATGGAATTGAAAGCACAATTACATGAATTGTTGTCAAAAGGATTAATAAGACCCAGTGTTTCACCCTAGGGAGCACCAATAATCTTTGTTAAGAAGAAATATGGTACATTGTGATTTGTATAGACTATCCTTTGCTTAATAAAGTAATGGTAAAGAATTAGTATTCATTTCCATGTATCGATGATCTCTTTGATAAAATGTGGGTTGCGGTTGTGTTTTCAAAGATTTAACTACATTCCAGATATCACCAACTAAGAATCAAGGATGAGGATATTTTTAAGAAAACTTTCAAAACTAGATATGGACATTATGATTTCATGGTCTTACCTTTTGGACTGACGAATGCACCAATAGCATTCATGAACCTAATGAACAATGTATTTAGAGATTGCTTGGATAGGTTTGTGTTGGTATTCTTGGATGACATATTAATCTACTCTGAGAATGAGGAGGAACATCATAAGCATTTGGAGATAGTGTTGTAGAAATTGAGAGAACATAAGTTGTATGGGAAAATACCAAAGTGTACTTTTACCAAAAAAAGGTACAATAATTAGGTAATGTAATCTTGGTAAATGGAATTGCAGTTGATCCTACAAATATTAAAGAAGTATTACAATGGCCAATACCTAAGAGTGTACCTAAAGTCAAAATTTGTATGAGATTGGCTAGATATTACCATAAGTTTGTAGAGATTTTTTCAAGGATGGAATTTCCCATCATATCTTTGCAAAGGAAGGATAAGAAGTTTAAGTGTACCAAGAAATGTCAAGAAAAATTTGATCTACTCAAAGAAAAGTTAACCATGACTCCTATACTAAAGGAACTAGATCCAAATGGTAACTTTATTGTTATAACAAATGCATTAGGAGAAGGATTGGGTGGAGTGTTAATGCAGGAGGGGTGAGTCATAGCTTATGAATCTAGGAAGCTAAAGTGCTATGAACATAATTATGCTTTGCATGATTTAGAGTTAGCAACAGTTGTTAATGCATTACAGATGTGAGAGACACTATCTATTGGGAAAAACCTTTGAACTCAAGACCGATCACCATGATCTCAAATATTTGTTTACCCAACCTAATCTTAATGCAAGGAAAAGAAGGTGGTTAGAACTAATATCAAACTATGATTTCAACATTAGTTATATCAACGAGAAAGAGAATTAGGTTGTTGATGCCTTGAGTCATAGAAGGCATATCTCCTCAACGGTGTCAATCCAAATTGACTTGAAGAGTCAAGTGTTACAGGAATACAAGGGTGATGAGTTCTATGAACAAGTCAAGAAAGCACTCTTAGATGATCCTCAAGATCGAAGGTATGAAGGGTATCACCTTGAACCAAAACAATTATTGAGATTTCAAGGGATAATTTATGTACCTAATTCTAGTGAACTAAGGAACTTGGTATGGAAGGAAGTTCACAATGCACCATATTCAGGACATCCTAGTGTCACCAAAATATTGGTTGGTGTGAAGCCAATTTAATTTTGGAAGGGTATGAAAGGGGAAGCTCCAAGGTTTGTAGTCAATTTATTAGAATGCCAAAAAGTGAAGGTAGAGAATCATCACCTTGCAAGTCTTTTATATCCACATGAAGTTCCAAAAAGTAAGTGAAAAGTAATTAGCATGGAATTTGTCCAAGGATTACCTATGTTGAGGAATAAACACAATGCCATTCTGGTAGTGGTGGATTAGCTCACTAAGGTGGATCACTTTATACCAAGAAATATGAATGGTGGAGCTCCTATGATAGCTTGGAAGTTTTCACAAGAGATATTTATATTACATGGGATTATCGAGAAGATTTTATTTGATAGGGATGCTTGTGTGACATCTAGATTTTTGGAAACCCTATTTTCTACACTTGGAACTAAATTGAATATAATTTTTGGTTTAATTTTAGAAATGAATAGACAAGCTGAAAGAGTAAATCAAGTGTTAGAGTACCTACTAAGGATATATTCCATGGATCAACATTACAAATGGGAAGATTATCTACCATTGGTTGAGTTTTCATATAATAACTCTTATCATTCTATGATAAATATGGCTCCATTCGAAGCATCATATGGAAAGAAATGTCAAACTCCTATAAGCTAGGATAAGCAAGAAGATAGGCTAATACTTGGGCTAGAGATGTTATCCAAAATGGAGGAGCAAGTTGGAATTATTAAGTAGAGGTTGGTAGAAGATAATGATAGGCAAAAAAATTATGTAGATGCCAAACGGATACCCATAAGTTTCTCAATAGGGAAAAAGGTTTTCTTAAGGGTCAAACCTCATAAGAGTTCTATCAATTTTGGAAAGTCATCCAAACTAGCTTCGCACTATTTAGGTCCTTTTGAGGTCCTTGAGGAGATCAAACCTATAGCATATAGGATTGCTTTACTACTAGATCTTGCTAGGATGCACAATGTTTTTCATGTATCGTATTTTAAGAAGTATACCCCAGGTGATAACCATGTTATTGATTGGAATTCTTTGTAGGTGCAAGATCTAGGGGTGGTAATAATCGAGCCTCTCAAGGTGCTCAGAACACGTAAGCTTCACTTATGTAATAGAGAGGGTTTTTAGTGCAAAGTCCAATGAGACCAGTATGCAGAAGATGTTTCCACTTGGGAAGATTATGCTGAGATGAAGAAGAAGTTTTTGCAAGTCTTGTAAGCTTTTGAAAACTCTAGAAAATAATCAATGTTTCTGATGCTATATGGATGATTAGTGTTTGATGTTTTGTGTTAATTCCATGTTGATACTTAATAAATCATCAAGGATGATGATTCACAAGGGGCGAATATGTTACACCACAAGCAATATTACCTAATTAATATTACCTTGTTTGGTTAAATTGATTGAATAAGTGAATGTATTTTATGGATCTCTATTTGAATGTGTTTTATCAATATTTTTATGAATCTTGAATGAAATTATGATGAATGAATGATTGATGCAATTTGATATTTTATAATGTTTTGATCTATGAAATGCATGATGCATATGATTATGTTGTTTTTGGCTAACTACTGTTATGATGTGCCAAGTTGAGTGTAGGAGCAAGTTCAATCCTCCAAAAGAGAGGAGAATTATCACTCCAGAGAAGATCTTGGTTTGGTAACTCTTAACAAGCCTAAACTGAGCAATCACACACTCACATCCTAATTGGTCATATAGAGAATTGTCAGTTTTGGGGAAAGATAAGTAACCCTTGTTGTGAATGTTGTGATTGGGAATTTTTATTAAGTCTTGATGTTTTGTGTCAGTATTTCCTTGCATGATTATTGTGGTATCAATGAGATATATTCATAAGATGGATATATGTATATGTGTACATGTCTATGGTAGATTCATACATGTGAGTGAATAGAGACATAAGTATATGCATAGGTAGACGTACCTACACATAATCATGGATGGATCACCCATATGTATGGGGATACCGATTGGACTAAATTGACATATAGATATATATGTATATATGCATCCCATGTATGCATGTCAATCAAAGGGATTGTTTGTATAAGTATTTTATAAAGATAATAAAATAGGGTTACATATATATGTATATGTGATATATATAAAATAATAATATATATATTATAACTCACATATATATATTAATATACATATATATATGTGAGGTCATAATAATATATAATCATACATATATATACATAATACTATTCTTTATTTAAATAAATATGTTTGTATAATTTATGAGATAAATATATATATTAATACGGATATATATTGATACATATACTATGGAATGCATATATATGTATATATATAAGATTTGAAGTTATTAATATAAATCATAAATCACATAAGATAGCCCTGCTTATATTAGTATCCAACAATACATATAATGCATATTCCATGGGTGCATGAAGAATAAAGCACAACTTTATGTGGTTAATAGACCAACACATAAATTAAAAAATAACCAAGTCAAAATTTTAAACAAAGCACATATAAATTTTGAACCTATGTTAAGCACTTAAGAGAGGTAGTAAATGCTATGAGAAACAAGGAAAAAGTCTACAAGCCACGCCTATGAAGGTGGTGCCATATACTGAAGAGGTTGTGATGCAAAAGAAGTCTATAAATTCAAATAAATCTGGAAATAAGTGTTTTGATTAAGTCAAGTGTAAACTTGGAAATATTTTGAAATGGAATTCGAATTAGGAAACTTGTTTTCATCTTGTTGTCCCAAGTACTTAATCGACTCAACCATGAAACTTTCATGTGTTGCAAACCTGTGAGTGAGTCATTGCATGAGGAAGAAATGTGGTAGATATACTTGATTCTTTGTGGCCTTCATTTGATCACAAGTTAAAGTATATATAGAGGTTCCAATTCTACCAAATTCTACACTTATCTTTTTGAATATCTCAATGTTGAAATTTTTTCTGTGAGTTTGAGAACTTGTGAGTTGAGAGTTATTTTGGTATTTTGTATTTGCACAGTTATTGAGTTTATGTGAGAAGTAGAAGAGGATATTCAAGTGGAACTTGGAGGAGGTATCAACCAATTTGAGGATTCATACTAGGAAGGAGATAAATAATTTGGAGCTTATACATGCATTCTAGTTTCTATTTCATTGTCTTTATGTTGGAAAGGATAAATTAGTTATTTACTATGTTGAGAAAAGAGTGTTTTTAAATACATTTTGGAGTTTGTTTGATTCAAGGTTATGTAATATGTTGTAGAACCTATCTTGTTGATAATGTATTTATGTAACCTATATATGGGATTTTATTTGAGTGCAATGTAGTTATACTATGTGTAGTTATCTTTGGTATACAAAGGATTGTTTGTTAGACGTATGTAGCATTATGTAAGATGTTGTTTAAACACTCTGGTAGTATAGTCATATTGTTATGGGATAATTATGTGGGCTTATTCCTGGGATTGGTAAGATCCATGGGAAAGGGGGTAACCTAGATATAGAGTATAATGGTAATTATAAACCAAATTGAGCTAGGAAGGTGGGTGAATGTGTGATGTGTACTCTAAGTTAAGGGTATTGGAAACTTTGGCAAAAGCAGTGTAAGTAGCCACTGTTTACACTATCAGTTTCACTATGATTTGGGATTATGTATTAGGCATGGGACGTTCATACATGTAAGTTGTAACCATTGTATGTCAGTATAGAAATGCATAGGACATAACAACAAGCTTAAAATAGGTTATTTCTATGAGGTTACCAAACCAATCTCTTCGTGAAGGGTAGGACCATCATACCAGCTATGTAGATGTGTGAGGGACCACAATAAGTCTGAGGTTGGTGGAAAAGCGCTTGATTGATGCTTCTCCTCTTCAGTTGGTGGTCGAGATTTGAGGGGGAACTCCTAGACCACTATACTTTATACTTATTGTAAGCTTATTTATGCTATGTATGTAATTTATTTCCATCTCTATTGAAATTGAAAATATGAAATTTCATATGGATATCATGTATCATCATTATTTGAATCAATGAAAGGAATTTTTTTGTATGCAATGGAAAATTTTGAAATACGTTTCAAATGTGCATTTATTATTCAAAGGAAAAGGAATTTTTTAATTTCTCTTAAAGATTAGATGCATAAGCTATTCACTTGTTGGTAAAACATAGGAAAATTACTATGTAGAACAATGGGCATGTTACAAAAAGCCATATTTTCATTATAGATCTAGACCATTCATCATTAGGTCAAAAATTTGATGGTAGAGATTATATTGGTTTTTATTTTCCTAGAAGGAAACCCCCTTGTATGAGGGCATTGTGTTACAACTTAGTATTGTATTTTGTGTGAGGAGAATATGATAGGGAGAATAAGAAGTTACAATAGATATGTTGTAGGTTGTATCCCCTCATTTTGTTGGATAAATAAAATGAAGGACTATTTGGTTGTTTCTCTTTGGATGTATCCCATATTGGGTGAACCACATTTATCTATGCCTCTATGCTTTATATTTTATTTTTATATATTGGCCCCATAGTTGCCATTTCATTAAAAGATCGACTTGTTAATGCCCGATACAACTGCTAGAGTTAACAAATCCATGAGAGACGGTTAGTCCATGTCATAAATCTTGAGGGGAGCATTGACCATTTTCCAACAATCTCCCCCTTAGCGCAAGCTGAGGGGATTTGAACCTGATACCTTTGGCTTTGATACCAATTGTTGGCCCCATAGTTACCGTTTCACCAAAAGATCAACCTATTAATGCCTGATACAACTACTAGAGTTAACGGATCCATAGGAGGTGGTTAGTCCATGTCACAAATCCCAAGGGAGTGCTGACCATTGTCCAACATTATATTCATTTTATTTTATATTTATTTATGATATTATTCCTAATAGCACCCAAATTATAGTTAGTGGAAAATTTATGACAACCAAACATGTCAAGTTCATTCAATAAAAAAATTATGTTGGGGTAGAGGTTTGAGAGGACTTAACATTCTTTAAGATTGTGGTATTACATTGTATCTTAATCATCAAAATAAAGTTCATTATCTAGATATTTTTAGAATAATTTAGAGGTGTATGATCTACATGCCATGGATGGTAAGTGTTGGATATTCTTTCTCGATTGTCTACAATATCTTTTCTTAATAGCCCAATGGTTGCATGAATGGGGAATAATGGTTGATATAAAACCAATTCACTTCAATATAAGGGGCTCAAAGGCATCAAACTATCTCACATGAATATTTTTACATAGCGAAGTGATACTTGTATAATAGCTAAAATGACATTTTTCTTCTACTTGTTATCTTTGTACGATACTAAAAAATGTAAAATATTGTGCTACTTGAATAAGTATCATTAATTCCAATTCTAAATCTTGCCACATATATGCATCAATGAAGCTTGAAGTTGTAATATTTTCATCATTAGAGGCAGGGACACAAATACAAGTTTTTCTCATTCACATTCAAATAAATGAATGATTTATTACATATTATAAGGGAGATCTTAATAGAAATTAGCAAGAATCCTTTGTAATAATACCATGATATACAATACTCTCATTGAGGACATTGCAAAATTTATATGGTACAAGGTTTTCAAGTTCAACATTGGTGGAGATTTCATTCATCATATAGTGATAGGTCTTAAATTAGCACTCAACTTTTGTTGCATGTTTAGTAATCTAGTTGAGAATTATATGGTGTGATGGAGTATCTTTAAAAAATGGGCAGGCATGCATGATAGGTCCAATGATGATTATATGTTCTAGCACATGATCCTCTATGGTAAATATATTAATATGAAAATAAAAGTTGATCTTAGTCATTCCTAGTTTAGCAAAAGTTCCTCGTTGACCTCTAAGACCCCTTTCCTTTGACTATTTTTTCTTATTTGATTTTTCTTTTAGCCCATATCACTTCTCACCTTTTGAAGCCTATACATTTTTGTGTAATTGACATATTCACCAATATTTTTTTGGTTCACTCCTTAGGATATCGTGAGAATCCCCAAAGAATGCATGTTTGTTGTGATGATTAAGTTACTAGTAAAATGGTAAATTTTTCTTTGCATGAATTTATGCTTTCATTGGATGTTCTCAACATGTAGAAATCTATATTTTACCTTCTTTGGTGAGAGATATTTTGCTATATATTTCATTTTGATATTTTTTAGTGGGTTGGTTGGCTTCTCTTTCATGAATATTGATCTCTCATGTTTTTTGGAAGAAGTTTTAAGAGAAAATTCATAGGTCTAGATTTTAGGAGGGAATGCACCGATATATTTGAGTTATCCATAGCCCCTATATGATCTTAACAAAAATAGAGCAATCATATAACAACCTCTAGGCTCTATAACTCTATTACAATCATCAACATTATCCATACAACTTCCAATCTCTTTTCAATTTTTTTTTTGTATAAGTGTTTGTAGCATCGTAAATCATCACCTTAACAATTTCACATTATGTTTTTCTCCCCTTTAAGTTATTGGGCCTAATTAAGCTCCTATTTTCTAAAATTATGCATTCCACAACTTATTTTAAATATTTTTCGATAATTTATAAGCATAATTTTTTTTCTCTCATTTAATACTTTGTCCCCAACACTTTAAACCATCAAAAATAGGGTTGGGACACTAGCGCCTAGGGCACTTGTAACCCTCTATTTGGCTCCAAATTCAAATATGTCAGTGCTAGTACTTGACTATTTGAAATTCAAATATTTAAAGTTGGTTGTTGGGATTTATTTTTTAGGAAATTAGAATAAATGCCTATAAATACCTAGTTATTGCATCATTTCAAACCTAACAACAAGATAAATCTAGCATTAACATGAATTCATGAGAAAAATCTATTATCAAGATCATTCAAGAGCAAGTCGAGAGCAACCATTAGAGGATTTATTGCAACAATTCAAGATCCAACATCATGTCAAGGTGTATGTGAGATCATGTGTTTCATTATTTTTTGAAGGCTATCCTTTGTTGTAGGTCTCCAAAGCATTCAAGCATTCAATAAAATCAAGAAAGCAAGATCCAAGATCCTTGAAGTGATGTGTATGACTTCAACCCTTTACATAAGCCATTGAAGGGTGGTGAGTTGTAACACTTAGTGATTTCATCATTTTTTCCTTTCATTTATCCATTTATCATTGGCATTTCCATTGTGGAAGTGGAAACACTTACACAAGGTTTGACTGAGGCAAGCCCCTAAATATTGGCCAACATTTCCTCTCTTTGTGAATGTGCAGGTTTCAAGTTGAAGAGGTTTGAAAGGAAGTTGGAAGATGCTTTATTCACTATTGCATTTGAAACCCTAGGCCTTGACAACTCATAAAAAATCAATTATATAAATATCTGACAGTGATCCAATAAATTTGCAAATGAGAAACAAAAGTGCAAATCTGGCATTAGAGGACTGTGAAAATAGATCTAAAAAATATGTAGTAGGACACTGAAACCCTCAACATCAACTTCTTGACAAATCAAGCTGAAATTTATATCACATGTTCATAGTGTCCTCTCCTTTTTGTTTTTGGTGTCTGATTTCCTCTATGACATCTCTTATTTTTTGTAATTGCATAAGAACACTAAGTTGCATCACTAAGTTAATTAGATCATTTCATTTCATTATTAGGACATTTCCAGTTTTGGTTAAGGGCTAGTTGACTCACCTTTCAGGTTGTAAGTCAGTCTCATGCCTTATCCAAATCCATCAAAACCATCATTCCATCTTTACACACAAGATCTACATATCCCCCATGAAATTAGGGGAAATTATGGAACCCTAAGGTGATAACTAAAATAGTTCCCTTTTTCATACATTTTAGTTTTGGTCTCTTTGCTTTGTTATTTCATATCCACCATCCACCAATAGTGGAGAATCCCCAACTAAGAGGAGATATGATAAAATATAGATAGACCATTGGGGATAATAGTACCAAAACCATCATTTCTTACACTTCAAATCATTTATATCTTGAGTGCATGAAATATTTTTCCTTTGTTTTTGTTTGGTTTAGTTTGTTTATTAAATTGAATCAATGGTAGTGTTATTTTAGTCATTTACTTGCTCAGACCTTGTAACACCCTACTAAAAAAGGTTGGATCTAATATAGAATATGTTTATTTCTTAGAGTAGATTTAGATTTAGATTCATTTATTGCAAAATATTGTTCAAAACATCATCATTATCTCTTTCAAATATTTAAAAAATATTACAAATTTGATGACAAAAAACAACAAAACATAATCCAAAAATCAATGAAACTCTTCACAAAATAAACAAGAGCAATTATTTCACACAAAAACCAAAAATCAGATTAAATCATACATCATTAAGTGGTTGAAATTCAATCTGTTGGTGTGAGAATAGAAGAAAGAGTTTGATTGATTTCATGTAAAAACCAAAAATAAAATAAAAGCATATATTAGGTATATGCCTACCAACATGACAGGTTACATCCACCAAGTTTTATCCCTTCACAAATGGGACATTATAACCCACCGAAATTCGTAGGGCTTGAACTCGATACCTTTGCTCTAATACCAAAAAGGCCTAACCATGACACCAAAATACTAGCCTAGTAGTGAGGGCAGATACCCAGGGTGTTAAGGGTGATGTGTGTCCCACCGGCCTCAGAGGTGAAGGCATAGAAGCCATGAGAATAGTGGACACATGGCCATAGAGTGCCACCATCTAGTTATTAGGTACATGTCTACCAACACAAAAGGTTTCTTTCTGTGGATTCAACCCTTCACACATGAGACATTACAACTTATGATAGGGTTAATTGGGATTTTTTCTTGGTTGTGCTCAAGAAGTTTGGTTTTTCTAGTAATTGGTGTAAATGGATTGCCTCTTATATCTCTAGTACAAAATTCTCAATCTTGGTTAATGGTTCTCTGTGTGGGTTCTTCTCTTCTTCTCAAGGAATTAGACAAGGTGACCCTCTATCACCCTTCCTCTTTATCTTAATGGTTGAAGGGTTGACCAAATTCATTATCTCTACGAATGAAAATAATATTTAGAAAGGGGTACTAATTAGTCACTTTCCATGGGAAGTTATCCACTCCTTGTTTGTTGATGACGTACTTCTTTTTGGTCAAGAACACTTAGTAGAAGCTAAGGCTATGAAGAAATTCATGTTTTCTTATATTTCTTGTTTTGGTCAGGAAATTAATAAAGACACATCTAATATCTTCTTGTTGATTGTGAGCCCTACGATAAAAAGCAAGATTTTGTAGTTCTAGGGCTTCAAACTTGTCTCCCTCCCTTGTCATTATCTTGGTGTTCCCTTCTTTTCTGGAAAAGAAAAATATTCCTTTTGAGATAAGATCATCACTTCAAATTTCAAATATAATTCTTTTTTGGAAATTGAAATGGCTCTCTTTGGCGAGCAATCTGGTGATGATTAAGTTTGTTCTTCAAGCTTTGTTAGTTTATTTGATGTCTGTACTAATTTTTTTGAAAGGGAAGACTACTCAACTACAAAAGGTTCTTAGGGATTTTCTTTGGGTAGATAAATTAAAGGAAAAGAAAAAAATCCTCCTCTCATGGGAAAAATTATGTCTTCCTAAAGTGTAACACCCCTCTGTTTTGCTCTTATGTTAGATTAAGATGCTTTGTTATTTTATCATTTCTTATTGAAGAATACGAACTATGTGTGTTATGAGATGTAATTTCCTTAATGTTATACTTAACATGCTTTGGTTAAAATAATGTTGGTTTATTATGACATGATTATTTCTTATGAGTTTTATTAATGATGGAAGTGTCAGTTTAGTGATACTGTATTGGTGAAGGGGACATGATTGCATCATTCTCTTGTGAGCGCCCTGCAATTATGTGATTTCCTCTTCACGGTCTATTTTATAATGATTTTATATGCATGTGCTATTGATGCCTTGGATTCAGGTTTGCAGGTACATGACATCGACTCCACCTAGCTTCACAGGTTTGAGCTTGTCGACCCAACAGTATGATGATTGGGAGATAGTAGCTAGGTTACCTGTGTCAGTTCTACACCCTAGCCATAGTGTGTCGTCAGTTGAGTTTGTTCTGTTTTTGGTGCTTGTTTTAATATTATTTAATTCAGAAGGGCTCTTGTTTATGGAAATAAATGCTTAGAGTTATTGCTTTAAATAGTGTTGATATTTATTTAAATTAAAATTATACATTGTGATAGAAGTTTTTATTTAAGCTGATTAATTAAATTTGATTTATTTAATTAATTAAATTTAATCCTATGGGTTGAATTTATTTATTAAATAATTAAAATTTAAATATTTTGTTGAGAAAATTAAAAGAAAAGGGAAATTTAATTTAATTTTAAATTGTAAATTTTAATTAGAATTAATTAATTTCAATATGGAATTAAATTAGTATCTGGGTTTAAATTAGTATTTGGAATTATTAAAATAAATGGAAATTAATTCATTTTGGAAATTAAATTTGAATTAGAAGTTACTAAATTTATGTTGAAATTAAATTAGTATTTGGAATTAAATTGTAATTAGAAATTACTTCAACATGCAAATGGGGAGAAAATATCTGATTGTTGAGAAGATATTTTGAATGTGACATGTGTGTGAGAAGAATGCATGATTTACTCTTGGTTGAGATATTATTTTTGAAGAGGAATTTAATTGAAAAAAGGAGAGAAGTTTACAGGAGATTTTTGGAAAGGAAAATATATTATTTTTGAAAGAGGTTTTTGGTTGAAAATTGGAGAAAACTCAAAGGGGTTTTCAAGAATTTTTTGGAGGTTTCTATATTTTTACATCTTCTTGGAAGTGGTGATTTTGGAGAAGCTTTGGAAACAGATCTCTGAAGGGGAGGCTCTCCTTCAATCTTCATCTTCTTCAAGCTTCAGGAAAACAGGTTCCTTCAAGTTTTATTTTATTTATTTAATTGTTTGAGAAAGATTGTCTGTACAAAACTTAATTCTGTAAAAGCTTTGCTTAAAACGGTAATTGAGACTGAAAGATTGTCTGTGCAAGAAGTATTTTGTGTTTTGGTTGTAGAAGCTTTAAATTGTTTTCAAAATTCGTAAGGTTTTCATTGTTGATTTTCTATTAAATAAACTCAAAGGAAAACAATATGTGATTTAAGAATTTAGTTTTAGGTTTTCAAAACCTCTGTGTAAATTTAGAGGAAAGGAATTTTTTTAATCTTTGAGATTTGTTTAAATTTGCCGGTAGAAGTTTTGTTTAATTTTCAGTATGAAGATGTCTGTGTAAATTTTCTTTTAACTGACTAAATTTGAAACCCTCTGATAAATTTAAAACAAAAAAAAATGTTTTTATTAGTGTGAAAATTTCTCTGGAAAATTTGATTACCCAATTTACCTGTAAATGGCTTTGTTCAGAACTTTTTTTCAATTTAATTTATTGTATAAACTCAATAAATAAATAAATATATATAATATATATATGTGAATATATAAATATATATTATTTATATATATATTTCCACATATATATATTTATTTATATGTGAAGTATTTATTTTAAAATTCAATTTTATCGCAGTACGCGACCTGTAGAATACAGTGACTTCATTGTGTTTTTTTGTGGGAATTTGTTTGTTTGGTCTTTGAAAAAAAACCGAAATTGGTTGTGATTGGGGGAGGCGGGTGAAGTACCACCGCCACACCCCCCTAAGGGAGCTGGACGGTGGTATTTCCACCACCCTTCCCATGCGTTGGGTGCGGTGGACTTACCACAATCCACCCCCATTATTGTGGGGTGCGGCTGTGGTAAGCCACCAAAACCCCCTCCTTTATTTTTATAAAGTCTTGCTTATTCTTTGAACTGCGGCTGTTTGCGGATGGAGTTTTAATTTGCCTTTATTAAATTCATTATTTATGAATTCATTTTTTATTATATTCATTTATATTACTTTTATTTTGAAATTGTTTTGATATTGAATGTAAAATATGTGGTTAAAATAAAATAATGTGTAAAAATATATTGGATATATATAGAATATATAAATATATATTTGTTAATTTATATTATAGTGTAATTTTAATTGAAGAAATAATTAATGTTATGAAAATTTATTAATTATATTTATATGATTATTCAAAATATAATTTAAAAGATTGCATGCATGATCATTAAAATAGAGAAAATACGTAAGCACTAGTTATAAATTTTTGCATGGAACTGAAGATTAGATATTTAGATTGGTTTCATCTGTTAAATAGATGCATGCTCAAGTTCAAGTTGAAATTAATTCCAAAATTAAGAATTCTTGTAATGAAGATATTGTTTTCGTAAAATAGGCATTGGATTAGATGCATGCAAATGTATGTATTAGGTAAATTTAATCTAATGTGTTTTTGAAAAAAGAGAAAAATTATAATTTATTTAAATGATGTAATCCGTTTGAGGAAATAAATATTTTATTAGAATAAAATTGAGGGAAGCGGAATAATAAATGGAATGATGTTATATAGTTGTTTAAGTTAAATAGATATATTTAAGAGTCAATTAGTTAATTGATTGAAGTTCTCCTTCGTCTTTATAGGGGTTCTTTTTAAATTAGAGGAAACAAATATTTAATTAAGCACGTATTAGAGAATAGGTATTTAAAAAATATATACAATGTGGTGATAGGAATAAATGTTTTATTATTTTAAATTGAGGAAATAAGGGAAATAGTTAGTATGATGTTTATCTCTGTTTGGAAGAGCCTTTGTAATTAATTAGTTAAATTTGGGACAATCGATTGGTGTGAATTGTTATAAGTTATTTCATTGACTGTATGCAAGGTTGTGATAAATTAGATTGTTGTAGACATTAAAACTATTATGTCTTTATGTTGTGTATGAGTAATCTTCTATTGTATATAAGGGTAATTGAAAAGAGGTATTAGATGAGTTATTATAAGTCTCCTTTGTGAGGAATGTTAATTTGTGAGTTATCATTTCATGGTTTTGTCTTGTGAAGTTCTCTATGGTAGTAAGTTTGCAGTTTCAGTGTGTCACCCGGTTTCTATGAATGGGGAATGGTTGTTTCTTCTTGGAATGAAATTGTTGGATTATTTGTACCTCCTTAGTTTGAAGTGGTGTTGAATCATATGATAACTGTAGGAGAGTGAAGTTCAATGGGGGCCGAGATCTGGAATGATCTGATGGGTAACACATGTATCTTGAGTGGATTTCTCCTTGGTTAGTAGTATGTTTAGGCTATTGGAGTGTCATACTGTTTAAACTCGGATTTCAATGTAATCTTGAGTTAGTGTTGTACTTGTGGTAGTTTTTGTTTAGAGTTGAGTCAGCCTATGACTAGAGGTTGTAGGGATTGTCCTTGTATCCGTGTTATTGTCTCCTAGCATGGGGGGTGGGCCTTCGGGTACCACTTGGTTGGGAGGAATGTGTGCCCTACATCGTTGGGTCCCCTTTTTGATTTGCAGATTGCGTTGCGAGGTTTTCCAGTGGAGAGCTCGCAGTGGTTTCATTCTTTGGTTTAAAGCTTTCTATTTATTTTAGATTAGCTCTTGTATTTATTATTCTCCTCTTTTGTATTCGAGGAGGGATCTTGTAATTGTAATAGTTAGGTTTGATCTACCTCATTTTAGGAATGAGTATTGTAATCTAATGTTAAGATAATGTAATCTGGAACTTATTTTATGTTATCCTAGTGTTAAAATATTTAATGCTTGTTAGTATGTGCAATTAAATGTATGGTTAATATTTTAATAAATGCTTTCTGTTCAAGTAGTGTGTATGTTTTGGTAATTAATGTAATCTTGTCATGTTACCTTAGAGGTTGTTGCGAAGTGTTGTGCATCTCCTTTGATATTAATGCACTTTAAAAAAAATAAAAATTGTACACTTCCGCATTGAGTTGCAACTTCCTTTAGGGTCCCATGGCGGGGCATTACATAAAGACTTGAGGGATACTGGCTTGAGGGACTTGGTCTTACAAAACAAATTATTAGGTGCTATGACTTTATGGAGATTCTATGCAAATACAAATTTAAAATAGAGCCAAATCATGAGATGGAAGTATTTAGATTCATTGGAAGGGGAAATGAAACTCTTCATGTGGGCTCCAAAATGTGGAGTTTCATCTCCACCTATAGATTTGTCATCCTTCCCCACTTATTATGGGTTATAAATAATTGGGAGAAGGCCTTGTTCTAGGATGATGCTTGGAACTGTCATAAACCCATTAGGTCTTTGGGAAATTGGAGTTTGATTGCATCTATTATTAAACCTCTTTTGGGTTGTAAGGTTAGGGATTAAATTATACTCGATTCCTCTGTTTTCCTCGCTTTTATGAAATAAAGATCATTTGACTTCCTTCCTATGCCCCAATCTCTAAAGGATTCATTAAGCCAAGAATTGAGAAAATGTTAGATGTTCTTCTTTAATAAAGAAGATGAGATCATCTGGATCAAGTCAAAATTAGGGTG
Source organism: Sequoiadendron giganteum (assembly GCA_007115665.2). Classification (NCBI taxonomy): domain Eukaryota; kingdom Viridiplantae; phylum Streptophyta; class Pinopsida; order Cupressales; family Cupressaceae; genus Sequoiadendron; species Sequoiadendron giganteum. Next base: position 590,841,011 of record CM021108.1, read on the forward strand.
CTACAATGTAAGTGACGAGTACAAATCCCTGGTTACCTCTATCCAGGAAGCTGATTGGCCCTGTAATTAATGCTAGGGTCTTGCATGCCTACCTAAAGTTGGCACTTTCACCTGGTTGGTATTGAAAGATAGAATCCTCTCTGGTATGAGATTGGATAGATTAGGCATAACACATCTTTTACCATGTGTTATTTTTGGTATGGCCTATGAAGGTACAAATCACTTTCTTTTATCATGTGAATTTGCTAATAAGTGTTGGGTGTGTCTGTAAAATAATATTGGTTGGTCTAGGCCCCTTCAGTGTTCTCTCTTAAGAAAAAATCAATGTTGGTTGTCCTTATATAAAACTTCTTCATTTTATTGCATTTGGGAATTTGGTCCTTCCATCATTACTTGGAAAATATGGTTGGAAACAAATAATGGAATTTAAAAAAAAGGTATCTGATATTAGTCATGTAATTCAAAAAATTGAGTCCTCAATCTCAAAATCAACTACGTCATATGTCCTAAAAAACTCCAATGTAAATAAGGCCTTTACTTCTTGGGACGAGTGGATTCTTAAAAGGTGGCCTTTGCTCAAACCTTGTTCTATGTAGGGTTTAGTCCTTTGCAGGGGTGTAAGAGAAAGTAGAAAAGTTGCTAAATAGTCTCCTCATTCAGAGGGAATGTTTAAGCTCAATTTTAATGGCACTTCTTGAGGAAATCCTAGGATATCAAGTGTTGGTATGGTTATAAGAGATCACAAGGGAACCATTGTTGGGGTTGCTTGTTAATTGATAAGGGTTGTAACAATGTGGAAAAATTTAATGCTTTGATATTAGGTTTGAAGTTGGCATTAAGTTTCAACATCTCCCATATTATTGTAGAAGGGGATTCTCAAGTGGTGATTAGTGCCTTGTCAAGGAATTCTTCAGATGCCTGACACTTAAATTATTTGTTGGGTCATTTTAAGACCTAAAATTTTTTTTATCTCTTTTGAAATTTTACATTTTTATAGAGAAGATAATGATATTGATAATAATCTTACTAATAGGGCCATTGACAGATCCCTTCCCTACACAGTTTTCTCTCAAAAATACATGTTATCTTTTCTCCAATAAGCTATGGAAATCATTGTTACAGATGGTTCCCATGTGCTTATAAGGTTTGTTGACATTTTGTGTTTTCTTCTTCTTCATCTGCCAGGTTTGTAATCTCTCTTCAAGAAATTTGTTGAGAAAGAACTCTCTGTAGCTCACTGGCTTCCTCCACGCTTGTGGTAGGAAATATCTTGGTTGGAACTTTGGAAAAATGTTATCACTTTTAGGTGCAAAGTACTATCACAGTTGGTTCTTCCCTTATGCCTAGAAGGGTTGGTGGTAATATGTGCTTTTTCATTCTCATCTGCTCACTTGTTCTCATGTTACAAGCTAACTGGCGAGTGTTGGGTGAATATTTTTTTATCAACTAACTGATGAAAAAATGGCTATATTAGCCATATTATGATGAGATAAAATCTCTCCTCTCAAAAAGGGGAGGCTCCCATCTTATTTCCAACTATAATCCACTAGTAATTAACTAATCTTATTTACACAAAAACTATCCATGGGGTGTTTCTATTAGGGTTAGAAGGCATATATCTAACAAGTTAAATGCATAAGCAGTCACCACATACCAACAATCTCCCACTTGGAGAATGACTAGGCTCCACACCAACACAATCTCCCACTTGGAGATTGATCCTAGACGACACCACTACACTTACAACTCCCACTAGAAATAATCACCTTGGACCCTAATATTCTGTTATACTTTTAACCATGAAGACCAACCAAAGTTGAAGAGGAGCTCAATTTCTCCCTCTTCATTGCCTTTGTAAACCTATCTTTTGGATTGGAATTTGTATGTATCTTTTCTAGCTTTACTTGTCCTTCCTCCAACACTGACTGAATGAAATGATACCTCATTTGTATGTTTTTTGTTTTAGAGTGCAAGGAAAAATTCTTTGCAAGATGTATAACATGTTGGCTATCTGTAAACAAGTGATTTTCAGCTTGTTGTTTTCCCAACTCTTCCATGAAAAGTTGCAGCCATATCATCTCCTTTGTTGCCTATGTTGCAACAACATACTCTACTTCCATGGTGGATAAAACAACCACCTTTTGCAATCAAGAAATCCAACTCACTACTGTCCCACCAACTGTAAATACATAACCTATGGTACTCTGCCTGTTATCTATATCCCCTACCAAATCTGAGTCATCATAGCCTTTTAAATTAGTATTAGAGCCCCCAAAACATAAACATTTATTAGATGTACCTCTCAAGTACTTGAGAATCCATTTTATCGCATTCCAATGCTCAACTCCAAGATGATTCATATACCTACTATGATCCTAATAAAATTTCATGTTCCTAATATGAGATGCTAGATAAAAACTAATAATGCAACAAGAGGAAATAACAAGATAAAAGGTCACCTCAATGATTAGCCTAAGAAAATGGATAAGATGGAAGTAAGATAAAACAAATTGAATGCTGTTTGTTATACCTCCTATGCTGCTCTTTCCTTGGTTGGTCCTTGATCTTGAAGAGTTGTGTGCTCCTTGGATGACAAGTTATGTTGAATATGCAAATGATATGCAAAATGGATGAAGATGTAATGATGATGAGATGAGAGCTCAAATGGTAAATTTGCAAGAGTTTGTTTGCAAAAGACTTGATCCCTAAATTGAGGGAAATGAGGGGGTATTAATAGGCTAATTGGAATTCTCTAGAGAATTCAAAGGTTGAGATTGATCCAACAAGATCAAGATGAAGGGCTATGGTGAGTTGAGGACTCACAAGCCCTCACATCTTGACATGTGGAATGTGAGATGTCTTAGGGTGGAGTGATCTGGAAATGAGATGGAGGAGAAGGAAAAGAGGTGGAAGAGAAGTACATGAGGTGGATGAAGGACAAGTACCTTTGAGGTACCTTGGGGGATGAGAATATTTCCTCAAAAGGGAACTTCTTGTCCCCAAATGAGGATGAAAGATACTTTTGAGGGATTTTAGAATTCCTCAAAAATCTCCATGGGAAAAGGGGAAGTGGTTGGAAGAATAAATGTAAATTAAATTAAAAATTTACATTCATTGGAGAGTTTATTGGGTAAAAGAAGGTATCCAAAAAGCTGGAGATTTTTCACATGTGGGTGATGTGACAAGTCCAAGGTTCTAGAAGTCCTTGGCACATGTAAAGTGACAAGTCAACCTTTCTATAATCTTGCATGGGGGATGAGAAAGACCTTAGAAAGAAAAAAGTGAATTAAAAATTCACATGGGGAAGAGAGGAACCTTGGGAAAATAAATGTGAATTAAAAATTCACATGGGGAAGAGAGTCCAGGCTAAAAATGGTAAGTGGGAAGGTTGACCAGAAAAGGTAAGCTAAATGTGGCTAATGACTCTGATTAAGGTTGTGCAAACACATGATTAAGATAATTAATGAGAGATTAGAGACAAGTGGGAGATTATAGAGGATGTGACACTTAATCAAGATTAAGTGGTGCACATCCTAATCACAGATTAATTAATTTATTTTGGATTAAAAGAGGGTTATGGAGAATGTGACAAGGAGAGAGAAAAAGGGGAATTAAAAATTGATTTTAAACCAAATGGGTTAAAAGACTAAATTAAATAATTTGTCATATTTATTTAATTTAGAGAGGAAAAGGGATAAGGTAAAGTATTTAATTTATTTAATTACATATTTTAGGAACCTTAGGCAGAAAATGAAATAATGATTAAATAAATTATTTAATCACTATTAATTAAATAGATGAATAGAGTAGATGATTTTGATCATATGGAAGTGATAAAATTTGGATGTCTACTTTTTTCCCCTCTTCGAAGTACTGTTAGAATAACCGTACTTCGAAGAAAAGAAAGTGTAGATGACTCTATAGAGGAAGTAACTGAAAGATGATGCCCCAGCTTGGAGAGGAGGATCTGAGATGTCCAATTAGTGGGGAATGGATGAAGATGCCCCAATCCTGGAAGGGATTGACTATGGACGAGAAAATAGATAAATGTGAAGGGTATTCCCCCTCGAGAGGATGACGGGGGAGAAATAGGGGTCCCGGGCTACCTCTCGATAGGAAAAAATAGATGATCCCGAAACCAGGAAAGGTTTGACAAGATGAAAGTTATGATGAGAGATGAGATGATGAAAGGGGATATGACGATGTAAAGTGTTGGATAAGAAATTATGATAAGCGATGGGAGGATATGGGGATTGAAGAATAAATGGACTCAAGGACAGATAGGATGTTGCCCCAGTCAAGCTATGAGCCAGGTTGGGTAGATGGTTGATGGAGTGTTGTTGATGAGGGAATGATACATCCCAAAACAACACAAGGATATGGAAGGATACATCTGGATGAGGATGAGGATGAGTGTTGTGGATGAGGGAATGATACATCCCAAAACAACACAAGGATAGGGAAGGATACATCCCGATGAGAGTGTTGTTGATGAGGGAAGGATACATCCCAAAACAACACAAGGATAGGGAAGGATACATCCCATAGATGATAATGATGATGATGATGAGGATGATTGGATCAAGGCTTGTAGCAAGGCTAAGATCAAGAGTGTGATTAGATTATTGGAATGGATGAGGATGGGGGAGATATGCAAGATGATAGAATGGAAAATGAAATGCAATCCTAATGCAATTTTCCATCCTTAGAGCACTGATTTTTACTATAGCATAAGACACTGGGCGTCAAGGTATGTAAACCAAGACGGATTAGTGTCCAATGCATAAAAAAAACACAACAGACAAGAAGGATATTCCAACACCTCAAAGTCATGAAGACATTGGTCAGGCTAGGTATTGGGATAACCACAAGCACAAAAGGATGTCCTAGTGTAACGCAAGACCATAGGGGGGTCTCTGTGGGTACTATGTGGGACAACCAAGAAGACAAAAACACAAAAAAGAGATCAATATATGCCCCTACGTTTACTAGTCAAAGCACAACATGATATGATGGATCAAGGCGACCATGACAAATGATGATAGGGAGCTCAAATGCTAAAGAAAAGTTAAAAGCATCAAAAGATCATAATCAATTTCAAACGTCCTTTACCATAGGATCAAGAGGATGGATGGGGTTGATGCGGTCTGTTAAGAAGGATACATCTTGTTGAGACCAAAGATGGATAGTAAACTAAAAGATTGATATGACGCAAGATACCAGAAACCGATTGGATCTTGTGATACAGAGGACCATTGTTTGTAAGCACCAGCTAGGATAGGGACATTCTTGATGACACAACAAGATGATGAGACATAGGCGACAAGATGATAAAATGATGAGATGACAAAATAGACACACCCTAAAGACCTAGGGGCTCGAGGGTTGATCAAAGATCAACCTTGCCGACGTGAAAGCATAGAGCCCTCGTAGTTTGGGAAAAGACCATGGTAAAAGCGGAAAGAGGAAAATGAAGACCTCGATGGATGACAAAGACCAGATGGAAAAAATGCCCAGGGGGTAGACCAAATGATTGACCTTGCCTACATGAAAGTGCAGGGGCAACATAGTGTGATGCAAGGCCAAAGACAGTCAATGGAAGAGGACAAGACAAACAAAAGACAAAACCTTGGGGGAAAATCAAATGATCGACCTTGCCTACGCGAAAGCACAGGGGCAACGTAGTTCGACTAGAGACCGATATCAGACAATAGATAAGGGATGATGAAATGACCAAGATAAATGGAAAAAAGGATGGAGCTAATATGATGAGACAAGATAGACTTGTAGGATTGGATAGGGCGATGGGTGATATGTGTAAGATATGTAGGATGTGAAGCTCAGGGATGGGATAGGTAATTTAGATCATTAGAATATGAATTCGAATCATGAGATGATGGATAGATGAGCGATGAAGATGTGAGAAAGATGTGGTAAATAAATAGGAGGGATGAATTACGATGTGAATGGCATTGGGTTGTATGTGGGTAGCCTAGAGCTAGATACCAATGACAAGGGATAATAGAGGGAAATGGATGGATGGATAAGAAGATGCTAGGATAAGTGGATAGATGAGATGAAGATTGAGAGGATATTGTAAAGATGTGAGAAATAGATAGGAATGACGATAGTGAGATAGCCTGGCATTGGATTTCATGGGGGTAGCATATAGCTAGATACCAATGACAAGGGATGATGAGATAGAGAGAAATGGATGGATGGATAAAGATGGGGAGATAGAAAGATGCAAGGATAGGTGGATAGAGGGATACAAAATTGGAGGGATGGAATGGATTATTGGATGGATAAATGGATGGGAGGATAAGGATTAAAAGATGGAAAAGGACTAGTGGATGGGAGAATAGGAAGATAAGGATTTGGTAGATGGAAGGGATGACTGGATGGATAAATGGATGGAGAGGTAAGGATGGGCAGGATGGAGAGATGGAAAGGATTTCTTGGAGGGAGGGATGGACGATGTCTCCAAGGACTCAATCATAAATAAGGAGATGCCCCCACTCTAGATGTGTCATGTATGACGTGGAAAGAGGGATAGCAGGATGGGGATAAGGGAGTGAGATGGGTAATGGAAGATAGATAGATGTGGATAGGATGCATGGACAATATGATAGTGTATGAATGAGGGGAATATATGCCAAGAGATGTCCAATGCATGTATAGAGGCTTACCCCTACATTTATCAAGATCACAAGGAAGATGGAGGGACTAGGATAAATGGGATCAGGGGGATAGGATGTGGAAGATAGGCAGATGTAGGAGATGGAGGAAAGGAATGCATAAGTGGATGTTACCCCGAATCCTGGAAGGAGACTAGATGGGGGATTTATGCATGATGCCTGTTTAACAGGTTTTCATCAGGGTACCTATCCAAGGTGCTTGTTTTCCAAGTTTTCACCATTGGACGAATGAATTTCTCTTTACTATTTTTCTTTTTTTTCTTTTTTGATTTTTTTTTATTTTTTGATTTTTTTTTGTATTTTTTGGACTAGGATGTGGATGAAGATGGATGAGGATATGGATTCGGAAGACATAAGCATCAAGTTCCATATGAGGTAATAAGAGACCATGTGTAAAGTGACCATCGGATGTTGGTACAACCTTATTAGAATGGATGGATTATGCAAGAGGATGGATTAAAGGGATTTGATGGGGGAGATAGAGGGGATAGTGGATGGGATGTTGGAAAGTGTATGGATGGAATGATGAAGTGGATGTGTGATGGGGGAAGGTGTTCAGGACCAACATTGGCACATGTGGTGGATGCGAAAAGATAGGTGGATGAATGGATGGAGAGTGTGGCGATAATGGAGGCATTGGATAGTGAATTTTGGGATGTAGGGACCCAAAACAGATTTAGGAGATGGAGGAGGTGAATGATTTTGTGGGGAAATAACAACTTTGGATGTCGTTATGGACTTTTCATTTGAAGGAATGGCACCTTTTTTCTTTGGGATCCACATGGTTTTTATTTTTGCTTCGGTGGGCCTTTGTGGCCTTTTGGATTGATTTGGATTTTGGACTTGATTTTTCTTTTCTTCAACATGTCTTTTGAAGGGGACATGAGGAGCTTTAGATTCATGTGGATTTGGATTATACATTTTTTCTTTGGCATCCAAAGTTCTTTTAGTAGCAATGGGATGGGTATGCGAGGAGATGGATGATGTGAGCGATGGAGGTAGGGTTATAGGGATTACGGGTAGATGGAGAATGTGTAGGTATGTGCCTTTGTTGATCCTGATTAGGAGTTATGAAGGTAGGATTTTTATGTGTGTATGAGGGAGAGGGGGTGGATGAATGAAAGGATGAATAGGATAAGATGGAGGGGGTGATTTTGGGATATAAGGACCCAAAATAGACTGTGTATATGGAGGATGTGTGGGGTTGATGGAGGGATATAAGAACCCATAGTAGATGGAGGATGAGAAATGATGGATGGAGGGACATAAGGACCCAAAATGGATTGAGAGGATGAGGGAGGAAGATGGATGGTTGTTTTTAGGTAATATGATGGAGGAGGGGGGATGGCGGCATATGACTTGGTAGAACGATGGGAAGTACCTCTTGTGCCTTTAGAAGAGGATCGTTTAGGATGTGCGAAGGTTGTACCAACATCTTTAGAGTGCGAGTTTTGGGAGACATATCCAAGACCATGTGTGCCTAGATGTTCTTGGACTTGAATGGGTTCTAAAATACTTTGATCATGAAGGCCTAAACCTTTTCCTTGATAGTTCATGTTCTCAAGCATATGATCTATGGTAGGATGCTTATTCTTTTGGAAACATGATGTGAGTGTGTTAGCAGGTGGAGGAGGAAAGGTGGTGCATAGACGTTGTTTTGCTTCTGCAAGAAGACCACCATGGGCGCATGTAATATCACCAAGGTGATACAAAAGTGGCATTGGGATGGTAAGACTAGATGGAAATGAAGGATCATGTGATGGAGATGAGGGGATAGCAACATCAAGAGGAATGAGTGATAAGGGATCATGAGAGGAATTGGGGAGTACAATGGGATCTAGATTTATGGCAGTGGATGATAAGGGCTCATGAGATGGAGTGATTGGATCTTGAATGCAAAGGGGATCATGGGATGGAGTGGAGGAGATAGTGTGATCTTGAGATGGGGTGGATGGGAGGATAGGATCATGACTTGGTTGAGGATATGGATCATGAGATGAAATGGACGGAAGACTATGTTCTTGAGATGGAGTGATCTTGATTTGGAGGAGGGGATATGCTTGTATGCTTTGGATCAAGCACTTGGCATGACTCGTCTTCTGTGGGATGCATGATGATGGAAGAGTGTTGGAGGGACTCCTCAATTGGGGGAGATAGGAGGATGGAGGATTCATGAAGGTCATGGGATTGAAGTTTGTGAATATTAGGACTAGGAGGAGGGGATTGGATGTCTTCAATGGATTGGGTGGATCTAGTAGTAGAAGATGAGGATTGAATGGATTCAATGGGTTTGATTGGCTCAATTGTTTGGACGGTGTCAGGAATGGTGATGGGAGGTATAGGTGTAGGATAGAGGAGGGCCTCATCACTAGTGATAGTACATGATAGAGTGGGAGGGCATGGTGGCTCTTCTATCATGAGTCCTTGGGCGACATTTGGAAGGGATGTAGGATTAGGTGGATAGATGGGAATGGAAGGAGGATCAGAGATGGATGGAGGATTAGGATTAGGGATTGGTGGATCAGGATTAGATGTGGGGATGGGATTGGATGGAGGATTAGGGATTGGAAGATAAGGATTAGATTTGGGAATGGGATTGGATGGAGGACTAGGAGGAGATGGAAGATTAGGTTTAAATGAAGGGATGGGAATGGATGGAGGACTAGGAGGAGATGTGGGATTAGGGTTAGATGTAGGGATGGGAATGGATGGAGGACTAGGAGGAGATGTAGGATTAGGGTTAGATGAAGGGATGGGAATGAATGGGGGACTAGGAGGAGATGGAGGATTAGGATTATATGTGGGTATGGGATTGGATGTAGGATTAGGATTAAGAATTGGAGGATTATATGAGTGGATGTGTGGATGAGGATTATATGTAGGACTAGGAGGAGATGGAGGATTATGATTAGGTGAGTGGATGGGACTAGATGAGGAACTAGGAGTGGTTGGAGGAGATGGAGGATTATGTTTAGATGAAGGATTAAGATATAATGCGGGAAAAGGGGGAGTGATGTAGGAGGATGTAGATGTTGGATTAGATTGTGATGATTGGGATGGTGAGTGATAGTAGGAAGATGTAGATGAAGGATTAGAATGGGGAGATGTGGAATTAATGTAAGGGTATTGGAATGGGGGATTGTGATAGGAAGGTGTGGATGTTGGACTAGAATAGGAAGATTGAGGTGGTGAACCATCATAGGAGGACATGTATGGTGGGTTGGCATAGGAGGATATGGATGGTAGATTATGATGAGAGGATTGAGATGGTGGATTAGGATAGGAGGAATATTGGTATGGGGGATTGCGATAGGAATGTGTGGTGTTGGATTAGGATGGGAAGATTGGGATGTGGGATTAAGGTAGAGGTATTGGGATTGTTGATAATGATAAGGAGATGAGGGTATGAAGGTTGGGTAGGATAGAGGTTGAAAGGGAGGACATGATGAATATGTTGATGGTGAGGATGTTGGATATCCCTTGTCAAGGGTAGCATAAGGACTGTTATTAGATGCGGATGAAGGCATGGTGGGATAGTTCAAAGAAGTAGTGGGATTTTGGAAGGCGGTTGGAGAGAGCTTGCTAGCAATGATAGCGTCAAGGGGATCTATATAACATTCTTCATGATCAACAAGATTTTCGTTATCGTCATCAATGGAGTTAGGATTCCCCTTGAATACTATTATTGGTCGTGTGAGAGGGGGATAAAGATTCATGATGGATACAAATTAGCAGGAAAGAATAGATGATGGATAGATAACTAGGATGGATTGGAAGCTCATAGGGGGATTGGATGAAAGCTCAAATTAGGATGATGGGACTAACGCTCAGATTAGAACTGGATTGGGGCTTAGATTGGGATTGGATTGAAGGATATGATAGGATTGATTTAAAACCAAGATCATGGGTTTTAACTAGAGGACGTAAGGTGTTGACAATCAGATTTTTGCCAAATTTGGTATTTTTCAAAAATTGTCAAATTTTTCCATTTTAGGAAACTTCATAGGAATACATTTGAAAGTCCAAGTTTTTTCCAAAAAATACCCAATACTATGATAGGATGAATTGTCCACTAATATACCAAATCTGAGATATTGATTCAAAGTTATTAACAAAAGTGTTTTTAAAAAAAACTGAAAAAAACTGAAAAAAACACTAAATTGTGATTTTGAGGGTCAAGATGAAATTTTGGGGGTTCGAAAAATGTGCCAAAAAGGGGTCTAACCTATCTTTGATAGGTTGGGAATCCACATGCCAGCTCGTAATGCAACCACTCATAAAATTTCAGCCAAAACCCACATCCGAGTCAAAAGTTATGGCCTCCGAAAGTTTTTGCATAAAAGTCAAAACCTTCAAAATTGATAATTGGAATGGATGATTTGATGACGTATCAATTTAATGATTTGGATGAGGATTGGTGGATGGATCAGTTTGATGATGTAGATGAGGATTGAATTGATTGAATTTGTTTGAATCAATTGATGATGTATCAATTTGATGATTTGGATTGGATTGGATTTGGATGATGCTAGATTTGGATAGATGAATGTTTAGGATGGTCAAATGGTCAAACGAAGACTTGGGGTGGTTAAACAGAGGTTTCGAATGGTCAAATGGATGAAGCTATCCATTCAGCGGGGCGTATCTGCACTTTTGTAGTAAAAACTATCAGAAACGTTGGATCGCAGGGGCGTATCCGCACTTTTGCAGAAAAAAATGCTGAAACAGGGGGGAATATCCGCCCTTCTGTAGTGGAAAATGCTGAAAATAGGGGGGCAAGTTTGCCCCTCTACAGTGGAAAATGCTGAAACAGGGGGGCAAGTTCACCCATCTGCAGAAAAATAGCAACTTGGCTTGGATGAGGGATTTTGGCAAGGACTTAAAATGATTCAATGACGGTTTTGACTTATCAAAATTTATTGGTTTTTCACAGAAAGACACTTTGGACAAGCACAATCCTATGATTAGTGTTAAGGGGTATGGCCAACAAAGGTCTTACTCTAGGTTGAACAAAGTTTCTAGGGAGTCCTTGATATACGCTCGGTACGTGAGGCACAAACCGTGAACACCAGTCCATCACAAGCATGAGTCGGGAACCCCAGTGACATACTGAAAGGCTCAAACCAACTCTTCACATCTATCTAGGTATCACCCTAGCTTCAACACTTCACCAATTACGACGCAACTGGATTGGGGTATAGCTTTGGATCTCCCCCCTTTATATACCCCATCGGTACGTGTGGTTGGGATCGTCCCTTGGGGTGATGAAATCTCCAAGCAGGTCCTGCTAAGAAGAAGACACTAATCATTTCCAACTACCTCCTTCGAATCCGCACAAAGTGCAAAGGAGGAAGGTGAAAACAAACTAATGTCCCCCTTAGGGTAAAACAAATAAAACAGACATAACAAGCAACAAATGTTACTTTCCCCTACTTATAGTAAGTAAATAGATAAAGCAGTAAGGAAAGACTTCAAAAAATCAGAATAAAACAAAGGCCCTGCAAGCAAATGCTAGTTGTTTTATCTCTTTTTTCTTTGTGATTTTCAGCAAAACACTCAAGATATTAGCAAGAAATCTAACTTTACTCACCAAAAACTAGGGTTAGAGGATTAGAGCACAAAACAAAAAAAGAAAGAGACAAAAACGAAGCTAAAATGCCACTTTTTTACCTTCTCGAACGTGCTGTTAAGGGAAAATCCGCCCCTCTATGGAAAACAGTTATAAAAAATTGAACAGTGGGGGCGCATCCGCATTTTTGCAGAAAATAGTTAAGAAAAACGTTGAACAGCGGGGGCGTATCCGCACTTCTGTAGAAAATAGTTAAGAAAAACGTTGAACAACGGGGGCGTATCCGCACTTCTGCAAAAAATAGTTAAGAAAAACGTTGAACTGCGGGGGTGCATCCACACTTCTGTAAAAAATAGTTAAGAAAAACATTGAACAACGAGGGCGTATCAGCACTTATGCAAAAAATAGTTAAGAAAAACGTTGAACTGCGGGGGCGTATCCATACTTCTGCAAAAAATAGTTAAGAAAAACGTTGAATTGTGGGTTTGTATCCGCACTTCTATAGAAAACAGTTAAGAAAAACATTGAACAGTGGGGGCGTATCCACACTTCTGCAGAAAATGGTTAAGAAAAATGTTGAACTGCGGGGGCGTATCCACACTTCTGCAGAAAATAGTTAAGAAAAGCATTGAACAGTGGGGCCATATCCACACTTCTGCAGAAAATAGTTAAGAAAAATGTTGAACTGCGGGGTATCCGCACTTCTGCAGAAAACAGTTAAGAAAAATTTTGAACATCGGGGGCATATCCACACTTCTGCAGAAAACAATTAAGAAAAACATTGAACACCGGGGGCATATCCGCACTTCTACAGAAAATAGTTAAGAAAAACGTTGAACTGTGGGGGCGTATCCGCACTTCTGCAAAAAATAGTTAAGAAAAATGTTGAACTGCGGGGGCGTATCCACACTTCTGCAGAAAATAGTTAAGAAAAATGTTGAACTGCGGGGGTGTATCCGCACTTCTGCAGTAAAAACTGTCAGAAAAGTCAGATTGTGAGGGTGTATCCGCCCCTCTGCGACCTGAATCTACAAACAAGCTAAACAACAGAAAACGTAAAATAAAGAAACCCTTTTGTGGGTCCCACCGGGCGTGCCAGAAATGTGATCCTAATAAAATTCCATGTTCCTAATGTGAGATATTAGATAAAAACTAATAATGCAACAAGAGGAAATAACAAGATAAAATGGCACCTCAATGATTAGCCTAAGAAAATGGATAACATGGAAGTAAGATAAAACAAATTGAATGTTGTTTGTTATACCTTCTATGCTGCTCTTTCCTTGGTTGGCCCTTGATCTTGAAGAGTTGTGTGCTCCTTGGATGACAAGCTATGTTGAATATGCAAATGATATGCAAAATGGATGAAGATGTTGGCATGTGAAATATCTAGTCTCGTGCATACGATAGCATAATTAAACTGCCTATAGCTGAAGCATATGGTACCTTAGACATTTTTCCTTCCCCCTCTTATGTCTTTGGACACATATCCTTAGTCAATTTGACATGACTAGGCAAAGGTGTGCTGACAAATTTTGTGTTCTCCATATGAAATATTTGCAACACCTTTTCAACATAATCAGTTTGAGATAGAATTTTTTTTCTATTTTTCCTATCTCTTGTAATTTTCATACCAAATATTTGTTTTGCTGCCCCAAAATCTTTCATAGCAAATGAATTTGCTAACTGTTGTTTTAACTCCTTTATGTGATCCATGTTAGACTCCACTACAAGCATATCATCAACATATAAACATAAAATAATGTAGCTATCTTCAGCTAACCTCTTAAATTAAACACACTAGTCTGAACTACACTTGTTGTAGCCTTGCTCAGCCATAAAACCATCAAATTTTATATACCATTGCCAAGGTGCTTGCTTCAAGCCATATAAAATTTTCTTTAATATGCACATTAGTTTCTCCTTACCTTTGACCTCAAATCCTTGTGGTTGTTCCATATATATTTCCTCTTCCAAATCACCATGGAAAAAGGCAGTTTTAACATCAAGTTGTTCTAAATGCAAATCTTTAGCAACCACAATACTTAAAATAGTACAAATAAGTCATTTAAACAAATCCATCCTCCTCTTTCAGCCTATAAACCCATTTGTTTGGTAAATCCTTTTTACTTGCAGGCAACTTGCATAATTTCCAAGTTTGATTTTTCAGCAAGGAGTCCATTTCTTCTTCCATTCCATGCTCCCACTAAACCTCGGTATCCACCTGCATAGATTCATCATAACATTTTGGTTCACTAGCATCAGTTAATGAAATAGAATACAAAGAGGGAGAAAATATTTCCGAAGGTCTACTTATCCTTGAAGATCGTCTAACATTCACTGGATTTTGTGGTATTTGTTGTTTCTATTGTTGCAGAGCATAAGGAACCACTGAAACATCACTGTTTGGAGTATCATCCAACACTACATAATCATTTTCTTTCTTCTCATGCTGTTGCAACTGATCTTTGTACAACGCTTTCTTATTGAATATGACATCCCTGCTTCTCACAATTTTCTTATTTTCAAAATTCCAAAGCCTATAACCAAATTCATTAATACCATATCCAAAAAATATATATTTCTTTAATCTTGCATCAAGCTTGGTTCTATTTTCAGAATCTACATGTGCAAATGCTTCACAATCCAAGGTTTTGAGAAAAGAATAACTCACCTTCTTACCTATCCATGCTTCCTCTGGAATACCACAACCCAAAGGATTAGAGGGACCTCTATTAATTAAATAAAAAACACTATTTATAGCCTCTGCCCACATGTTTAAAGGCAGCCCAACATGTAATCTCATAGTCTGTGCACACTCCATTATTGTTCTATTCATGCACTCAACCACTCCATTTTCCTATGGAGTCCTTGGAACTATTTTTTGTCTACAAATACCATTAGAGGAACAATAATATTCAAAATTTTTGTTGCAATACTCACCACCATTGTCATATCTAAGAAATTTTAAATTTTTACCCATTTTATTCTCAACCAAACTTCTCCATTTTTTAAAAGTTTCAAATACATCAAATTTATACCTAAGGAAATAAATCCATACCTTCCTAGTTACATCATCAATGAATGTAACATAATATTGAGAGCTACCAAGAGAAGATGCCTGAGTTGGTCCCCATACATCCATATGCACAAGCTCCAATTTCTCATCTTTCTTTTGTTTCCCATCTTTGAGAAAACTAACTCTCTTTCGTTTTCCATACACACAACTTTCACAAAGATCCACATTAACACATTTTAGACCTAGTAAAACATTCTTTGAATTAAGTAATTTCATACCTTTTGCACTCATATGCCCAAGTCTATTATGCCATAATGCTAATTCATAATCCACATCAACTATCTAATTTTCTGCATGTTGAACTACAACAACTGTTCTTGAACATTGATTTTTTATCTGCAATAGCTAAAGTAGAAGGAATAGTATGAAATGTACAAAGATAAGGTGCCTACTTTAACACCTTTTTCTACCACTAAGGCACCTTTTGTAACCTTCCAATTTTTATCACTAAATGTAACAACACAACCTTCATCATCTAGTTGCCCTGCTGAAATTAAATTTATTCTTAACTTTGGAATGTGCCTTACCTCATGTAGTAGCCAATGATTCCCATTTTGCAACTTAATCTTGATTCTTCCCTTTAAAAAAATTTGATAGGATTCGTTATCTCCCAAATAAACCAACCCAAAATCCCCTTGGACATAATCAAGAAAATAATTTCTATGAGCTGTAGCATGAAATGAAGCCCCTGAATCTAACACCCAAGAATCATCAACATTGTCAAAGAAAAGACTCAAAGCATCCTCATTAGTTTTATTACTTACCACATTTGCCTCTTTATTTACTTCCTTTTTGTTTCCTTTATTTTTTTGAGACCAACAATCTTTCTTTAAATGACTCGGCTTACCACAGTACCAACAATCCCTCTTGTCTCTAGATTGGAAAATTTTGTCCTTTGATTTTCCTCGTGACTTCCCACGACTTCCAGAATCATTTCCTCTCTCCTTTGTTCTGCCCTGGCTTTCTGCATTCAAAACACTGCTTGATGTGGATGTTCCACCTAAGCTTTTCCTATGAATTTCCTCGCTCAAAATAACACCAACAACATCATCAAATTTTAATGTATTCGAACTAGAAATAAATTTGATAACAACCATTACCAAGCTATTCCAACTTTTAGACAAAGAAAACAGAATCAAAAGAGCCCTAACTTATTCATCAAATTTTATATTTACAGAAGTTAATTGACTGGTAACTGTATTAAACTCATTTAAATGATAAAAAACTGACCAACCTTCTACCATTTTCATATTAAATAAATGATTCATAAGAAATACCTTATTCGAAGTGTAAGAATTTTCATATAACTTTGCTAGGGTTTCCATCAACTCTTGAGTTGTCTTTGCTTTTGTAATATTGAATGCCACCAATTGTGCCAGGCATAAAAAATACTGCCAAGTTCCTTTCTGTCCAAAATATCCTAGTCCTCATTAGAAATTGCTGAGGGTTTCTTGGTTTTCCCTTCCAATGGCCGCCATAAATCCTTTTGATAGAGGTAGTCCTCCATCTGCATCTTCCATAACTGATAGTTCTTCCCATTGAACTTCTCAACCTTCAACTTAATCTTGTCTGCCATTTCTCCCACTCAACCACGAGACCTTCTTGGAGATGATAACTGAACACAACCTTTCTCTGATACCACTTGTTAGGGTTAGAAGACAAATATCTAACAAGTAAAATAACGATTTGATCAATAAAATAGAGAAATAAAACACACATAACATTATAGTATAAACAAGACAACATAGATAATTTAATGTGGTTCACCCAATCTGGGTTACATCCACAAAACCACAACCATCCAATGATTTTATCATCCAATGCAAAACATATTACAATCTCGTGAATAATTCCATGCTACAACTCCCCATCCCAATCACTTATAACGAGCTTTTAGAAGCTTCTAGAAATTAGGTTTCTACAAATTTGGTTTTTTATTTTTCGGTGATACATGAAGAGTGTACATTATAGCATGATCAATTGCCACATACCAACAGTTTCCATATCATCCAATTCTCTTTTTTATGAATAGATATTATTTCACAAACTTACAATAACAATGTTGTGATGCTTACATTATGTAATTAACCAAAAAATATTGATTGGAACAATAATAATCGATATCTAATTTAGTTAAATGAAAGAGTAACTAGAATGATACCAATAAGTGTTAATAGCGAGGAAAACCACAAAAGAAAAAAGTCTTTTGTTGCTTCTAATGTCAATTTGAAAGGAAAGCTATGGAAAATGATGCAAGCCAAAGTCTTCACCATATTCCAAAATAAGATCAAACAATCATAGATAATAACTCACAACCGAAAGTTGTCAAGTCACTTTCTAATCACAAACATAAACAAAAATTCTAAATATGATATCACAACTCAAAGACTACAAAATCAGATTTAGAGTACCTTCTAGAACACTTGATTTCACATCACAATTCAATCATACACAATAGAATGCAATAGAAAATACTTAAGAACAATCCCAATACACCACAAGCTTGATTCAAGACAAAGATTGAACACCAACTTTCTTTCATTATATTGATTGAATTTGATTTACACATTGAACAAAAATTTTCAATGCAATCCTCAATTCAATAGTGTTTCACTTCAATAGCTAGAAGATAAAAATTATAAAAGAGACCCCTATTATTTATAGAGATAAGCCAAGAGAAAATATAAGAAATCTACAATTACTTTGACTTATTCACAAATAGAGTCTAGTTTGATTTGGGACTATGTTGTTTTTACATGAAATTGCATATTATAAAAATACATGTAAAATGTCATTTATAAACTACATAGTGAAAAAAAAGGAAATAAAAGTGTCTGCAAACACATTATCTTCTTCTTCTACATTCTTCTCTAGAAAATCACCATATCTCTTCAAAGTTGCTTGAACTTCAGTGTCATTTGGCCCTGGTGTGTGACTGAAGATGGCTAGAACTTCTATGATGGATTCCTCTATGCTAACATGTTCTTTTCTATGCTTGTCTAATATTGTCTTCAAATTATCTAGAATCACTTGGAAATCCACTAATTTATCAAGGGAAGATAGTGGGAAAGCTTCTGATTCAACCAATCTGAATTAGTGAAGTAGATTCTTGGACAACTTCATCCACAAGAATATTTTTATGATTGTCATCCAGTATTTGGAATGGAAGCTCCCCTACCTTGATAGTGATGTCTAACCCCTTACCAATGCTTGTATCTTGGGCTTCCTACAGATCTTCTATCAATTCATTAAGGACCACTCTCTTATGTTTATTTGCTTCCCAATATTCAATGTACCTCTTCCTTGTGGGAGTCACCCCATTCTCAACTAACACTTCTAGTTTGAAGTCTCTCAACTTTGTCCAAGCATCAAGATCCTTCTCCACCAGCTACAAATTTTGAGACAACATGTAAAGTGCTTGATTCAACTCTGACTTGACATCATCCATATTGTTAATTAATTAAATAAAAGATTTCAAAAGTTGAGTGCCTTGTGCCACTAGTCTATCTGTCCATGTGCTAACAAATCAACCTTGTGCATTGTAATAGTAGATTTAAATATGTAGATGTATCTTTTGAATGATGATGAATAATCTTCAACTATAATAACAAAGTTAAATCCTAATCTAAACAATAATCTAACATATAACAACAAAGAACGAGGAAATAAACTAAACAAACTAAACAAATTAATGGAAAGCTCTCACCGAATATGCGTTCATCCCTTTGAATTATCTTGATTGTTCTTCTCCATTTTTCCTTTTTAGTATTCTTGCCCTCAGATTTCTATGTTTGAATGCAAGTATAACTTTGTTGAGTGTCTAAGAAAAATATCGAAGAATAGTCTCTCTTCTAAAAAATGGATGATTTCGAGAGGAGGAATAATGATAATGACAGGCTATTTTATAGATTCTGGGTTTTCAAACGATCGACTCAGATGGAAAGAGAGATCGACAGACGAGATTGATGAATGCCATGCGATGCGAGTTCTGTCTCAGATAGAACGTGAGTTAGAACACGAGTTCAGGAAAGATTGCAGATAGAGACTAAGTTAGAACGTGAGTTAGAACACGAGTTTAGGATCTTAATCTCCATAAATAGAAGAAATAGACTTTGTATGCAAAATCCAAAGTTAGAACTCGAAGACTAATGCATTCGAATGCAAACAGGAGTTAATTAATTAAATAAAGATATTTAATTAATAGACATATCATCATATGAGTTGGAACTAGTTATGATAGAGAGTCTTCTTGCAGAGATAAACTGGTGTTGAATTCAGAGATAACTGGAGAACTAAAAATAGATCTTGAGTCAGAAGGTGAGTGAATGACTTAGATAAATGAATGATAGAGGAATGTGGCATAAATAATTAAATATGAATTAAATGTTAATTTAATTCAACATTCGAAAAGTAAGAGGCTTTAATTAAATAAATAAAGATAATTTATTTAATTTGACTGTTTGAAAAGGAGAATATAAATAATTAAATAATAAATATTTAATTATAGATAAAGGGGGTTAAATGAATAATTAAATAAAGATATTTAATTATAGATGGAAAAGTATGATAAAGGGGGAATAATTAATTAGTTCGCAACATAATTAAATAAATATGATTTATTTAATTAATCAAGTTGAATAAAGATTATTTATAAATTAATTAAAAATGGGTATTTAATTAATAGAGGAAATATGTGTTAGAAAGGTTAATTAAATAATAAACATTATTTAATCAAGACCACGGACTATAGAAAATTATGTTGAAAGTGGACTCGCAGGCCTAGACCAATTTTCGGTGTCTACATGCATGAATCCTTTCAGCCTTTAGATTGAATTATCATCAACACCTATAGTAACACGTTCAATGGATTCAAAAGATTGACCAATCTTCAATAGAACAAAAGTAAGATGTTTTGGACCTTGAGTTTGATTTGATCTTTTATAACTTTATCCTTGTCATATCTCTCGATCAATAGAGCCATTGTTTCTTGCAGATCCTCCTTGGAACTTTCATGTGTTTTATTTCCAAGTTTAATCCTTGTAATTACATAGTTATAACCTTAAAATTCTTCAACAGTTTAGTCCTATGGTGGTTGTGCCACTTCTATATACTTTTTTCCTGATTTGTCAACCAACACCCTTGAAAGAGTCTTGGCCTTCTTAGCTATTTTGGGCCTAGTTGGGACAAGTTGGCCAAAATTAAAGTTGTCAAGTGAGACAACTTGTTTCTTCCTCTTTGGTGTCAGTGACATTAGCCAAGGAGAAAGGATGGAAGAACCCCCTTCTATTTTTTTCACCAAATTTTGCAAGGATGGGGTTGGCCCTATGGTAGCAATGGTCAAAATTAGTGGAGTTTAGGTCAACACTGCAGTAGGAGTTTCTACACTTGACACTTGAGGCGTAGATGTAGAAATTAAATTATCAAAGTTCATTTGGGTGAATGTGTCAAGAATTGGTGAGGATACATCAAAAAAATTGCGCAAGGAGGAAAGAGAGCCAAAAAAATTCTCTATATTTCCATAAGGAATCTCAAATATTAACTCACTAACTTGGGTGATGAATGAATAGTAGAAACATTAGGTGAAGATTGTACATTTGAAACAATAGGAGAAGTATAAAATTTCACTGTAGAAAATATAGGAGAAGAAGAGGGAGATTTTGTTGAGGTGACTCCGATTGAGAAGTAACAAGATATTCTTGTGATTCTTCAGTTGTAGTTTATTTTTCTTGCTCTTTCACCTAAGTTGATGTATCCTCTTTATCCTTGTATTTAGTCCTTTTGATTTTGAAGAAAAGATTAAGATTCTTACTAGTACTAGGAGCATCTTATTTATTCTTTGTTTTCAATTCTCCCTTTTTACCTGAAGGCCCTTCAGTATCCTCTTCCTTTGATCTTGTTTTGAAAAACTCAAACTTTATTCCTTTATTTTCCAACCAAACATTAGTGTTAGCAAGAGTGTGTTGGAAATTTTCTATTATGGAAATCATCTCCTTCTATGACCACTAAACTGGCAGAAGAGAAGAGTCAACAATATTATTTTCCTCATATGTTGGATCTACAATTTCATCTTCTTCCTGCATGTCCTTAGGAATATCAACAAGTTCCAAGTTTCTGATTTGTTCCAAGGTAAGTCAATTGAAGTCTGACTTCCTTACATCTTCATCACTCCTACATTCAACCCATATATCCTCAATCCTATGAACATGAGTGTAGCTTCTTTTAAGCTTATCTTTCATACCTCGGTATCAAAATCATTTCTTCTCTTATAATTTTTCATGGCCTTGGCTCTTGGATTTGTGGTTATGGAATACTTGTGAATGGTTAGTGGAAATTTGAAACTAGCCTTATGAGATTATGCCTGCTTTCTATGCACAACCATAATTTTCTTACATAACTCCATCTATAGAATTTTATCACTTGGATACCCTGGTAGCATGTATGGATATCCATCAAAACAACCAACCCTGATGTAGGTAAAAGTGGGAAATTGCAAAAACATACAACCAAACTTTTTCACTAGCTCCCAAGATTTATTTGAGACCCTTTTTCTTTTCAAGTTCCTTGTCAAACATGTAGATGTAAACATAGAAGGCATCATTTACTCTTTTGAAATGCTTGATGCTTTGTTTCAAAGTTATTTGAGAATAATATTCATATACCGAAATCTTTATTCTATCACCCTCTATAGATAGGCCACAAAAATTCTTTATAGAGGCATCAACATATACCAGATACAAAGTCATATAAAACCTCAAAGAGGTTGACACTTTGGAAAGTTGTCTACAAATTGCATCCATTCTTTAAAAGTATTATATGTTGGAAAATTTTGTTTACTCTACTGAGAAGAGTTATCAAATCACCCACTTACTCAATGAACTCACTTCAAAATATGTTCTTTGGCCACCTTACAATTGTAGGTCTAGAAGTTTTGAGCCATCAGGCGTTGATATTTTTCTTGCACTTATCGAAATTGCTGTCATAATAACTTTTTGCTACATCCATGGTGATATCAACATAGTCATTAATGTCAAGGCACATGAAAATCTTGTCAAATAATTCTTCATCTAGCCTTATGACCACTTTCCCATTGGAATTTATTATATATTCTTACTCTCCTTATTGAAATTAGCAGCTTCTACTAACACAAATTTTGGATTTTGAGTTGATATAGGAAAGGAAGAAACCATATGAATACCAATGTTAAGGACACACTACATGCTTGAAGCAACAAGCTGCTTGTTCACCCTTTCCAAGAATTTTGACATGTCTAATCTTCGTGTTTCTGATGTTGTCCACATTGGACTCCATAGAAGTATTCATGAACACCCCTTGGTAATTTTACTTTATATTCTTCTTCTTAGGAGATGGATCAGACATTTGGAAAGATACTGCAAAAATAAGTTTCAAAATCCTCTAGTCTTAGAAAAATTTCCAATGTCCTGTAGTTGTGGAAAAAAAATGTACTTATACATTTCTAAAATGTTTTGGTGTAGTTTGGATAAAATTCTCTGAACTACATGGGAATTTCATTATGTATGCAAGGTTAGAAAAATTCTTTACCTTTGCATGAGGGTGAACAAAATAAATGCAAGCCAAAGTATTTTCTGCAAATGTTAGGGGTAAATCAACTTAATGTAGGTTAGGGGAAATTCTCTCATCTACTTATGTGTGTGCAAAGGGTATGCACTTTGGGGAAAATTCTTTGAAGTGCATGCGTATGTCCAGGATCATGATGGCCCAAAAAGCGACAATGAGAAAAAATCACGTTTTGAATCGGCTCAAAAATGCAGAAATGGCCGAGTTGACTTTTATAGGTTCGGGTGTCAGTACTTCTACCCAAACCAAAAACCAAAGGTAGTTTCCACAAATCGGATATCCGATTCAAATTGAATATCCAATTTTTGGAAACTGTATATAAAAATACAGCTGACTCTTTAATTTCATTTCTAACAGTTTGATGCGGGCGCAAAAGAAAAAACCCAAA
Source organism: Sequoiadendron giganteum (assembly GCA_007115665.2). Lineage (NCBI taxonomy): Eukaryota > Viridiplantae > Streptophyta > Pinopsida > Cupressales > Cupressaceae > Sequoiadendron > Sequoiadendron giganteum. The sequence continues at coordinate 590,864,341 of CM021108.1, forward strand.
TCCGATATCCGATTTGAAAGGTATGTATTTGGTTTTTTCATTCTTGTAATTGTTTTTTCAATAGATTCTGTTAAGTTTAAGTAGGTTTTATTAAAAAGAATTCTAAAATACAGTTTTCTATTGATTTTTTTAAAAAACTAGAGTTTACATTGATTTTTTATTAAAACTTAATGTTTTGAAATGGATCTTGATTAAAAATTAGTGTTGTTGATGTATTTTTATCAAAAATAAGGGTTTTTTATTGTTTTTTGTGAAAAAGTATGGTTTTTTTTGGATTTTTATTAAAAACTAGGGTTTTTTACAATAATTTCATTTATATTGTGTAATTTCAATTAGTTTAATTAGTTTTTAACTTTAATCAGGTATTATGGCTGCGAATGTAAATCCACAAATTCCAAATGCTCCACCACCTCCACAGCTTCCAATTGAAGACTTAATTGGTGAAAAATTGGGGCAATTAAGGGGCATTTGTGAAATTTATCAGACAATGCCTCGATTGAGAGATATGACAAACACATTGAAGGAAATAATTAAAAATATAGAAATCCTCTCCGCCCAACATAATTCCTTTTATTCGTGGTGAGAAGACATGAGGGAATATTATCGATGTGGATTGTCTTATGATGATGTGAAAGATCTCCAAATAACCAAAGCCCAAATAGCCTCTTTATTCATTGACCCCCGCACCGATTTGCTAGTGACTGTTAATAAAACAAAACTTTCCATAAAATGGTGCATGCATAGGGAAATTGTAGCTAACTTTTGGGATCATTGGTGTATGGTTTTTGATAAACCACCGAACAATAATTCCGACATACCATTTTACTTTATTAAAAAATTATATGCTGAGTTTGTGTTATTGCATCATCTCAATTACTTTGACATTAAACCCTTCTAGGGCGTCGGTGGAGGTATGCACTAGGATAGACTAGGGGCAGCTAGAGTAGTCCTGTGCCCAAATGTTCCCCTTCCTCCCCTTCCTCCGCCACCTCCAATATATTATCCAAAGATTATCGAGGATGCATCCACACAGACTATTCAGGTTATTCACTCTTTGAGTGGTCATTTAGTTTCACATGCTTCTACAGTAGCTCAACCACATTTTGGTTATGTTGGCGAAAGCTCGAATGATGCTGCATCATCCTCCTTAGGTCCACATATTTGTGTGCCACATGCTTGCACTATGTGCCGCCAGATATGCTTGGGTCCTCTTGTATAACCCGCTGAGCATCCCTTGGACACTTCTGATTATGACCTCCATTATGTAGACAATATAGACCAGTTGCAGGGGAGTGGAGTGCACCCTACACAGTCCTCTCTTGCTAGAGAGAAAGAGAGGGAGATGCTAGAATAGTGACATAGATAAGATTTAAGTTGTAATTTCATAACTTGCATTTTTTTTTAAATGAATATTAATAAGAGATAGTATGAAGTGCTAATATTTATTTACATGGTTTATTTAACAGTTGATGTCTAAGGAGGAGCTCACACGGGTGACTGATAACACCCTTAGGGCCATTTCATTTGACTTGGACACACACACAATATATATTTTCGCACTCACTCGTTTACATTTTATATTATATACTAGCTTGTCATTTGAATTATCATTAATGAAATTATATAATAGCTTATATGTTTATCTTGTTTTCCTCCTATAGGAAATACCTAGTGTGAGTGAGGTGCAGCCTCGTCTAGACTATGGAGGTGCAAATATAGATAAGGGGAAGGTAATTGAACTCAAATTGGATTGAATTAAGATTTTTAAGATCTTATATTGATTATGCATATGTCGAAATAGATTGGTATTTTCATATGTACTTGTCAATTTTATTTATAGGCAATTATGAGCTTTACAAATATGTTGACAAAGGACACACCGCCTAAAGGAGTAGTTATTGGAACACCTCAAAGTGTAGGTGTTGAAACACCTCAAAGAGGAGGTCTCAAAACACTTGAAGGAGATAAAGAAAAAGATCAACCTAAAGAGGCACATGTGCTTATTTTATTTTGTGTTTGGTAAATAAGTTCTTATTACCAATAATCATATGCTAACTTGGATCAATTTTATGTTTTTGTTCACATATATAGATTGGCATTTCAAAAGTTGATTTTGTATTTTCTAGGACTCTTGAACCTTTGAAGAGACGTATATTTCAGGTAATCAAGATTTCAATTTTAGAGTTCAATTAAAATTCAGTGTATATTGATTTTGATGTTAATTATTCGATTTTAAATTATATAGTATAACTAATCTTAATTGTGGTTTGAATTTTTCTTGTGCAGCTACCTTCAGAGCCAACGAGTGCTTCAAAGAGGCTCCATTTTGATGATCCACCAGTAGTTTAGGATGAGATAGACATTTTGGCATGTAAATTTTGAATACATATTGAGATGGCATATGCCACATTTTGTAAAACTTTGTTTGAGTTGGCGTCAATGCCATTTTTGTATATGGACATGCACTTGATTATTGGATAATTTGATATATAAAAGTTGACAATCAAAATTTAATTTGTTCCTCATGTGCATGATTAAACTCTTTGAAAATTTTATCTTGAGCAATGGTTAAATATCAATGTACAATAGCTTAAAACTGAATGGTTATATTATGTAGTTTATATTTATATCGATGATTACATTGCATTACACATCTTTCAAACTCAAATCATTAATTCACATTGCATAACTAACAACTAGATGTTCATAGATGAAAATTTTTCAATTACAATATAGTTCTTACAAATTCAACCTAAGCAGTTATGCAATTACTTCACATTGCATAACTAAAAACTATGAGTAGTTGTTAATTGCATTTGTTTGTCATTGAATTCTATGAGACCACATTTATTTGAAGTTTTTTTTCAAATAGTCCACTACCTTGTCTATGCTACCACATTTTTCATAAATGATAGTGATCACATTAAGTTGTAATAAATTAAATGATAGCCTATGGCTATTTAATTTATACTCATTTTATTTAAATGGATGAGGCCAACCTTCCTTGATATTATTTTGTAATTTATTATTTTCAAGAGAGGCCGATCTCCTTGAAGAGTCACCTTATTTTGTATAAATACGAGGTGATGTTTGCACTTGAGCAGCGATGCTTCATCTTACAGTAGTAGGCCGATTTCAAGGAGAAGCATATTCGATTGTATCTTTGCATCTACAAGAGGTGCTATTATTCATTGTATCAAATTCAGCCATGAGCTGGGCTTGAGTTGTAAGAAAATTTCTTGTTGTGTTTATTGTCTTATGTGTTTCATTTTTTGAGTGCTTTTAGTTGTATTATCTGATCTCTAAGTTGAAGACAGCGAGAGAAATGGTTATATTGTCGATGACAAAGATTTGACCATGTTGGCTCTTAATGGTCTTCCTTCATCTTGGGAGTCTTGCATTCAAGGAATCGACGTGAGATTGAGAATTTCCAAGTTTGATCGGTTGAGGGCTTACTGTATTCAAGGGGAGTCAAGGTTGGTTGTGAGAGGTATTGGATGAAGCCCTACAAATGAAGACATTCATGTTCTTTCCGCTCAATCCTCGAAGAAGGAAGGAAAAGGAGGAAAGAAAAGATGCTTCAAGAGGAATGGAGATAAAGGGTCAGATGGTGCTCCTGCATTCAAAAAGAAGTGGGACCTCTATCATGTTTATTGGGATACGATTTGCTCAAAGTCAGAATAAAGTGATCTGAAGAGGACATCCCTAAATCTGGAACTCGTACGACCCAACGGACTATTCCGACATGTTTGGATGGGTACATTTACGCCAGGTATGGTTCTCTCTTGCACCCAAATACTTTGAATCGCTCCAAGCTGCATTGGAGAGACGTTTTCCCTTAAGAGTCCAAAGTGCTAAAAGGCATAAAACTTTGATAGACAATTTCTTGAAAACCGTGATGCTTACAGACACTTCATTTGAGGATGTGGGATCATGTTGAGACCATCTACAATAACCTCTCTCAGTTTTTTCTATCTCGAAGGTGTTTTCCCATGGTGATGAGTTTTTAGTTGAGGGAAAAGTTGCCAAATGTAAGTAGTGTAAAGTTGCAAAGTGGTGCAACTTTCATTCTCAAACTCATACGACCCAACGGATTGTTCCAACATGTCCAGATGGGTACGTTTATGCTAGGTATGGTTCTCTCTTGCACCCAAATACGTCGAATCGCTCCGAGCTGCATTGGAGCGGCGTTTTCCCTTAAGAGTCCAAAGTGCTAAAAGACAACAAAATTTGACAAACTATTTCTCGGAAATCGTGATACTTACAAACTCTTCCAATGAGAATATGGGATCGTGTTGAGATCATCTACAATAACCTCTCTTAGTTTTTGCTATCTCGAAGGTGTTTTCCCGTGGTGCTAAGTTTTCAGTTGAGGGAAAAGTTGCCAAATGCAAGTAGTATAAAGTTGCAAAGTGGTGCAAATTTCATTCTTGAACTTGTACGAACCAATGGACTATTCCAACACGTCCAGATGGGTACGTTTATGCTAGGTATGGTTCTCTCTTGCACCCAAATACGTTGAATCGGTCCGAGCTGCATTGGAGCAGCGTTTTCCCTTAAGAGTCCAAAGTGCTAAAAGGCAGCAAACTTTGACAGACTATTTATCGAAAACCGTGATGCTTACAGACTCTTCATCTAAGGATATGGGATCATGTTGAGACCATCTACAATAAAATCTCTTGGTTTTTGCTATCTTGAAGGCGTTTTCCCGTGGTGCTGAGTTTTCAATTGAGGGAAAAGTTGCCAAATGCAAGCAGTGTAAAGTTGCAAAGTGGTGTAACTTTCATTCTCAAACTTGTACGGTCCAACGGACTATTCCAACACATCCGAATGGGTACGTTTACACTAGGTATGGTTCTCTCTTGCACCCAAATATGTCAAATCGCTTCGAGCTGCATTGGAGCGGCGTTTTCCCTTAAGAGTCCAAAGTGCTAAAAAGTAGCAAACTTTGACGGACTATTTCTCAAAAACCGTGATGCTTACAGACTCTTCATATGAGGATATGGGATCGTATTGAGACCATCTACAATAAACTCTCTTGGTTTTTGCTATCTTGAAGGCGTTTTCCCATGGTGATGAGTTTTCAGTTGAGGGAAAAGTTGCCAAATGCAAGCAGTGTAAAGTTGCAAAGTGGTGCAACTTTCATTCTCAAAATCATACGAACCAACAAACTATTCCAACACGTCTGGATGGGTACATTTATGCTAGGTATGGTTCTCTCTTGCACCCAAATACGTCGAATCGCTCTGAGCTGCATCAGAGCGGTGTTTTCCCTTAAGAGTCCAAAGTGCTAATGTCAATGAAATGTGGGGGTAGAAATATTTAAGGTTGGATCAAGATTTTGCAAGTCCTAGCTCTTGCCCAATCAACTTGAATCAATTACATGGAAAATTAAATTCACAATGAACTTTTTACTTTTTGTTTTTCGAAAAAGTGTCAAGCCACTATAATTTGTTATATATAAATAGGAGATATTACAAAACCTAGTTCAAACGAGCATACCAACAGGAAAGAACCAGGAAGAAAACCTCCGATTGTAGCTTGATTAAGTACAATGGAAGAAATTTGAACCATATTTCAAAAAACATCACTAGATATAGATTATGCCTATACACAGTTATGACCTTTTTACATTGTTTCACATTTCAAAATTCAATTTTTACAAAATTTGCCTATTTGAGGCACTCAAGGCACAGTCTTCCACAAGAGTAGTATGTTGTCATTTTTGAGTGACAAGCAGTTGTACAAACCATCAAGGGAGCAGTTAAACTACATAAAATAGAAAATATGCTTAGAATAACCAATTGATATTATTGTAATTTGTCACATACCTCTCTGAAAGGATGAGAGTTGCCTATTGTTGTAGCAGGTCCATGAGCAATCGTGCCAGGAATATCGCAAAATTTTTCAAATGATAAATCTATATTGTAACAACAAAAAATATGCTTAGACTAACAAATCCATATTAATCTAAACATATTGAATGATGATGAATTGGTAATGCAAACTATAAAAGATGCTTTGAATAACCAATCTATATTAAAGTAATATGTCGCATAGCTCTTTGAAAGGATCAGAGTTGGCTATTGTTGCAGCAAGTTCATGATCAATCATGCCAAGAATATCGCAAAATTTGTCAAATGATATATCTATATTGTCACAACAAAAAAGAGGCTTAAGCATTGTACTTTCCATTATTGAATATGCTATTCAAGTGTGCTTGAAGGGTCATCTCTTTGCTTAAGAGTATCTAATATTGCTTCATGATCAACATTACTAAGTGTCCATAGTTCTTTTGTCTTTGATTTGGCATGATGCTTCATAAACTTAACATTTGTTGCTATAACAAGGTGTGAATACATGAGAATGGTTTTGTGTTTCTCGTAGTCTTCAAATGTAGGTATGCCCTTCTTTCTAATCATGTATGTTCACAACCAAGTTCCTGCAACCACAACTGAACCTGTAGGATACACAAACCCATCATCATCTTCCATAGATTGTGTTAGCTTATGCTTTACCCACACACATCAAGCCAACCAATATTCTGATCTCTCTTCATTCCCCTGCAGTGCAACAACTGCAAAAACATGTCATGGATGTAGTAGATCTAAAAGCCGGTCATAATCAAGTGAACTTTCCATTGTGTAATTTGTCATGGATATAGTTTGAGATAAAGGAGTTAGATACTGTGGAACCTGTGTATCCACCCACTCACTTGACTCACATTGATCCCACTCACACTGAATACAACTCTAAAAAAAACAAGCCAACTGTCATGTCCAAATGGTCCATGTGCTTGCATCTGAGCTTCGAAACGAATGCATCTTTGAAGAATCTTTGATTGTATGACAATCCAATCTACCTCCCATTGTACCCTCCTCAACCAACCAAAAGAATCTGTGCACTGTTGAATCAAGTGTCCCTCCCTATGACAATGTTGAACTACACCAATCAACAATAGAACATGCATCACTGAATTTTGCTCGTGAAATCTTCAATTGCTCCTTAAATAGAGCTTTTTTTACACATGCACCCGCTCCATCATGCTCCCCTTTCCCATGCCCAGCTTAAAAAAAACTCCAAATATTAGGTACACCCCTCTCTACATGCATTCTACTCAACCAATAAAACATACGAGCATTTTTGAATTGACTTGTACATTTATCTGACCAAATGAGATGTTGGCCCAGTGCTATATCATGCTCCTGCAAGAACTCAAAAAAATTCTCAAAACAATGTTGGACATACTCGAACGAGTGAGATCTATCATCACTCATATAAAAATGATACTCTTTGATTATCTTTCGATCCTCCTCTATACTATCATGTGCATGTCTAAACGTTATGTGGACAAAAATAGCAATCTGAATGGAATTGTAATATTGAGATTGTACCTCGTTTTGTGGTTGCAATGTGTAGTTTTTAGCAAAATCAACCACTGATATAATAGTGCCAATCGGAAAAGAGTCCTTACATATCCTGAATTGTTGATCCAACCACTGAGACCTATGACTATGCCTTGCATATTTGTAGAAAAGATTGTCCTTAAAATCTGAAATAAAATCAGGAACACTGCATTCTTTTGTAACCAACTCGCACCTAGAACCTTCACAATTGTTTGTCCTTAAAATCTGAAATAAAATCAACAACACTGCATTCTTTTGTAACCAACTTGCATCTAGAACCTTCACAATTGTTTATAATGTTATCATCAATTTCAACTAACCATTTAGGGGTCCTTGAAGGTCTTGAATTTGGAATACCTCTTTCTTCCACACAAGGTTCTTCATTTCTCGTGTAATCTGGAGAAACATAATTTACACTTGCTTCAATATTATGTTCAACATCTTCATTTCCAACATTTTCAATATCAATTTGAATAATTTCATTCCCAATTTCAATATCATGTTCAACATCTTCAATTCCAACATTTTCATTATCAATTTCAAAATTTTCATTCCCAATTTCAATATCATGTTCAACATCTTCAATTCCAACATTTTCACCTTGAAAATTTTCAATATCAATTTGAACATTTTCATTCCTAATTTCAATATCATGTTCTACTTTTTCAAGTGAACATATTCAATTTCCTCTTCACTTGAAAGACCATAAGGCTCAAGTTCACCAATATTTAACATACCTTGTCTTTTATTTCTATGTCCTTCTCTATCTCTTTGTCTATATCCTTCAATTTATTCTTTTGTCAGCTTTCTCTTACGTTTTTGCTTCCGACGACTGCTGCTCCCCATTATACCAAATAAAGG